>PVLA01002027.1:0-33427 GCA_004027455.1 Hydrochoerus hydrochaeris | reverse complement strand
TGTAGACAGCTTATTGCCTTGGTAGTGCAGGGGTGAGAGAGAAGATAACAGCGCTAGGGCCTCACCTGCCCCTGCCCAGTCCCCCAGTTTTCTTCACTGATGGCCACTGAGTGGCAGTCTTAAGTCTTCTGATGAAGACACAGGCATCCTGGATTTGGGGGCTTCCCCTGCTGGGGCTGCTGACCTTGTGATGGTTGAGGTGACTTCGAGATTGTTCTTTGCTCCTTCTGCAGCAGGGGCTGGTGACACTGGGGAATCTCTGTGGGCTTGCTCTCCACTGTCCCCTTCAGGGAGGCCTGGCTACTCTGGAGACATCGTTTATCTCAGGAGTTGGGAGCAGGGGTGTGAAGTCCTGGTAGACGTGGGCTCCATGGTCAGGCCCCGGGGAGGGCAAGGACTAACCGGAAGGCCTGGGTGTGACATCTGCTTTATGTGGTGTAGCCTCTTAAAACTGCCTCTGGTCAGAGTGGCTGAGGTGCTGGCCGGCCACTGCCCTGTCCCTGGCCCCATCCTGCTGGGTGCACTTTCCTGCTGCTGATCCTCCTGTTGCCAGCAGCAGGCCTCTGGAAGAGTTCGGGTCTCTTCCCTGTGCCAAGTGGGCCCTGCAGGTTACCGGCACCTTTGGCTAAAACATGGTCCCATCCTGGGCCACTGAGGGTCACTGGCCCCAGGGAAGCCCACAGAGTGGGTGGTTGCCTTCATGACTGGCTCAGTTCCCTTAGCTGCCAGCTTGCAGTGCTGGGTTGGCAGGGCAGCCTAGATGGAACAGAGCCCTCCCCACCCAGAGTGAGGGCCAGTGACAGGGCGGGGAGGACCCCCTCTCAGCTTGGACTTGGTCTCGGTCTCCTGTGTCCTGACCTGGGGTTGGGGAGGAGGATTGGGACGATGCCTTTGCCCCCCTGGCCACTGCCCACCCCTCCTGCTTTCTGCCTGCTGATGAGTGGGTGTGCCCCATGTTGGTGCCTCCCAGGGACAGGCCATGGTGGCGTCCATCCATCTGTTCTCACGGGACAGAGGGCATCACTGTGGCAGGCTGTAGTGACCTCAGCTGGGGGGCACAGCGGAGCCCCTGGAGGAGCACCTGGGATGGGTATGTTCTCCACAAGCTAGTCTTGCTGTTGCTGGTATCTTCAGTTCAGCTAAAGGCACCAAGCAGCCAGTGGTTCCCAGACGCCACTGGAGAGTGTCGTGTGGGGAGGGACCAGTGGGGAGGTCGGGCTGGTGAAGGTGCACTGTGGGGGCTGGAGGCCCAGTGTGGGCTCAGTGGAGCATGGGGGGTGGGCATGGGGGTGGGGGTGTCAACTTGGTTACATAAGCGCACCTGGGAGCCTGGTGCTGTTCTGACAGCTCTGCACATGGCTCCCACAGGAAGGTGCTCCTCATAGCAGGACAGGAGCGGGTGCAGCTATGTGTAGAAGCCTCTGCTTGGTGCGTGGCACTGCTGTCCTCCTACTCTGGGCCCAGCCCAGGCCAACTCGTTGGGCTGTGGGCTCCATGAGGACAGAGCCAGCGGGTCAGGAAGAGCGGCCAAGGCCACCTGGGAAGGGGCTTGGCAGGCTGAGCCTCCAGCACCCTGGTCCTCTAAGGAAGGGCCCAAAGGCCCCATGCATGGACCCAGGGCTGCCCTCAGCAGGATGTGAAATGGCCACCCTGTGTCACACGCACAGCACATGACTTGCTCAGACATAGCTGCTCAGGGCTTCCTGTCTTGTATGGCCCATGCTTCCTGGGTGCAGGGCTCCCTGTGAGGCAGTGAGGAAGTGGTTGCTGTTGCTAGGCATGTAACTGTACTTGTGCATCCTCTCTGCCCCCCCCCCACTCCTGGTGGGGTGGACCCATGGGACAGGATGGTGGCTGAGGTGTGGGGTACAGTGCCCATAGCTTAAGGAGGGTTAGTAGGCAGGACACTGTGGAAAGGTCTGGGAGGAGAGCTGTGCAGGGGCCTCAGGGGTCAGGGGAGCAAGGAAGGAAGGCGTCTTCCAGTGACGCCTCTCCAGCTAGCGCCCCACCTCCTAGCAAGCCAGCCTCGAGCCTGCAAGCAGTGCCTCCCTGAACCCCACTGGCCAGCATGCAAGGCCTGGGGGATACCCTTCCCACAGCTTCCTGGCCTCTCCTTTCCTCTCCTTTCCTGCTGTGTGCAGGGCATAGCCCAGGGCTGGGGCCCAGGGCAATTCCCCCAGTGGTCCCCTGCCCTGTATGGGAGTGCACGGCAGCCCCAGGACTGTCCTCCCTGCCTCAGGTTCCCTTTCTCCCTCTCCCTGTGTCCCTCTGCTTCCCTCCTTCAGTGTCCATCTCCTTCTCTGGAGCCAGCTGCCGGCAAGTGGGTCCTGCCCAGCCTCAGGGAGGCTGGGGGTACTGCAGCCCAGATTAGAACCTTGTGGGAGACCCTGAGCCGGGGACTCAAGCTAAACTGAGCCAGAATCCAACCTGCAGGACCTGAGAGACAGTGGCTGCTTGCTGGATTTTTTTTTTTTTTTTTTTTTTTTTGCTTTTTGAGACAGGGTCTTGCTCTGTAGCCCAGGCTGGTCTCAAGCTCAAGGCAGTCCTGCTTCAACCTCTGAGCACTGGGATTATAGATGTGTGCTGTTCCATCCTGCCTTGTCTTGACCTTTGTGCCACTCTGGGTTAAAGTGGGGATAGGTCTGACAACCGAGGTGGCAGATGGGACAGGGCAAGGGGAAGAACAGGGACAGGGCTGGCCCAGGTCCCCCTGTGAGGCTGCATGGGGCCATGAAGGGCTGGCTGGGACAGGGGTTGTGAGGCCACTCTGCCAAATCGTGCCCGCCATAGCATGCAGCTATGTGCAGAGGCAGGAAGCTCCATGCCTACCTGTCACCATTGTCCTGCAGCTCACACAGTTGCCATCATATCCCTGGCCCAGGATGGACATGGGGATGGTCTGAGTGTGGCTGGGTGGGCCCAGGGAGGCCATGCACAGGGTCCCTGCACCTGGCTCACTGGGTGCTGAGTGTGGGTCCTGGACACTGGGACGCTTCCTAGGCTGCTTCAAGCTGGCCTTGTGGGCCCGTATCCTTCACAGTGTGGATGTCCCATGTGGCAGTCCTTGCTTCAGTGGCATGGACAGGCCTGGGGCTCCAAGGTGGTGTGGCTTCTGCTCGCTCTGCCTCACTCTAGATGCTGGGTGGCCAGAGAGATGAGTCTCAGTGGTGCCTGGATCCAGTCTGGGTCACTTCCTGCTGTGTGCAGGCAGGACAGGGCCTGTCCCAGAGGAAGTGGGACCGGAAGTGTTAACTGCCACCCTGCGGGAAAGAGCCATTGGCAGGCCACATGGGCCAAGGCTGGGAAGGACATGGATGTCTCCACCCTGATAACACTGCAGATGGAGAAGGAGCAGCCAGGGGCTGGGTTCAGGGAGATGAGGTTTGGACCCTGACCTCCCTGTGCTGCTGGTCAGAGCTGGGCTGTGTTGGGCCCCTGCAGCATGCAGCCCAGTGGGTGAAGAGTGTGCATAGCTATGCCCATGCCAGCACCAGGCCCTTGCTCCTAGTGGGTGTGGGGCGGGTCTTTATGGGGAGCAGGGCTGGCAGGCAGCCTTTCAGGCTCTGCAGAACAAATTCTTGTTGCCATAGTGACCAGACTCTCCTTCAGCTGGGCCTGTTTTGGAACTTGGTCTACTTGGCAGGGCTTTGTCCTATGGCCAAGCTGGTATCTTCCCAGCCAGCCTCCCTGCCTGGGTCTCCCTGAGGAGAGGCGCATGGGTGCCATGGGTCGAGGGTCTCAGCCACCCCTCACCATCCCCAGTTTCAAGCCCCGGATGTTCTTCTGTGTCTCCCTGCCTCCTCAGGGCTGGCTGCTGTACTGCCTATCAAGTATTCACCCTGGAAGCCCTGCTGAGTGCAAGGCCCAGGTCTGGCAGTGCTGATTACCGGGAATGGTGATAGGAGTTGGAAGTGACTGGTCTTCCCAGGAAACAGTGTCTCCAGCCATAGGAGAGGCAGCCCCAGGGCGATAACCAGGCCACCTGTGCAAGCACCCTAGTCCCTGGGCTTTCCCACCCCGAGTGCTGGAGAGTGTGGCACCCCATGGAGATAGCTCCTTAGGGAGGCAAGGCCTTGCCTGAAGCCTGCCCAGCCTGGGGGAGCTGAGACCTCCTAGAGCCCCTGTTCTGGGACGACTGGCCCCCTGTGAACAAGCTCAATGGTGGTAGTTGTCCCAGCTCCCAGGCTGCCCACCCCACTGGGGTACCCCTTCCAGGGCTGGCTGGGCCAGTCCTGGCCGCTGGGAGCAGGAGGCTGTGTCCCTAGGGTTGTGTCAGCCCTGGGGCAGCTATGGCAGCTGATGAGTGGACTTTGTGATGGATGGAGCACCCCCGATCTTCAGGGTATGGGCAGGGAGGAATGGAGTAGGCCGGTGGAGTAGGAGTAGGCAGGGCAACTGTGCCATGCAGTTAGTCCTGCCTCCTCCACCCAGGGGAAGGTGGAGACTGGCATCTGTGCCTAGCAGACCATTCAGGACACCTAACCAGTCAGTGAGGCCACAGGAGGGCGACACCCTCCTGCCCCCACTGTGCGCCACTGTATCCTGCGGTCCACACTGAATGTGCAGGCGTTGGTGTGAGACTGCCCTCCACAGCTGGTGACGTGGGAGAGTTGCTGGTGTGCACCTTGATTTCCTCTGGAAAGCAGGTTTCTCACCTGGCAGCCGAGAGGTTTCCTGGGTACAGCAGGGCTGGTGGCTTGGCTATGTCCTCATGCCCTTGTCCTTTCACTTTCCTTCTGCTCTCCTGGAGCTCCTCCCGCCCCTTCACTCTGCTGCCAATTCCCCTCCATCATCCACAGCCCTCTCCTCTGCCGCAGCCATGTGCTCACCTGTGAGACCCTGAGGACAGGTGGGCGCTGTGATGGTGAGGGCGAAACGTAGCACAGAGAGGGGTTCAACCCCGTGTGCTGGTCAGTGATAACCGGGGCCACACCACATAGCACACAGCCCAAGGCCAGAGGCCAAGCATCAGGCCAGCAGAGCAGCTGAGGGAGCAGGGCCCCTGGGGCTCCCTGGCCCGTGAGAACAGAGTGAGGGCCACACCCTGAGACTCATGCTGGGAACGGGATTCACACACAGCCACCCATCCTGTAATCCGAGCCAGTGCGCATTCCCCAAGGGGCTTTTGGTTTTTCAAAAGCCCAGCTGAGAGATGTCTGCTGCACCTGGGGACCACCAGACAGATACAGGGACAGGAGCACTGGTGCCCAGTGGCCCAGGCTTCTGGCCTCCCACTGTCTGTCCCCGTCCCTGCTAAGCACCCCAGTTGGACCACGGGTTCTGGGGCCCTGTCCTCAACAGTGCTGGCCCCAGCTGTGCTGTTCCCTGGCCCCAAGAGCCCCCTGCCTGAATCCCTCTCAGCTGCCTCCTTGACAGCACCTTTCCCGGAGGCCAAGGCCACGAGCAGCCTGGGACATGGGCTAGGGCCCCAGCCACCTCCCGGGGTCACCACAAGGGCACATGCGAGGGAGAGGACGATTGTGGGTGTGGCGCAGTGTTGAGATCTGCTCAGTGTGGAGACCCCAATGTCTAGCAAGGGGGACGGCAGGCCTTCATCCGTCCCACTCCATAGCCCTGGAGTTTCCGCAGTGGGCAGCGCAGGCACAGGCTCAGCTCTCAGGCCCACCCCGTCCCCCCGCACAGGTCTGTTTTTCTGTCAGAGAGCAGAACAATGGAATCCGCCTCCTGGGACTCTGATGAGAGTCAAAGGGGAATGTGAGGCAATCCAACCCACGGTGCGTTCGGGATCAGCATGTGCTTCAGAGCGACCTCATTCAACCCAGGAACCTCTTTCCTCAGCTGCGGGAGCTTGTTGGGGCGACCTGTGCTGTCTGGTGACTGCAGGGTGGACTTGGGGGCATCTTGTCCACCTGCCTGGCCATCCCATCCCTCCCCACACCATCTCTGCCCACATGGGGTTACCCTCCTACCCCTGGACAGTCTGTCTTCCAGTTTGTGTGGGGACTCAGTCTGCCGAGAGGCCAGGTGCCTGGTGCCCTGTCCTGCAGACAGAGCTGCTCCAAGTGTTCTGCCCTTGGGCTTTGTCCTCATGGGGCAAGTGGTTCTGCCCTATGGAATTCCAGCTAGAGGCCTCTCTCCTGCCACCTCTTTGAGCCCAAGAGAGCTGTGCTGTCCCCATGTGGCCAAGGAAAAAGTGGGGATGGAGACGCAGCAGGGCTGGCACCCAGGGCCGAGCTGTGTCTGTGAGTGTAGCCCTGCAATGGTGATCAGGCGCAGGAGTGCCCTCCTCCCTGCCGGGTCCCCCAGTGCCACCATCTCTGTTGTGCTGCAGCACTGTCCTTCCCAGTGGGGCAGCAGAGGAACCAGGGGATGAAAGGAGGTGGAAGTGGTGACAGGAGATGGAAGGGAGAACAGAGACTTTGGAAAGGGAAGAGGAGATGGCAGGTCCCAAATGACACTGTCATCGCTGGCAGGGACAGGGACACTGGCAGAGTAGTGGGGGCGCTATGGAAAGGGGCTATGCTGGCAGCCACCCCAAAACCTTGTCTTCTGCCTGCCTGCCCACCAAGATGCTCCTGCCCCTGCCACCCGTGTAATGGCACCTAGTGGGGACAAGTTGGACCCCTCCCAGGCTTCTGTGAGGTTTGGCTCTCTTGGAGTGAACTCCCCTCCTTGCCACCACCCCCTGCCGTCCCTGCTCCAGCCTTGGCCCCAGGGAGGCCTTGGGGGCCTGAGTTCTAGCTCATGATGGGTCAATATTTATATCACAGGAGTGTCCTGGGGATTGCCAATGTCCCCCACTGCACAAACAAAGGTCACTGGAGAGTCCTCAGCACTGCTCTCCCCTCCTCTGCCCCTCGGCCTGAAGGGGAGCAGGAGGAGAGAAGGCTCAGGACTCTTGGGCACCCAGTCCTCAACGGGGTCTCCTGCGGAAGGATGGACAGACATCCTTGCCACGGTCCTGATTAGCGGGACAACATGGGCATGGCCCTTGGCTGCTCTCAGCTGAAGCTATCTCCTCCTGTTTGATGGTGTCAGTGGCAGAGTTGTGGCAAGGTCTGGAGATGACTCGGGGGCACCCAGGTGCACCCAGCTCTCACCCTGTACTCTGCGAACATCAGGCCACGTGTCCTCTGCCACAGGCAGAGCCTCATCCCGGTCTTCACCTACAAGATGCCAGCGGTAGCCCTCAACTGTGACCATGGGAAATGTTACAGACCTTGACAGATGTCCGCAGAGGTGGACAAACTGACCCACACTGCAGGGCCAGCTCTAGTGGTCACCATCCACGAGAACAACTTTGAAGGCTAGCCCTGGGCCTGGGTGTGAGGAGACAGAGAGACCTCTTTTCTCCACCAAGCGGCCAGGCTACCCTGGCACTTGCATTGACCACTCATACCCCTCAAGAACAGCAGAGACCTGGGGCTCTGTCACATGGTCACGGGCGGTATCTGAGGTCTCTGTCCTGCTGTGACAGTGACCACATAGTGGCACAGACCCTGCCCGTCCACACCGTATTCCTGGAGAGTAGGCGCCCCTGTGCATGTCCAGGCCAGACTGTAGAGGGCAGGGCTTGGTCCCTCGGATGTGGGGACGAGCCCTGAGCCCTCAGCTGCTCGCGTTCCCAGAGCTGTCAGCCTCGTAGTCGCCCAGCCTTTGCCTCTCCTGCAGCGCCCTGGACAGTCAGAAGCCCGGCAGAACCTGGGGCTTGAGAGGCCTTCGGTGCCTGGCAGGGACTTCAGAGCTGATGCTGGGAAGGAGCAGGGAGCTACAGAGGAGTCTTGAGCAAGGTTAGGACGGAATCAGTGCTAGTGTTCTGTGGAAAAAGCATCCGGCAGCTGGGTTGTGTGTAGTGCAGGGGAAGGTGGTCCGGGGCAGGACCGCTGCACAGAGGGTGCTGGGCAAGGGCAGAGGGGGCACCATGGGGAACCGAGGCCTCATACAGCTGGGGACAGGAAGATGCTGGAGCACAGTTGCTAGGTGCCCCTTGCTGACCTCTGTCCTGTGGGGACGGGACCTGTGCTGGTGGTCCTGGTGGGTACAGCTCCGTGAGAGTACCCCCTGCTCCCCGCCATTCACCTCCCGTCACCCCACGTGGATGAGTGCAGGTTGCCGGTCAGCCAGGGTGATACATGGTGACAACTGACGCCCTGTTGTCACTGTACCCCTGGAAAGTCGGGAGGCTCTGATAGTCACAATCTGGTTGTGTTATGGTTTAATACATTGTGTCAACTTGAGCAGTTTAGAAGTTTAGAGCCAGGGTTCTGTGTAAATATCATCCTGTGCAAGAGGAGGGCACAGAGGTAGTGTGAGTGCTATACCTGCCCTGGAGGTTGGGGGTGGGGTGGCCAGTGTACAATATGAAGGAGGAAAAGAGGCTTGCTCTTCCTGCTTTTGCTCTGGCTGCTTTTGCTGGCTGCTGTCTTAAAGTATTACCCCTGTGCCATGCCACCCTGCCTTGGAGCCAGCTGATTATGGACTGAAACCTCCACAAACTGAAGCTAAATAAATCTTTTCTTCCTTCATTTTGGGTGATGGATATTTTGGGGGCCTCTGGAGGCCCCACTGCTGCTGTCCAGGGCTCCTGTCACCACAGCCTAGGGCTTCTCTGTGGGCGCAAAGGAGCTCCTGCAGGAGTGTGGGACCCTACCGCCTTTCGCCTCCCTCCTAAGTACAGGCTGTGCTCCTGGGCCTTGGGATGGCCCCCATCCAGCCTGTGCCTGTGACTTGGCCTGCCCTGGCCATTATTGGGAGTGACCCCCAGGCTCGGCAGCCATGGCCCTCTCCGTGGCCTCCTGCCTGCCATGGGTATGTTCCTGCACAGGATGGAGAGGGATCCAGAGTCCTGGCAATGTCACTGAAGACCCTGAAGCCCACACTGAGATATTCACACTCATGTTTCCTTAGACATTTCGGTTCTGTGAGCCAGAAGGATCTGTGGGTTACAGCTACAAGACGGGGGAGGGAGAGGAGGAGGAGGAGAGGAGAGGAGGGGGGAGGAAGGAGGGGAGGACTAGGAGAATGGGGAGGGGCGACCTAGAAGGCCTGCACACATGTGGGTATAGGGTCCTGCAGTGCCAGAAGGAAGGCAGGGCCTCAGCCCAGCCTCTGTGTCTCCAGGTCCTGCAAGGACCTGAGTTGGGACGGTTCCGATGGCAGAGCCCTATGGCTGGCATGAGGTCCATTTGGAGGTGCTGCAGGCTGCTCTTGGGGCCTACAGAAGGCCTGCCTCTTCTGGTATCTGTGCCCTAATCCCTCTTCTGTTTTTAGAGGTTGGGGTTGAATCCAGGGCTTCCTGTGTGCCAGGCAAACTGTCCCCTGGCCCTTTTTACTTTGAGACAGAGTCTGAGTAGGATACCCAGGCTCACCTTGAACTTGTGATCCTCCTGCTACAGCCTCTTGGGTAGCTGGGATCGCAGGCGTGTGCTCAGCGGGCCACCTTAAAAACCCAGTTATGCCTTATTTCACACGTTAGCCCCACCTCTGGCTGGGCCTGGAGTATGGGCCCCTGAGGCCAGCAGGGGGAGGTCTCAGTTCAGCCTTGTCCCTCTGCTGGTTCTGGGCCTCTGATGGCCTCTGTGAAATGGATGGCCAGCAGGATACACGATGCTCCCATGCGGTTGGGGGACCTGGACAGCACGTGGAGGGGTGCGGGATCGCAGGTGCACATGAGCTCCAGGCCCGGCGAGGCTTCTGCTGTCCAATGTGGCCTCTGAGGATAGAGTGGCAGGAAAGTCCCCAAAGAAGCTCTGTCCAACTAACTGCTGGGCCCCCGGGACTACAAGAAAGTCAAATCAAAACAAAACAAAACAAAACAAAACAAACCCAGACTGAAAGGACATAACCCCTGGGAAACAAATGGCCCTGGGCTACAGTCCTTGGGTTTAAAGTCCTCACAGGAGCTGATGGGGGACCTCAGTGCTCTGGTGGGATCCAGAAAGCAGAAAGGGCTAAAAATGCCTTCCTGCCAGCCTTGGAACAGGCTGCGGGGCAGCAGTGGTCAGGGTCCCTGGGTGATGGCAGGGTAGTACCTAAGCCCCGCATTCATGCCCCGAGGGGCGCCTGCTTCCCTCTTCCCACGCTGCACCACCCCAGACAGCACAGTGGCCAGCTGGGTCTGCTGGGCTGTAGTCTCTGTCCTGACCCATGGCTGCCCTTGGACCGGAGCAGCTGATAGCCTTGGTACCCTCCCTGCCCGGTTGAGAGGCGTTAGGGGAGGCCAGGCTCCCCAGAGCCAGCCCTGCTTGTATGCTACTCAGGATAGGTATAGAGGGGCCTGTGTGCCCCAGCCTGGCATATGCTCTGTCCTTCTCAGGTGCCAGTGGTGGAATGATGCTGGAACCAGGAGGACCAGGCAGCACTGTCTGCTCCAGACCTTCAAGGCTGCCCTGCTCTAGTCTTCATTCTCTGGTTGTAGAAACAAACAGGTTTCACTTGGGCAGATTCATCTGTGTACAGAACATACTTTGATCATTTTCACCCCCATCACTCCCACCCCAGTTTCACAGATTTTGGGGTTCCCCTCTTGTCTTTATCCTCTACCATGGCTACTTGGTGCCTGTTGGGTAGTCAGGGACTGAACAATTATTTGCAGGACCAAGGCCTTTAATGAGATCTGTAGAGAAGGTACCACAGACCTCAGCCTGGGAGCATGAGGAGGGGCATATATCTCCTTGAGATAACCCCAGAATTTGGGAATTTTATCCCACCCATCCACCATCCATCCATCGATCAAGCTATCCTTCCACTCACCCCATCAGTCCATCCATCCATACATCCACCCTCCTGTGCATCCCCCATCCACCTATGCATCCACCCATCCTCACTTGCGCTGTGTGCTGGGCTGGGGAGACACAGCTATGAACGTGTGCAGCACAGCTCTGCTCTCTCTCACTTAAAACATGACCCTTAATTAGCTGTACACTTAGAGAACTCCACTCTGCCAAGGTGGACTTGGATGGTGGCTGCAGGTGAAGAAGGAGTCTTGCAGAGGTAAGGCAGTATGGAGCAAGCCTGGTTCTCCTGGGGATGTCCTCCCTGGTGACAGACCTCCCCATGCAGGGTCTGCTAACCCCACCTGCCCCCCCAAACCCCTTGAAGTGGCAGAGGAAAGGAGGCACAGACAGGGATGGGGTCCAGCAAGGCCCTGCCCTGCAGAAGGTACAGGTGACAAGAGCAGCATCGGTGCCCTGGGTAGGATGGATGCTATCTGGGTCTGGCTGCCTTCTCTCCTCCCTTGTATGTTGGTGACTGAGGGAGTCAGGACACCTCCTGGGAGCTGACATGTCATGGCACAGCTTCTAGTACCACATGCATCCCCTTGGAGGCCCCCCACAGCCCAGGGGAGGGGGCAGCTGTCCCAACATAGGGAGGCCTGAGCACGGATGTCATGGCAGAAGCAGGCAAGGCTTTTCAGCTAGGGAGACGTTAGAAGGGCCCTGGCCACTACTGCGCGGGACAGATCTGCCTGCCCTGGGCTGCCCTGAGAACCACTCACCTTCTCAGGGGAGAAGAGGACAGTGGCCTGGCGGCTCCCAGCTTGGAATCCACACTGTGCTGCATGCTGTGTGCAGGTCCAAGCCTCTCTGTGAACTTCTCTGCCCTGCAGGAGGACAGTGGCTGTGCTGTCCTCAGGCACAGCCGGGAGCTCAGCCCTTGTGCATGGCTCCTCGGCTCCACTCTCCACAGTGGGTCTCATCTGGACCATCTCAGCCTCTGGACCATCTCAGCCTCTGGACCATCTCAGCCTCTGGACCATCTCAGCCTCTCAGTGCTTTGTGGAGGCCTGGGGAGAAGGTGCCAGGTCTGGGGGAGTCAATCTGCACAGTGGGAAGGGAGCACTGTAGGAGAGGACCCCATTCTGTCATCAGGGTCCTCCCTGCCTGCGTGCCCCAGGGGTCCTCAGTGGGCTGAGGCAGGCTGGGCTCCCTATGTGGGGAAACAGACCCCTTTCTCTGTTTCAAATTTCTGTGTATTTACTTATTTGTTTTTTGATAGGACTTTTTTTTTTTTCATTTTTTGCAGTGGTTGGGAGGAGGCAGGTGCTAGAACACTGAACTACACTCCAACCCTTTCTGTTTTGAGTTGCGCAGGCTGGGCTCGAACTTATGATCCTCTTGCCTCAGCCTCCTGAGGGCTGGGATGCCAGGTGTCTGTTCCTGTGTGGCTTCGCCCTACACAGCCGAATGTCCCCACTCTGTCCAGGTGTGGTGGGCTGTGCTGCTCTCCTGGCTCTGCTGCCCCGGGCAGGGCCGGGTCTCCTCTTCTTCTGGGGTCTGGGTACCTCGCCGAGCCTCCGTCCATCACTTGGTCACCCAGTCCTGCATCTTCCCTGCCCACCAGTGGCCCTGGGCAGTGCTGGTCCTCTCTGACCATGGAGTGAAACCATAAGACCCAGAGCACTGCCCACTGGGGCCGGACTATGAGCTCACTGCTGTCCCTGCTGGACCCGGCGCCCCCTTGACACAGCAGCACCAAGATGGCCATGGCGATGCGGCTTGGAGAAGAAACAGTCCCGGAAGTGACACCCCTGTCCCCAGGGCACTGTCACTCTGGAGAGGCTGTGCTGGAGGCTTTGGACACTGACAGAGGGGCCAGGGCCACTATGGAGGTCACAGTTGTTACTCTGCCAAGCCTGGCTGTGGGGCAGATTCGGGATCAGCTGGGGGCTGGGCCACCCTGAGCAGGGTGCTGTGTGACCCGGGAAAGACTCCGTCCCTCTCTGGGCCCAGGGCTGGAGGAGGCTGCAGGTGGAGGAGGCCAAGGGTGGAGCCTTGCTGCCCTTGGGGCTTGGAGGGCAGGTGGTGGTACCTCCCATGTGTGGAAGGCTGGGAACTGGGAAAAGAGCTGTAGGGGTAGCTCCCACTAGGTCCCTGTGGCCTCTGATGGCCCTGAGCTTGTGGGCTGTCCTCCCCTTGGGACGAGGGACAGATGGTTCCCTCCTCACCTCCCACGCCTGGACAGCGAGTCTGAAAAGCAGGAGGAGGGCAGCCCACTGGGTAGGTGGCCAAGCCAGGATGCAGCCTAAGGGTGTGAGGACAGGTGGGCCTGTCCCAGAGTTGGTCTGGGGCCATGTCCTGGCTCCTCACTGTGCTCTGCCGGCCACGCGGCCCCTCCCACCCTCTCCTACCCCGGTTCACACGCAGCCAGCAGCTTCTTCTAGGGCCTCAGCACCGAGGCCAATGCCTGACACTCAGCACAGTTCATAACTGGTCTGTTGTGGGTCACTGCGCCCCCACCTGAAAGGCAGCAGGGCCATGAGGCACTCAACAGGTGTTTGCTGATGGTCAGCAAGCAGAAGAGCGGCTGGCCTGGCTTCGGGAGGTGAGCGGAAGCCACCAAATGGGTGGAGGCAATGGCTGTAGGTGTAGAACACTGAGTGCAGCCTGTGTGCTGGCTGCTGTTCACCCAGCAAGGCCCCAGTGTGGACCGTCCTTGGTCATCTGAGCCCTGCTGCTGGTGCCTGGGTCGGCTGCTCCTCATCCTCGTGTTTGATGCTTCATGGTCACAGGGTGGCTGCCACGGCTCCAGGCATGGAATCCCTTACCACAGAGTCTAGAAGAGGGAGGGAGGGAGGGAGCAGAACAGCCTCCTTATATGGTTTTCACACCCGTTGAGCAAACTCTTCACTGCCACTGCCACTGCCCCTGCTTCTGAGGGCTGATCCTTGGGGTGGCATGGGGGTGGTTTTGGAGGGGACGTGGCTCCCCAGGTGGAGCTCTGGCTCCCCATGTCCTTCAGCCATGGGCTGTCCAAGAGGCTGTGGCTCACAGGCCAAGGGAGATGTCTCCCCCAAGCCGATGGATGGTGGGCAGGGAAATGGCCCATGGCAGTGCAGTGGCCAGGATTGGGGTCAAGTGGGCACCTGCCTTCCCAGCCCCTCACCCTCCATGCAGGCTCTCATGAGTGCTGCAGCCACACTGCACTGCCGGTGCCCTGGGCTGGAGACCCTCAGGTGGCACTGTGTCCTGTGCTGCCAGGGCCTCTCGCTCTGGCCCCACCCGGTACCAACCCCTCTGAGTGCGCACGGTGGTCCTGCTGCCTACTGAGCCTGGGCCCAGGTGTGGATGACAGGGGGCTCATCCAGCAGCGATGGTGCCCACTGGGAGCAGGGCCCACAGTGCTGCCATGTCCAGGAGCTCTGAAGTAGTCAGTGGAAAAAGCCTGAGGAGAGCCAGTGTCCGGCACCGGCTTTGGAGTGACTCATCTGGGCTGGCTCAGGAGTGAGCTGGCCCTGGATGCGAACCCAAACTAAATAAAGGCCGGAACAACATGTACTGCGTTCCTGGCCTGGCGCATCCCAAGGCTGATGACAGCGTGTTTTAAAATTTATTTTTACTGAGCTACAAAGTGAGTGCACTCTTCTCTGGAGTACCCAGAAGCTGGCATGGCCTCAGTGTCCTCGTCTGCAAACCCCCCTTGGGCTGACAGGCAGGCTGGGGTTGGGGTAACGGGGTGCTGTGGGTAACCCTGCCCCAACACCAGGGCCACCAGGAGCACCAGAGGTGGGGACACGGCCGGCCGCTGTGCCTTCCGCACTGGAGCTCCCTGGCATGGGGGCTGTTGAATGGCAGTTGCCACACTAGCCTTTGCCCAATGGGCTGCCTGCCCACATGCAGCACCCTGCCTAGTGTCCAATCAGTGGCAACTGGGAATGGGGCCACCCAGTGGCAACACCTTCTTGTTAATAATAGGCTCAGGAAGACCCTGGCAGCTCCCAGAATTGTCCTGTTCACTGATGGGGAGACTGAGGCACAGAGAGGCAACTTTACTCATAATGAAGGGCAAGTTACTGCAGTCACTACTCAAAAGCTGGCTTTCTGACCTCAGCCCTGGGTGTGGTCACCTCCATCTTCCTCTGTGCCACACTACTCTGCAGAACCCCAGGCTCCACATATCACTGGTGGTGGGTGCTCCTCTCCGGACTCCTCCCCACACAGCAGGCCCAGGTTCGCTGGCCTTCCTGCCTTCTCACCACCAACCCCGACACTTTACCCATGGCCCCAGAGAACCACTGACCCAGCAAGGGTTAGGGCTAGGGGAGGGTTAGGACTGGGGGAGAAGGGATAAGGTCAGAAGGTTAGGGTTGGAGTTAAGAAGGGGCCAGGGCTAGGGCTAGAGTTAAGATTAGGGTTAGCATTAGGTTGCAGTTAGTGCGGTGCTTAGGGCAAGGATAGGGTTAAGTTTAGGCTGCTGTCATAGTTAGGCGAAGGTTAGCACTGGGGTAGGTTTTGGTTAAGGTAGGAGTCACCATTCAGTGAAGGTGACACTTCCAGCGGCTATGGTTAGGACGGTTATGGACAGGCTAGAGTCTCATTTAGGAGAAAGTTAGCAACAGGACAGGAGCCAGGTTATTGTCCTTGGAAGTGGCAGCTTCTGGGTTCGTCTCTTAGCCTTGCTGTCTTCTCCTCACAGATTCCTTTCCTGGGTGGGTCGTTGAGGGTCTCTCCAGAGCCAGAGCCTGGTGTCTTGGACAAGGGGGGTGGCTCTTCTTCCAGGGGCCTCTTCTGGTCGATATGATCAGTGTCACCTAACAGCGGGGATGCGGAGTGTTTCCTGAGTTTCCTGTGCTCTTCACAGGGTCTGGGAAATCAGCGCGGAGCCCAGGGGCCTCGCCTTCAGAGTGCGCGGCTTATGCTGGTGGGCGCATTGCTCTGTGGGCTGAGTGAACTCACTGTCACGTGACACTGCCAGTCTCAATGTGGGACATTTCCACGACCTTGAATATTCCCTGCTTCATTTCCACCCCCGGCGCCTGGCAAAGGTGGTTTAAATTAAAGATAATTCACCTGTCACCGTTTAATTTCAGTCCTTAGGGTTTGTCTTTTTCCAGGATGACAGCCCAGGCCTTCAGTGTCACCTTGTGAATCTCACTTGCTCCTGTTCATGGCTCAGTGCTACTCCACCACTTCACGCATCTTTCTACCATTGGTTCACCTGCCTGCCTGCTGGTGGTTGCAGTTTCACATGAGGTCATGAGTGTGAACATGGAAGGCTTCGTGTATGTGCATGGCTCCAAGCACATCTTCCCAGGCCACGTCACCTGTGATTTTCTCTGGGTAGCTGTGTGTTCCTGTGTGGCTGAGCCAGGACGGGCCCTTGCAAGCAGGCTGCTCTGCACCTGCTGAGTGAGCTGCATCAGTCAGTGCACCTGAGGCCTGCAGCCCCCACAAAGGAAAGGTCTGTGTGGTGGCAGCTTTAGGGACATCTGTGCATGTGAACCCAGTGCACTGGGGTAGCATGAGAGGGGCAGGTGCCAGTGCTTCACACATGGGGCAAAGAGAGGGCAGAACAACCCTTTTCCCCTCCAAGGGCGCACCCCAGCACCTGCCTATCTCACCAGGCCGCACCTCCTATCACTCCCCAGTCCCCACGGAGGCTATAGGGGACATCCGGACCAGACCATGCTGCAGCCATGGCTCCCCACTGCCTCCCCGAGGGCACTTGTTGTTCTCTTCTCTCTGTGAGCACCACCAGGCCTCAGGCTGGGACAACCACAGGGAGGAGAGGCCAGCTCTGGCACATCACGGGGGTGACAGGTGCGACCTTGTGTATCACACCACAGCTGCAGCCAAAGGAGGTGGCCCCCAAGAACCCTGGCACCCAGGATTCTGCAATGGGGGAAGTGATCCAGAGCAGAGAGAGCGGCCAGCGGCTCCCCTATGTGTGTCCCATGGGCAAAACAGCCGTGCTGACAGAATTTCCCTGCCTCAGCCTCTTGCATCAGACATAGGCAGAACAGAGAAGGTGGGGCTGTAGAGGGCTCAGATTTACGCCAAGGGCAGATTTATGGCTGCCCCTTCTCTGCCTGTGGTGACCACGGCCCTGCGACTTCATGCTCTACCCACAGGACTTCTACAGTCCTTACTCAAATCGGACAAGACAAGGTTTGAAATGCGAAAGAACAAGGGGGTAGGCAGAGGACAGCCTCCTCCCACCTCCATCCCAGCTGAACGCTCCCAGAGGACACAGACACACCACGTGTGCACACACTCACACACGCATGTGCTCATGCAAGTGCTGGCAGTGTTTTTTGGCTGGATTACACTGGGAGAAGGCTTACTTTGGCTCTCTGTCTCAGCTTCTAACCTCAGTTATCCAGGGAGAGGCTGTCCAGGACAGGGTCCCCCATCCCTGCCAGGGTCCCCACTGATCTAAGACCCTATGGGCCCTGCAGTTTGTAGCCCTCATACTTGGGTCTCGGGGATGCTTGCATGACGTATGGCTGCAGCGTTCAAGCCACTTGTCCTGGCAGTGTCCAGTTCAGGCATCCTGGAGGCCCTTCCCTTCCCTGCAGGAAGAACTGCCCATGTTCTCTTTTTTTTTTTTGGTACTGGGGATCGAACTCATGACCTTGCACTTGCCAGGCAGGCACTTAAGCCACTGAGCTAAATCCCTAGCCCTGCCCATGTTCTCTTTTAAGTGGCCATGTTTCTGGCTATGAATGGATGTGCCATCATTTGTGTCCAAGTTTCTGAATACTGATGTTTAGCTTGTCTCTAACCTTTTCGAAGTACAATGATTATGTTATTTCCCTATTTTGTTGTTGTTTAGTTTTTGAGATAAGGTTGCTAAGTGGTCCAGGCTGGCCTTGAACTCACTGTGTAGCTCAGGCTGGTCTCCTTGCTGCATTCTCCTTCCTCAGCTTCTCGAGTGCCAGAATTACAGACATGTGCCACCATGCCCCATGGTCAGTCCCTGCTTTGAGCCAGGCAATGGCTTTCAAGGCTCTGAGGATAAAATGCCAAGTCTGTAATGAGGTGCCGGCTCAGGCCACTGCTACCCCAACTTGAGAAGACCTTGGATCCCAGGCCTCCCTGGTTTCCCTGCTGTGTGTACCATGAGACCAGACACATGTGCCCTGAGCATCCCCAGGGGCTGCTGTTGGGAAGTGCAGTAGCTGAGAGACAGGGCTGGAGGGGAGCTGCCCCTGATCCTCTGGGCCCTTCCTGCTCGGCTGCACCCTCCCTCACTGCCCGCACCAGGGTCTCAAACTCAAACCCTCAGCCTCACAAGCCTTTTCTTCCTTGGGTAATCCTCTGGGTGTTTTGACCCAGCACAGAGAGCTGCATGACCTATAGCATCCCTGGGCCTGGGGTTCTCCGGGGAACCTCTCTTTCAGGTCCCTCTGAGCCCTCCACATGTGGGCTGTTCCCGTCGGCCCTGTGACTGCCTTAACTCTGTGCTGTGTGGTGGTGACTCTGCTTCTGTGCTGCTTGGTGCCCACCTGCCAGACCCTGTGGTGAGCACAGTGCAGGCCAGAGCAGGCACAGTGAGGGTCTCATCAGAGACCAGCAGCCAGGGCCCAGGCCCAGCCCTGTCAGCACAGCGAGTGCCAGCACCTGCTGACACTGCCCTCTTGCCTCTGCACAGGCACTGCACATAGGCAGCGACAGACAGAGACAGAGACAGGCAGAGACAGAGACAGAGACAGACAGAGACCTGGGGCAGGAGACTGGAGCATGGCAAGGAGGACAGAGGCCAGTGACACCCATTTCACAGGTGGGGAATCACGGTGTTCAGACCAGAACTAGCACCTGGCCTGAGTGAAAGCCAAGGGGACCAATGGGGCGGCTGGCAGATGGCGGAGTCACCTGCTGCCCCACCTGGCTGGCTGCGTCTGGCACCTCTCCACCCAGGCCCCTGCCCTCCTTCTCTAGATCTCTCCAGCTTGTTGCACCTGCAGCCCCATCCTAGACCCAGTACAGCAGCCTGCAGGGCACAGGCAGCAGAGCTGTTCCTGCTCCTCCCTCTGCATGGCTCTTCCAACTGCTCTGTCGGTCCTTAGCATGAAGTCCCTGGGGTGTGGTGGATCCCCCCCATATTTGACAGAGAAGGGCTCTCTGTTTTCTCTCTTCTCTTCTTGTTTCTGTCTGTCTCTGTCTCTGCCTGTCTCTGTCTCTGCCTGCCTGTCTCTGTCTCTACCTGTCTCTGTCTGTCTCTGTCTCTACCTGTCTCTGTCTGTCTGTCTCTGTTTCTGTCTCTGCCTGTCTCTGTCTGTCTCTGTCTCTGCCTGTCTCTGTCGCTGTCTCTGCCTATCTCTGCCTGTCTCTGCCTATCTCTGTCTGTCTCTGCCTATCTCTGTCTGTCTCTGTCTCACCCTGTCTCTATCTGTCTCTGTCTCTGTCTGTCTCTGCCTGTCTCTGTCTGTCTCTGTCTCTCTGGATGGCTCAGTGCACCCCACTGAGTCATGTCCCCAGCCCTGGATGCTTCTCCCTGAAAGCAGTTTCTCCTTGACCAGGCACCTGTTTCAGGTGTCTTCATTTCTGAACAGGAGGGTTGACATTCTTGGCTCCTGTGGGAGCAGCGTTTCTTTTGGTGACCCAGGGTTCCCCATGTGACTAGAAATGGTCCCCATCTCACAGACAGGACCTGCAGAGTGACACCTGGGCACTCCACACCACAACGCCATCTAGGCCAGCCCTGTCCCTGCGTTCCCTTCTGCTGGCGACTGGGGCAAGGTGACATTGGCCTGGCTCTGGTTGGCAACAAGCAAGGGAAGTTTCCCATCTCAGGGAATAGAAGGCCACTTGGGGAGGCAGCCATGTTGGAGGAATGGAGGAAATTCCTGTTAGCTTTTGATACTAAGATTTTATATCCAGTGCTGTGGCAGCCGTTCTGTGACAGGAGGCAGCAGGCTTGAGGCTGAGGAGTCAAAGTGCCAGGACAGCAAAGCAGAGAGGGCCTGGGAGACAGATGCCCTCCCTCTGGATGGCACATGTCGGAGACACTGATATCCCTGTAGCCAAGCAGTTGTCCCCCTGGTCTCTGGTACTTGGAGCTGAGAGTGTCTTCCCTGGTGCAGTGAGGGCTCTCCCGTCCTGCAGGAACTGCGGGCTTGAGAGCCCCTGCCTCTGGCCCTGGACTGTGGGGTACAGGTCCCGTCAAGCCTGTGAGTGCCAGCACACAGCCACAGACACCTACACACATGCACACACACCAAGGGCCTCTCCTGCAGCCCCCTCCCGTGCCCCAGTTTCAGGTGTATTTTTAGAGGCAGCGAGGCTGCACGGTGGATCACACACCGCTGTGGCATCTCCGAGTCACCTGTCGTGGATGCACTGCAGGCACGGACCAGACCCCAGGTCAGGAGCCACTGCTGTGTGGGGCCCGCATCTTCACCCCGGAGCCAGTTTGACCAGATGCAGAGCTGTGCAGCCCCTCAGGGCTCATAGCTCCCTGGAGGAGAACAGAGCTGCGGGGGAGGGAGACCAGAGCTGCCGGGCCTGGCTGAGCCTCTTGCTAGTATTGCAAAGCTGACTTGGGCAGCCGAGGCAGGAGGATCACAAATTGCAGGCCAGCCTGGGCAACTAAGCAGACTGTCTCAAACAGTTAAAAGGTCCAAGAATGCAGCTCAGTGGTGGAGATCCCTGGGTCTTCCCCCAGTTTCCCAAACACACACAAGTGCACACAGAGACACGCATGCACACACACACAGACACCTACACACACACAGATACCAACACACATGCGCATACAGAGACACCTACACACACGCACATACATGTGTGTGGATCAGGAGGGGTGAGGCGGGCTGTGAAGTCCTCTAAGAGCAGTGAAGCTTTCTGTCTTTGGGCCTAGTGGAGGCACAGTGCTGTGGATACTGTTGATGGCCCTGCCATAGCTTGGGCTTGGGGCTTGGCAGCTACCCTGGGCCATGAGGGCCATGGTGGTGGGTGTAGGACTTGGCTGCTCTATGGATGCCACGAGGCCTTTGGCAGCCTTGTCCAACTGGGCCTGTGTCCCTTTCATGGCTTCTCCATCCACCAGGATGCTGTGGCCCTCTGGATGTTGATGGCTTCAGGGCTGTCCCCAGCCAGTGTGCCCCAAAGAGCCCCTGCTTTGCCACCGCAGCCCCAGGGACCCCTCCCTCCTCAAGCAGCTGGACACTTTGGGCTCTCTCTAGGGTTGTCTTGTGCCCTGTCTTCTCTCCTGGGCTGTGGCCACTGTCCTCCTTTCTCTGTGGGCAGGGCTGAGGCTGCTGAGGGGAGGTGGTACAGGACACACGGTGTGGGCACACAGGACAGGGTGGGTGCACTCCTCCAGCTGCCCACCTGCCCCACATCCTGTGTGTCCAGTGGGGTGGGGACCCCTTCACAAGGGGCAGTGTGCAGCTTCTGCTGGCTTGGTGCCGCAGTGTCACCCACACAGACAGAAACAGAAGTGTTTGTTTTACTTTCCTAAGGGCTAATTTGGACTTATTGTTTGTGCAGCTTTTATAATGTTTTGATTTTGAATTCTTCTTACGTCAAAGCAGCTGTGCAATCCCCTTGCCCGTGGGTCTCAAGTTCCCGGGGTGTTTGATCCATACTAGGGTGAATGCCTGCACCCCAACAAAGTGCCCTCCAGGTCAGCACATCTGGCACTGGAGGTGGCATCTGGGCTGGTGATGTGCAGGGTGGTGCTGGTGTGGTTTCTGTCTCAGTGGTGGCAGTGATGAGAGGAAAGGCTGAGGCAGAGAGGTGGCTGGACAGGCCTTTTGAAAATGGTGACAGTAACTCAGCTCATCACAGGGCAGTGAGACTGCCAGGTGAGGGACGAGTGTGACCTGTGGGTTCTGGCAAGGGAGGCTGGAGTCTCATGGACAGTGAAGGGTCCATGAGACTCCAGCCTCAGTGCTTCCACACTGAACCCGTGCAGGGCGAGGAGACACCAGGGCCATGTGGTGATACAGGCAGGGGCCCCATGGGCACAGACTCAGGGGATGCAGGTGGCTCTGGCTGTCACCTGGTCAGCTGCTCTTGGGCTGGGCAGGAGAGGTCAAAGAGCCAGGGAGGATGGGCAATATGCTCCCAGGGCTGGCAGTGCCTAACTGGGCCACCTCCTGCCAGCTGGTCTATCTCGGGAGATTGCTTCCTGGCCTGCTCAGGTAGCTAGTGTCATGGGAGACGCCACTTGACACTCAGAGGTGCTGCTTGGGCATCCACAGGTCAGAGGTGCCCTGGTTACAGATCACAAGACAGGAAGGAGCCATGTAGGTCTCACTGTGGATGCAGCCCCAGCCTGGCAGGCAGCTCCCTCCGACAGGCAGGGGCAGTGCTGGCATGGCACTTGGCGCTCCAAGGGTGGGCGAGGGCTCAGGGTTTCTTGGTTTCTTCCCAGCGGTGATCGTTCCTGTGCTGCTCCTCTGCTGGAGTGTCCAGCCCTCAAGAGCCTCGAAGGCAGAGTGTGAGCCCAGCCCCATGCCCTGCAGGTCACACAGCAACCTCTCTGTGAACTTGGGAGAAAGGCTGGGGCTGCCTTCAAGATGCAGCTCCAGGATCCTGGGTTGTCCTCGTCCTGTGCCACACCATCTCTGTTAGAAGCCAGGGCCCCGCTGTGTGGCCTGGGCTAGGGCGGAGAGGTCTGCAAGAGGGAGACTCCAGGAGGAGGAGGAGGAAGAGGAGAAGGAGGAAGAGGAGGGCTGAGCTGCTGCTAGGGGCTTAGCTTGAGCCCAAGTCCTGCCTGCAGCACTGCAAGTGCACAGAGGAATGAATCTCAGCCTCTGTCCCACCCTTTGCATGGAACTGACAGGGCCCCACCCATGAGCTCCACAGTGTCCAGTCCCAAAGCTGTTTTCTTCACCCTGCAGTTCCTGTTCAGGGTCTTGCACGCCCCTTCCCCGCAGACCTGTCAGACGCCCCCCCATCCAAGTCCAGCCCTTTCCTTTGGGCCTGGGAAGTCTATTTCTATTTTTAAAAAATCACAAACAGCTTCAAAACCGGCTGCCAAAGGCTGAACTTGATTGTGTGAACGTGTGTGCACGCATGCGGCAGAGGAGGTGAGATTTATCTTTTTCTTTGGTGTGGGAGATCGAACCCAGGGCTTCCACACTGAACTGCATTCAGCCCTTTTTACATTTTTTATTCTGGGACAAGGTCTTGCTAAGTCCTTAAGTTGTCCAAGCTGGAACTTGTAATACTCCTGCCTCAGCCTCCTAGCTTGCTGGGATGACAGGTGTGCGCCCTGCTTCGCTTTGGATCTCTCCACCTTCCCTGCGGATGGGGACAGAACGAGGGTAAGGAAGTACTTTGGGAAGCACTGCCGCACAGCAGGTGCTCGCCAAGTCTCAGCTCTGAGACTCAGTTTCCTGGGCTTCTGTGCCCAGATCGCATTCCTGCAGAGATGTACCAGAGTCTCTTCTGCCACTGCTGCCCAGGAAGAAGTTGGAGCTTGGCCACCCGTGCTGATGCCCTGTGTGGCTTCCACAGAGGCCTTGGATCTGAGAACCTCTCCTGTTTCCTTCTCCTCTCCTCGCTCTGCTCTAGGTCTGAGGCTGTGGTCGTCCTCTGGCACCTGAGCCCCGGGGTTTCATCGTGGAGCCCTCACCAGCTTGTGGGACACGAGCATCCCCAGCCCCTGCCTGGGTTTTTCTGGCTGGGGCCAAGCACTGTGGGGATGGTGCTGATCGGGAGGAACGAGCACAGGGAGCAAGCTTGGCCCTCTCCAGCCAGTCTGGTGTTGCCATGGCAACACCATCCTCCACGGGCAGTTTCTGGGTGTGCGGGTGGCAGGTGTACTGGCGCTGCTGCACACAGGGCTCAGTGAGGCTTCTGACCCAGGCAGACACAGGTTGCCATACAGTCCTGGTCTGGTGGCTGGGCACGATGACAAGCATGGGCCTGAGGTCCCAGTGTAACCCCCTCTCCTCTACTCCTTTTCTCCAGTGACAGCAGTTTCAGGGCAGGGCCTGGGCCCAGGGCTCCTCTCTCCCACCCTGCATGGAGTCTCTGCAGTGGGCAGCATGCATTTTGGGGGGGCCTCTCCTCTTCCCACCATGGGGACCCTTGGCATGCGAGATGCCCCTTTCCCAGATGGGTGACTTAGGTCTGGTAAGGGCAGGGCCACATGGGATGACAGTAGTACTGGCTACAGTGCCCTTGTTCTGTCCCTCCCAGCTGGTCCTGCTCAGCCTGACACAGCCCTACATATCAGCAGCCAAGACTGAGGCAGAAATGACTCCCCAGCTTTGAACACCAGGGCAAAATGGGGAGCCCTGTGGCCTCTGTGGGGACGAGAGGCCCTGCTGCCTCCTCCCTCGACTGCCAGCATGAGGCCCTGTTCAGATGACATTACCGCCTCCTGGGCTAAAAGAGGGAGGAGAACGAGGTCTAACTTCTCAGGCTTGTTTTCTCCCTCACTTTCCAGACTGGGGGAGGACAGCAGGTCCTCTGAGACCCCTGAGCCAGGGTCAGGAGAGGAGCAGGCCCTTCTGCTCTCCCCAAGGCAGAGACACCATGAGGACATGGCCATGCCCTACCCTGGAAAAGTCCTGCTCCCCAAGTCCTAAGGGGAGGCTGCATCTCGTGGACCAGGGGTGCAAGGACCAGCACCACTGCCTTCAGGAGTGCCTTCCAGCGTGTTGCGTGCCCTCTCTGGGCCTCTGTTGCCCTGTCTACCTCAGGGACTGCCTCGTCCTCCTCCAGGATGACCACTGCCATCTTGCCCACCTCCTGGGGTGGTTGTGGAGGCTGAAAGCCCCAGGAAGACTTCTCAGGTGGACCTGGTCTGCCTGCCCCCCAATCATACCAAGCCTCTCCTCTAGGGGTGAGTCGCCTCTGGCTTTGTCCTTATCTGTTCCTCTCAGATTTTGTTACTTTTGGCCCAAGAATACTCAGAGAAGTGATATCTCAGAGTGAGCTGCCGCATTTAACAGAGTCTGTCTGATACAAGATGCCCAGGGGGGTCATTTTACCAGGGAATCCCTGGATCCGAGTGGCGCTGGGCTACAGGGGCAATGTGGGCCACAGCAGAGTCCGTGCCATCTGTGCCAGGCTTCAAGGGCTCCCCTCCCGGAACAGTCAGGACTGCACCCACAGAGGCACACAGCCTAGGGCCAGTACAGGAGATGAGGAGCAGAGGCACCTGAGGCCTGGCTCCCATGTGGCCAATCACATGTCCATCTCTCATCTGTTCTTATCCCCTTAGGGTCAGCATTCACTCCTCTAGGCCAGGGGTGCAGGAGAGGAGGAGAACCCCGTGGGCGAGGGCATGGCCTGCTTCCCTGAGCTCTGGGATGGTGACAACAGCTGGGGACGCAGTTAGGATGGGGGGCATGCGGATCTTGTGTGGAGCTGGCAGAGCCATTGCCAGCTTGGGAAATGTAAGTCAGGACAGGTGGAAGGCTCGGCCTGCTCGCCATCTGCCGAGAAGGTTGCACAGGTGCTGCCTGGCTTCCCGGACAGATAGCATCTGCGTGGCTGAGCCGCCTCCCGGGAGATGCTTGGCTGGGCACTGTCATGACTTATTCAGGACCCAGACACCTGCGCCGTGGGGCCTTGGGACCTGTCCAGCATGCTCTTGCCCAGCCACCTGTCCCTCTGCCAGAAATGGGGATGGAGGTCCTGAGAGCCGCCCTGCCCAAGCCCCAGGGGCACAGGAGCAGTGCAGCATCCTTGACTCCAGGCTTACCTGGGCACCGTGCTGTCCTGTGCTACCTCTTTTTGGCCAATAAGGCAGAGCCAGTACAAGTACTAGCTGCCCTGTGACCTGGAGGCTGTTGAGTTTCCAGTGACCTGGAAGCCCCTGCCCTCTGGCGGTGACTGCCAAGGGAATCATCTTGGAAACCGCTGGAGGCCTGTGTGCCAAGCACGCTGCTCTCAGCTCTCAGGTCCGAGTCTTCTGTGTTGTAGCGCCTTCTCTCCTGGCTGCCAGAGCTCAAAGCATGTCCTGCTGCCCAGAGTGGCTGTCGGTGATGCCGACTGAGTAGGGACTTCTCGATTGTCACATGACTCCAGGTTACAGGAAGTGGGGAACTCGGCCGCCATCTGGTTGAAGTCCATGCTCACCCTGGCCTGTTGGGGGCTAGCTTCCCACGGGGGTGTTTCATTGGTGACAGGGCCTTTCAGTTTTTATGTTTTGAGCAACCCTAAGCTAAGTACCATGCATCCAGAATCTCAATAAATGGCAACCACAGACCTGTGGAGTGTGCCAGTGTCATTCCCATTGTAGATGAGGAGACCCAGGCTTAAGGACGTACTTCCTGGTTTTGGCAGGTGCTGAGCTCCACCACACCTGACCTCTGTTCCCAGGGCCGGAACAGCAGACATCAGGCTTCCCTGACTTCTTCTTCCCGGATTCTCTACCATGTTGGCCTCCTCTTCCACCGTCAATACTCCAGTTGGGAGGACCCTGGATTTAGGTGATAGGGTGGGAGGAGGGTGAGGCCTGGGTCAGGACTCTGGGCTTTGGGCTCATAGTTTCCTGCTGTTCACCCTCCAGTTCTTGGAGGTTTTTGGTAGGAGCTGCCCTGCCTCCTGGGCACTGTAGCACAGGTAGTTTACACTGTGCTTCTGTTTATGATACAGAGAAGAAATTAAAAGACCCTGGAGGAAATGGAGGCAGCTAGAATGGGGCTGCTGGCCAGATGGAGGGAAAGCCAGGCAGGGCTGGGTCCCAGGTGGGTGCAGGGGCCTTGGGCATGGCCGCCCCACCTGGGACCCTGAGATTAAAGAGAAGCTGAGCTCCCTCCTTGGCAGGAACAGGACAAGGAGACGTGGGAGCTGGTGCTGCCCTCATGCGCTGTGACTTGCAGGGGGAAACCGAGGCTGGGAAGAACTCAGTCAGAGCCCGGACATGAGACCAGGCTGTGCCAGCAACAGTCCATCCCACCCACGCCTGTGGCCTCAGGGTCTTCTGCATGATATCTCTTGGTGCTTGGCTCCACTGGTCTCAGGATGTTCTTAGCCATGGAATAGTGCTGGAGGAACCGCACTGGCCACAGGGCTGGCAGGTTCTGCCTGAGCCACCGGCTCTCCTGTGCACAAGCACCAACAGCGGTCTCCAGAGACCCTGGGGTGGTCAGCACCTGGCTAGGCTCCAGTGGGCCTGTCTCCTGCTGGTGGCTGCCACCTTTCCTCTCATCACATCCACCAGGGCTACCGAGGAGAACAAAGTGCAGCAGGGAGAGAGAGACACAGGGTAGGAGCTTGGGCTCCGTGGTGCCTGCTCCCTGTAGCCTGGTGCACTCTGTGGCTGTGCCTGCTCCGATTCATCACCTCAGGGGACTCTGGGCTTCACAGGCCTCTGGACCATCACTGCTTTCCTCAACAGTGCAGCAAGGAGCAGGTGGGGACCAGGTCTTAGGAGGGAAACGGGCAGGCTCCAGTCCCACCCACGGCCTGACTAAGCTGTGTGAGTGCCCTAGTGACACTGATTCTGCAGCACAAACCACTGTACGAGATTTTGGACCAGCACCCAACTTGAAACAAGCTGGAGACAAGGGGAACAGGGCTGCCCAGGTCCCACTGCCCACTGCAGTCAGAGCCGGAGGGAGGACAGCCACACACACCCTGCCCTGGGGGAGTCTGAGGTCGCCCTGAGGTGTTCCTGCCCTGGGTCCCCATCCCTGCCAGGTGCTTCCTGCAGCTGTCTCCATGGTCTCACCCCACACCTCGCCACATCGCTTCTGCTTCAGCTGTGCAGTCATCGCCCCTGTGCCCACTCTGCCCCGCCACTGGCCAGCTGTCCACCGTCCCCTGAATCCCAGCTCTGGTACAGGGTGTGTCTCTCAACCAGGTCAGGGTAGTGAAGTGTGGAGTGTCTTCCCATGTCCTGAATGCACAAGACCTATCACACGACCTGCACAGGAGCCTGGTGAGCTCAGGGCATCTAGGGTTGGTGGTCTGAGGTCCCCAGCTGGATGCACAGGCTGAGGAGCTCTGCTCCTTTCTTTTCATCACAGAAGTCTCACTGTAGATTCCTTTGTCTCCTCAAGTGACCTGGATTCAGTTCTGGCCAATTTTCCTTCTTTCCTCCTTTCTTTCCATTGCTTGCAGGACTGTGAAGTGATGGCTGCTCCACTGCAGCCATCCTGGGCTAGAAGGAGGGCACAGTGTTCCTTGAGTGTGCAGCAGAAAGCCTGGCCTTAGCCCTGCACAGCACCAGCCCCTTTCCTCCAGAATTCTTTCACCTGAGCGAGAACCAAACTCCTGGGTCAAATCCACTGCTACTCTGGGTTTCCATGGAAGCATCCTTGGGCCTGGTGTCTTCTTCAGAATCAGGTAGGACCTGGGCAGCAAGGTCATAGGGCAGCTGGGGGCCAGCAGGGAGGCAGAGGGAGGCCACATGCTCTCCATGACACCCTTGCTGTGAAATGGGTGACTTGGTACACACAGATGCTAGACCTTGTGGTCGGCTGGGCTCAGTTGCCTCTGTCTGCCCTCCCAGATCTGTGCATGGTGGTCAAGACAGAGTCACAGACAGGAACAGAGCAGGCGAGTCTGCCTTGGTCATCTTCGGTGACACCACAGTTCTGTGTTGCTAGAGCAAGATATCTTAAAGGGGAAAGAGCTGCATCCCAGGGCCAAAAGGAGTCACAGCATCCCCAGGCCCAGTGTGGAGGGATGTACTCTCTCTTTCTCTTTCTTTTTCTCTTTCTTTTTCTCTTTCTTTCTTTCTTTCTTTCTTTCTTTCTTTCTTTCTTTCTTTTCTTTCTTTCTTCTTTCTTTCTTTCTTTCTTTCTTCTTCCTTCCTTCCTTCTTTCCTTCCTTCTTTCTCTTTTCTTTTCTTTTTTTTCCCCCTGATATTCTGAGGCTGGGATTTGGCCATGTAGTTCAGGCTGGCCTTGAACTCACTGTGTAGCCCAGGCTGATCCTCCTGCCTAAGCCTCCCGAGTGCTGGGATTACAGGTGTGTGCCAGCCACCATGTCCTGCTTGAACCCTGTCTCTTGACGGAGGAGCCTTGGGTGGCTGAGTTTCAAATCTGCATAGGAGGGAGGTAGGCTCATGGAACCCAGGAACCTGAGCCGTGACTTCCATGCACTGGATTTCCACACAGTACTGTGCACATGCGGGCTTGCATACCAGGGTGCTGGCTCTGCCTCCCTCCACCAGCTGCTTCCCTCTTCTAATGGCCACTTGGCTGGAGACCACTGAACAGGAGGAAAGAGCTGGAGCTGTAGACATCAGCGTCTGGCACAGTGCACACCACTTGTGAGGCATCTGAGGTCCCTAGCACCTTGTCCCCACCGGCACCAAGGTAACAGGACTACCACATCCTGGGCACAGCCACAGGTGGGAAGCTGGCAAGGACACAGATGCCCACTTCCCTGTGCTGCTGCACCTGAGGCTCAACTAGCAGCCCTGGGTTTAGGGAAGGCCACTTGCTTCTTTAATGCCTGCTGTGTGCTGACTCCTTTGCTCTTTCCCAGCTCCATCCTGTCCACACTCCCTCTCCCTTCTGTGAACAGTGTGGGTGTGTCATGGTCTCCAAACAGGCACCCTTCCTCTTCCAGCCTTGGCATGCCCCAATTCATCTGCTTGGAAAAGCCTCCCATGGCCTCCAGTCGTGGGTTGCTGCCTTCTCTGTCACATGCTATGCTCCTTGGGCAGGGCCTCCCTTGAGTGCTGTGGGACTCCAGCTTGGTGCTCTGTGAGCACTGCCTGAATGACTGAATGAGGGATAGACACTTCCTGGTAACAGATGAGACTGAGCCTGTCCAGGCTATGATGGGGGAGAGGCAGAGCCAGCTTTGAACTCAGGCCTGTTTGGTGGCAGGCTGGTGCTCTGTCCACCACACATGGCTCTCAAAGGCAGGAGTGGACAGCAGCAACAGGGGACCAGAGAAGGTGCTGGAGCATGTGAGACTCTACTCTGCCCATTGCTCACAGGCCATGATGCCAGGCTGGTCCTGCTGTCCCACTGTCCTGCTGTGCCAGGCTGAGCCTCCGTGAGTCTGGTCTCCCAGGTGCTCTCTCTTCTGTGTGGTGCTAGGATGGACCAGCTCTACACTGAGCTGTGCCCAAGGACTGGAGGTCTAAGGTGCTTGCTGTGGGTTAGTAAGCTCAGGCCAACTGCCTGGGGGCTGACAAGTTCCAGGGGCTGTCTTAGCTCCCTGGTCCTCAGCAACTAGTGCTGAAAAGGGCCAAGGGAAGACTCAGCCAGAAACATTTGATGTTAACCCCAAAAGCTGTGTGGAAGGCAGCCTCCATGGTGGAATGGTGACTTCAGAGTCTGATAGAAAAGTGAAGATCCTAGCTCCACTGATGACAGCTTGCACACACCATGGCTCCACCTCTCTGGCCTCAGCCTCCTTCTCTGGAGAACGAAGAAGAAAATCACTCCTCTCAGCATTGTTGAGAAAGCCAAGGGTTGCTACATACTGCATGTTTAGAAGACTGTGTCCCTAGCTTGGGCCTGGCATAAGAAAAGCAGGTATCTTCTTGTTCTTCCATTGTTGTCGAACCAACAGTTTGCTCTGCATGCTTCCCAGGACTGTTAGGAGCACCAGGTATGACAGAAGAGGGAGTATACACCTACCCAGCCTTGTTCAAACAATGACACTTAAGGAAATGTGTTTCTCATGTGCCTCCACCCAGAACACACAGGCCAAGCCCATGGGCCTGAGAAATACCCTGGGAGGAACAGAAGTTCCCTGGGATAGGAAGATGATGATGATGATGGTGACGGGGTACTGATGCAAGAAGTGATGAAAAAGATGATAGCGATGGTGATGATGATGGTGGTGATGATAGAAAGGATGATAATGAAGATGATGGAGGAGATGACAGAGATGGTGATGACGGAGGTAATGGTGGTGATGATTATGGAGGAGATGGTAATAGTGATGATGGAGAAGATGATGGCAATGATGATAGTGATGGTGATGGAGGAGGTAGTGATAGAGAAGATGATAATGAAGATGATGGAGATGGTGATGTGATGATGATGGCCAAGATGATGGTAGTGATAGAGATGATGATAGGGAAGGAGATAGTGATAGAGACAGATGATGATAGTGGAAGAGATGATGGTGATGATTATGATGGTAACAATTACAGAAGAGATGATGGAGATGGTGATAGTGATGAAGGTGGAGATGGTGACAGAGGAGATGATAAGGGTGATGATGGAGAAGATGATGGAGATTGTGGTGGTGATGATAAAGATGGCAGTGATGATAGAGTGATGGAGAAGATGGCGGTGATGATGGTGTTGATAGTGATGGTGATGTTGGTGGTGGTGATGGTGATTAAGGTGTGGTGATTATGTTGGTAGTGATGGTGATGTCGATGGTGGTGGTGATGTTGATGGAGATGATGATGACGGAGAAGATGATGGAGGTGATGGTGGTGATAGAGGTGGTGATGATGGTGTTGATAGTGATGGTGATGTCGATGATGGTGGTGATGGTGATTAAGGTGGTGATGGTTATGGAAGTGATAGTGGTGATGATGAAGGTGGTGGTGATGATAGAGGAGGTGATGGAGATGGTGATGGTAATATGATGGTGGTGGATAGATGATGGAAGGAAGGACAAATGAGGGACCTGTTATGAAATATTCAGGCTCAGCCTTAAGATGACAATGGGGTGGCACAAAAACATCAGAGGGGCCAGCATGCCACTCTGGTAAGTGGCCGCGGCTTGCCAAGCTGTGGTCGCCCCAGGGCAAGAACCATATCAGCGTTTTTTGAGATCTGTGACGTGCCATGTTGGACCTTGGGGCACTGGGAAAATGGGCAGCCAGTTCACCCCTCTGGTGGGCGGCTGTGAGCCTACTGGGGTGCGGGCTAAGAATCAAACATCCATCCCCCCACCCCCTAGCAAGTGAGAGCCGGAGATCTGAGCATGTCTTGCGAGTTTGACTATATGCGATATAGCAAATAAGGGGGATTTTCTTCTGCCATCTCTTTGAGGGCAAATATTTTTATCTCTATTTTGATCAATGGTATTGCTCTATTCAATATTCTGTTCTTGTAATTTTGGTATCTCCTTCAATACTGCTCTGCCTGATTGAAGGAACAACTATTGTGAAGAAAACCAGATGTACTATTGTGCCTATTGCTGTTGTCCCAGTGGCCTGTTGTGAGGTTCTGTACCAATTTCACTGCACTGCCTCAGTTGGCTATGTCCTGTCTTGTTCTGCTGTATTTTACTACCTTCAAAATAAATAAATAAATAAATAAAAAATAATAATAAATAAGAAAAAAATTTTTTAAAAGTAAATAACAACAACAAAACAGATCAGCAAGGTACTGAGCAACCTGAAACACGATATAACTAAACAGATAATGAAGGACTGGGGATTTAGCTCAGTGGCATAAGTGCCTGCCTTGCAAGCATATGGTCATGAGTTCGATCCCTGGTACTGACTAAAAAAAAAAATAAAAAAATAAACAGATAATGGACTTAAAAAGCAAAAGGAAGAAATGCAGGTGCTTTAAAGGATATAACTGCATGTATATTTAAGGGTGTAGGAATGATAATTATGTTGCTACGTTTTTGTTGGATCAGAGAACAGAGCTGTTTGCAGCCTCACTGTTTGAATGTCTACTTTGCATGCTTTGATTTTGTAACTTGAACAACTACATCCAGGAAGACAATATGTAATGTATCAACTAGTGAATTCTTACTGTTCACATTTTTTTTGAAATTCTGTATTGCTTCTACCCTTTTTTGCTGTTTTGCTTTATTTTCCCCCTCTCTTTAAATAAAATTTTTAAAAAAAAGAATTGGCATAAAAAAGAAAAAAAAACATCGAGGGCTGGTTGTTAAAGGACAAAGGTATTTTCAGTCAAGGATCTATCTGTTGCTAGTCAATGACTGGACAGGTCCTTGACTGACCAAGAGCTTTGGGTCTGTCACCTGTGTCTTGGGAACTTGCCCTGTCCTACCTCATATGCAAGGTCCTCGTTCAAGATTCTGCCAGGAACAGGTGGTGTGGCTGCAGTGTTTGAGAGCTACTGGCAGGTCGAGTTCTGGGGCAGCCTCTTCCACCCGCTTGCCAGATGTCCCAGTGTGGTTGGGCTCTGCTCGGCATCAGTTCCTCACCTGCAAAAGAGGCCAACGATGCCGCCCCATATTTCAGTCTCCAGGACCACCCAGCGCCTGCGAGGAGGTGCCGGAGTCCAGCTGTGGCAGGGCTAGGGTTTCCCAAAGGTGGAAGGGAGTTGGCGAGTGAGAGACAGAAGACACTGCACACCAGTCTGTGAGTGAATCTGAATCCGCTTTATTTTTTAGAAGCTGGAATATATACTTGCTAACCTTTGGCAGCAACACCCAGCCCCAAGTAGGAAGCGCCCCAGGCCCAGGGCCAGGCAGAGACAATCCTAAATAATAGGTTTTAATTAACCTCAACTCCAAGCAGGAAGTGCCCCAGGCTCAGGGCTAGGCAGGGACAATCCCAAGCAATAGATGTTAATTAACTCTTTTCACCTTTGTAACATCTCAATCTTGTTACTTAGTTAGCTTGGGAAATGTAAGCCGATGCACCTGGATGCCTGCAGGAGGAAGAGATGTGTGAGGCTATTGTGCCGCTCCCTACATTGTTTCCCTTATCACTTATGGGAGCATGACAGTCCCTGTGAGGACAGCACCTGTCTTAGGTCAAGGACTCTTCATATGAACCCAGCCAGGCCTTACCCGTCATGGGCCTGCAGGACAGCAATAGGTCCTGTGCCTGTCTTAGGCGGCTGGTGGCATAACATAATGTGTCCTAGTTGCCCGTCTTTGGCTGCCTGTAGGACAGCGCCTGTCTTGGGTCAAGG
>PVLA01002026.1:0-299473 GCA_004027455.1 Hydrochoerus hydrochaeris | reverse complement strand
AGGAGGAGGAGGAACAGGAGGAGGAGGAGGAGGAGGAGGAGGCTGGGAGCCTTCTCTTTTCAGGCCACAGCAGCAGAAAGCAATCACTTCTCTTGGAATTTTTAAGAATTTCTCAGTGATAACCTGCATTAATGATGTGTGCATGTGGCTTTCCTGTCATACTTAACTGTACCCTTCCTGAGCAAGGGGTTCTTTCTTCTTTGGACTCACTCTTCACTTACTGACGAATGAATGGAGTGTAGTAACTCATAACTGCTTTTGTCTATTATAGCAGATGAAAAACATGACCAGCTTTCCACAAGGGGCTATTTCATTTTTTCCTGTAGGGGACAGATGGGGAAAACACTGCATTTAATTTAGCTGGGTGTTTCTGATTTCTTTTTCATGGATTTTTTTTCTTGAGGGAAAAACAGTTTTCTTTTACATTTCTTTGATGGATTCATCCTGGTGTTCTCTTTAAGGTTTTTAAACTTGGTTTTGCCTACAGGAGAATTGCCCTCCAGGCGTTTTAAGGCAGTTGAGCGATAGGGTTTGGGCACAGCTATCATTCTCTGTCTTGGCAAAGGCTGACTGATATTTAGTGAACACGGTAGGCAGTGGATGGAGCATGAATGGTAAAGAATGTAGCTGAGGTGCATCTGGCCACATGTTCGATGTATGTGACTGTAGCCTTGTTGATGCATGTGTGTTTACAGAAGTTGATGTATGTAGAAGTAGGGGTTAGTTACCTCCTCTCATTCATGGATCTGGAAAGAAATAGAAAACACAAAAATTGAATCTATAATTATTTTATAATTTCCTATTATGGCTGCAAGTCCAGAGAGGTTGGTATTCAATAATGTAAAGTTTCCTGAAAGAATTATAATGCTGGAGCTAAGGCTGTTATGACACAGACGTGGGACAAGCAGGAAGGCAGGAGGGCTGCAGAGTCCCTGCAGCGGTAACTGGGGCACTTGGTTCACTGCCGGACAAGTCCACGGCTTGATGCTGCGCTGCAGGGCAGGATTTTACTGTCATGGCTGCTGGCTTAGGTGACTTCAGTCACATCCTGAAACAGAAAACTGAATAGCAGGAGGCCAGGTCTCAGATCTCCTGCTGTAAACATTTACCAATGACAGTAAGCTATAAACCTCAGGCAGTACTCAGATAATGGGGCACATTTCCCTCACGTGCCTTCAGTCTAGCAAGAGAAATTCCCATTTTATGGGTGAGAAAACAGAGGGTTGGTAGCAATCCACTTTAATAATTTAAAAGAAATTACTCTTAGAAGATTGATTCTTAGTTCCTGCAATCCTGGATAATTTAAAATTCATCTTCATTATCTCAGCATTCTGTTAAACATCCACTCATTTAAACATGTAATTATGGAGATCTGTTACATGTAAATAACTTGTAGGAGAGATACATATTTATAATCTTACTGATTGTCTAATTTATAATTTTATTATTGTTTCACATTTAAGTGCTGTAGTTAAAATAATGTTTTGTTACAAAATCAAGCGATGCATTATTATTAAATTAAAAATAGCAGCATTTCCTTCATAACTACTCCCATAAGTACTGATTATTACAAGGTTTATGTAATTGTCTTTATAATGCTGAAATCATGATGCACAGTTTTGTATCTTGTTTTTTATTCTCTCAGAAAAAGATATTTTATTTTTTTACATGCCAGTAACCGTTAGAATTTCCTTGCAATTTTTAGTGTTCAGTGAGTGTGCCATCCTGTGATTGTAACTAAGCTTCTACTATTATAGTAGTAACATTTCAAGACTCTCATGAACTAATGTTTCTTTATACTTTAATGCTTCTAGATTTAGTTCCTAATATATTCTCTAGTTTGGAGCAGCATTGTTTCAAGACTAGATTCTCTCAGATGAGCATAGTCAGAATATTTTTTTTCTCTTTTTTGTAAAAATTAGTGATCTCTAGTATCTTGTTTTTTATTCCACTTGCTCTTGGATACCAAGATCATCACATTAGAGTACAGACTAACCAAAGTGTCCTCAATCACTTATAAGCAAAACGTACACCTAGTGTAAGCTTCCATTTCTTTTGAAATCCATCTATATGATACTCCATGCCCCCTGAAAAGAATTTTCTATGGTTTAATTAAAGTAGATGGCACTTCTGCATCACACACAACCCTGTAATTTTCCACATAAGATCTTCTTTATTTCGAACACCTCCAATCTTTATCATCATTTAATCTACAGTTCAAAGATAGACTCTTTTGGAAGTGGTTCTCTCCTTACCTCCCATTTTGTACCAATATTCAGAGGACTTAGTCTACTTGTTTTGGCTACTCTAGTACAGAGTTTGTTTCCACATAGTCTCAGTCAACTGCTAAAGAACATAAAATTAAGGTAGGGAGAATAGCCATACTGTGCAAAAATTTAATAGAAAACTCAGAATGAGCTCTGCATGTCATATCTCCCTATATTGCTCATTTGCTTCTGTATGAACCAAACATCACAGTGAAAATAATTACATTTGTTAAAATTTTACCACCTGTGCTTTATATCATGCCAAATGTTTTGAACAACAATCTCACTTAATCTTCACAATAATAACAAAGAGAACTGGTTTTTTCCCCTCCTTGTTACAGGTGCAGAAAATATGTACCGAGGGTTCAAGACCACACAGCTATATAGCAAGCCAGAATTTCTAAACTGTGTTACATTGCTGTCTTCCTAATTTAAAAATTCAATCAATAAAATAGATTTTGGAAGGACTAAATTAGCAGTCAATGACCCACGACCTACAGCCTAAGAAAGTGTATGAAAGCTCCGGTTAAATGTAAGCATGAGAAAAAAGAAAGTGTCCTTCAGAGATTGATTGGTAAATAATAATGGCATGACATTGCTTAGTGGCCAATTAAAAGAATTATATTCTTAAAATATGATGCAAATTACCTCTCACTAATTTATCCAGAAGGAATTTTCTTTTAGGTCTAGAGATCTTGGTTTCTTTTTTTTTTTTCTTCTGCTTATTCATCATGGATGTAAAGAGACAGTGCTCTTAATGGAAAGATATTGACTGCAAATGGATAATTCATCTTTGTTCAAAACAAATTATATTCCATGTTCTTGTGGAAAATTTAATCATTAGGACAAATCTTACCTGCATTTACTCTTTCTAGAAAAACCACACGTTTGTCAGAATAAATGACCACTTTCCATGAAATATTTTCCTTGATATGGATTTTAGTAGCTTCCTCAATTTATCTCCCTGCCAGCAGTTTAACCATCAGTATTAGTTGTCTGCAGTTATTACAACAAATTATCACAAATGTAGTGGCTTAATGCAACCCAAGTTTGTTTCCTATAGGCTGTAGATTGAACGTTTCACAGGTTCTCCGAGGAGTAAAATCGGGGTTCCTGCAGGGCTCATTCTTCCCTGGGAGCCTCATGTGATGAGGCTGTGTCCTCCACTGTCCCAGGTTCTGCAGCCAGGCACAGGCCTTGGCTGTGGTCCTCCTCTACCGGTGCTTCCACAGGTTCAGGGGACTGGAAAGCATCATTCTGCTGGGCCATCTTTCTGCCTAGCACACCATTCCTTACCCTCCAAATCAGAGTAGACCTTCTCAAACGCAAATGTGAGCATGTATGTGCACATGCAAAACTCCTGGTCTGCTTGTCCTTACATAAGTAGCGGGGAAGGCTCTTCCTAACATGACTGTCAGATGGGTATTCCAACCCCTTTGCTAAGTTTCTTCCAGTTAATTCTATTTTGCCACAGAACTTTTTGTAGGCTGCTTCTTTTGCCAAGAATTTCTGCCTCTCCTGACTAACTCAAAGATTCTCCTGTTTCTTCAGTTCTTCTGCAGTTCCTCTGATTCTCTCAAGGAGGCTTCCTTTCCTTTTAGCCATTGCTCACACTGAGTCCCCAGTACTTCAATACCTATCAACACTGATAAGTAGCTTCCCCATCAAATGGGCCTAGCAGCTGCTGATGGTTGATTCATGGCTTACTTGTGTAAGTTATATACAAAAAACCTGTAAGGAATGAGCGTCCTCAAACAGCGTGACCAGCTTTGACCATGAGATTTACTGACAAATACTGCGGATGACTGGGGCCTAATTAAGTAACCCTGAATACGGTTAGCTCCGTATCTATTCAGAGAAGCCTAACCTACATGAGAAGCCAATCTATTGCTGCAGTGGGGATGAGTGACAACTCAGGTCAGGATAGACCAGTGTGTGGCATCAAAACTTCAATTCCCTACTCCCTTATACACCTTTCCTAGAGGTCCAGATGATTTGCTTTGTATCTTTAAACATGAAAGGTGATTGCTGTCTTTATTCTCTTTGTTTTCCTTTCTTAGAACTCAACATAAAGGGAATTATTCAGTTTTAATTTTCAGTGTTCTCCCCACAGCCTCACATTTGGAGGTCAGTTCTTCCTGGAAGGTGCAGGCCTTGGAAGGTGACATTCTCATCTCAACTCCTCCTTTCTTTTTCTGATTCTCGGCTTCCATGGGTTGCACATCTTTCCTCTGCTGTGCCATTCCACCATGCCATTTATGCCTTGTAGCCACCCCAGCAGTGGACTGAAGCTATGAGCCAAAATAGAGCTCTCCTTAAAAGTTTTAGGTGTTCGGTATTTTATCCTAGGGACAAGAAAATGACTAAGACAGATGTTGGTTCCAGAAAGGGGGAGTCCTTGCTGTGACTTTATCTGCCTATGTGGATTAAAAGCCTTTGGTACTGGCCTGTGGAAGTTTGGAAAGTTTTGCACACGCTGACTAGAGAAGCCCCAGAATACTCTAAACTAAGCTTGATAGGAGATTCTAGCCTGAGTTCAGAAGACCAGAGCACTGATAGCAAATTGCCGATGGTAAAGGCCAAGCTTAGAAGATTTCAGCTGGGAACAAGGACTCCATTGGCAGTTGGACTACAGGTCATGTGTGTTACATCTGGAAGAAAATTTGTCTTCATTTTTGCCTATGTCCTGAGGTTGTAGGTGACTGAGGGTAAATTAATCTAGGGAGAAAATTTCAAAGTAACCCAGTATCTAGGGTGCAACATGGGTATTGCAAGTTGTCTTTAACCATACCTACAGTAGCAATTATGTGGGAAACCAGATTTGAAAAATTTGCTATACAAACAGAAAGGAAGCACTTGCAAAGTATAGACCAAGGAAAGCTTGAGTGCTAAAAAGCTTAGCATTATAAAGAAGCCAAGTACTTTGCATCAGGACAATAAGAAAGATGGGTTAAAGCATCCAAGAATCAGCAAGGTTACATCCTTTTCAGGCTCAAGCGTTCAAAATTGTAAAGCTTTCATTTGAGAAAAAAGTCCCTGGGCCTTTTGCTTCAGGAGGGTCACCTAGGAAATTGGTACCCTCAAATTTTTTCACAGCATTCAGTCACCCAGGCACTCAGAGATCTCTGTAGCAATGATACATGGGGGCAGGGTACTATTTGAGCTGGCAGCAAACCTTGGCACCATCTATGTGGTGCTAGCTTTTGGGCATGTGAAATCCAAGAGTTTGGGGATACAGGGGGCTTCCATCTAGATTACAGAAGAAGGAATGGTAGGCCAGGTAGTATGCCCCTAAGAATGTAGTGTGTTAACTTGTGGGTGTAATCTGAAAGGACAATGGGGACCCCAATAATTTATATATGTCAGGAATATGGAATATATGCTGAGAAAAGTTTCAGGAAGTAAAAAGAGCCATCCCAAGAAAGAAGCCTTAAGTGTTGTAACTGACCATGCTCTATCTAGCACTAAGGCCACCAAAGTTCTTTGCAGTTCACATCTGGCTACCACTTGTTCAGGGTGCTGGACATTGAGATGGGTTCCTGAACAACAGTACAGGAATCCAAGCAGCCAACTTGCTAAATCTGAAATTTAATTAACTGTGCTCAGGAGCGCTTGTATACGACACCCCCTACCCCTGTTTCAGAGTCCAAACAAGTGGCCCCGAACTGGAAAGTTACAGAGTTTTTAAAAGAGAGAATCACAAAAGACATCCTGTTGGAAACAGCTGAGCTCGAATCTTACATTAATTTTTGGTCAACGCCTGTGTCCGGCTTCTTTTGTTGAGCAGGTTAATTTTTCTCCTGTGGGTACAGCTCATCCTGCTTTTCTCGTGGGACTTACACCCTGAGTAATTTTCCATTTTCCTGGGTCAAATACAAGGCACTAGTTAAATGCAGGGCTCAAGATGGCGTCAGTTATGCCAAGCCACAACAGACATGAAACTAAAGGATCTAATGTTTGCCCGTCTGGGTTTTGGTCTTGCTTTAATCCCACTGCTTTTATCCTCGTTTCTACTTTGCATCAGGAAGGTTTGCACTATGCTCTTATATGTTAGAAGTATGTAACTTTTTTTTGGATTTTTTACAGGAGCCTAGAGGAGATTTCGGAATGGGATTTTTTTTTTTATCAATGTGGGAAATGTTAAGACTTTGGGGCCTCTCAGAGATGGAACGGTTTTATTTTGTGTACTGAGATGGATATAAGTTTTTTGGGAGCCAGAGGCAGAGTGTTATGGTTTAGATCTACAATGCACTCACAAAACCTCCTGTTTCAAGATAGGAGCTATTTGGAGGTGGGGCACTATGAGGGGACAGTCGGAAGGGAGTCTTCTTGTCTCAGCTTCTCCTTCCTCATTTTGCTTTATGACTCTCCTGGGTTGAAAAGCTTTGTGCTGGCATGCCCTTCTACCTCGCTGTTTCTACTTTGAAACCAGCCAAACATGGACTGAAACTGTGGCCAAAAATAAACCTCACCTACTTTAAAATCGGCATTTAGGATATGTGGTTCCTGAGGCAGAAGAATGACTAAGACAGAACAGTTCAGTTCCATTTGGTGGATGATAATGCTACTTCCCTATATTCTTACAGACAGATGTTCTCCTTCCTTTTCAAAAGCCATTGATAATCATGACCAGTACTTAAGGCTAGGGATGAAAGTTATTTTTCATAAAACCAAGATGAATTTGTGCTAACAGTATTGCTATAGCATAAAATAAAAACAGCAACAGGAGCTTGGTTACCGTACAGGACCCGCTTGTGATATTATCAGACATTTTTCATAAACAACGAGAGTACTGTGAACCCCTAAAGGTCATAGTGTTACTGGCAGCTGAGCTAGTTAGAAATATTATAGGCAGTCAGAAATGGCTAGGCCCTCAAAGAGACTGGCACAGAGGACCAGATGTCTGGTAACCTTGGAGGGGACACACACCTTTACTGTGGGCCAGATTTTGGGACAGAAGGCAAAACTAATGCAAACACACCCTTAAGTATAATCCTTAGGGATTAAATCTGGCTCATTTTAAGAAGCCAGGAGTCACTATCCCAATCCCTATGGGAAGAGTCACTGATCCATAAGAATGCTCGCTTGTAGTGACTCACTTCCCCATTTGTCCCTGATTTGGTCAATTCTACCTAGACAATTAAATTTATTGGTTGGCCATAGCTCTGTCCCACCTCATGCCTGTCTACCTTGCAAGTTCCCAGTTTTACCCAAATTTAGACCTGCCACATCTCATGATTTTACTCTATAAAAAATCCTGAGAAAATACAGAATCCTTGGTAACCCACTTGGGACCCCTTCTACCTCTCTCTCAGACGAAGCCTTGTTTCTTTCAAAAACATATTCTGCCCTTAACTTCCATTGTTCCCAAATTCATTCTTTGATTTTAGAGAACACAAACTCATTCTGGACATATAGTAGGTTGGGAGCTTCATTCCCCTATATCAATAGGATTTACCTTCTTCAGAAAGAATCTTCAGGTCCCAGTTAGAATCTGACACAAAACGGTTCTGATTTGTTTATTTATAGCAGATTTGTGCTCTAAGTGGTTGTAAATTAAAATGGGATGTTTGTCCAAGTAGCTTGGTAGGTATAGGAAAGAAAAACTATTATAATATGTATTATTTTGTAAGTGACCCAAAATAGCCAAAATAATCCCAGTAAAGAAGAAGAATGTGGGAAGATTTATTTTGCTAGGTAAGAGATTTCTAAGTGTGAAGACAGGATAAGTCATATCACCCACAACTTTGAACTAAGCATCTTCGCTTCACTTACCCTTACACCATAATGGTTCTGTATAAGAGACAGCCAGCCATGGACTGACTCTCCCAAAACCTTCAGCCTGTGACAGTGACACTGCCTGTGTCACTGTGACCCATCAGTTTAGCCAAAGCAAGTGATGCCATTAAGCACAAAGTAGGAGGAGAGAAAATGTCTTGCCAAGAAGCTGCTGCCCACCAAATACATGAACAAAAAGCAGTCCATGACACATATGAACAGAACTTTTGCAGAAAAATATAAAAGATCTGTAAATTTAGTACATACATAGCAGACACCTCAAACTTATTAGCAATTGGAAAAATGAAACTAAAAATAACAGTAATTTATGCACATCAATTCAGCAAAAAGCAAAAACCTTAGCTTTAATTCCAATAAGGACAACAAAAATTTTATGCATTGCTTGTGTATTAAGTTTTTTTAACAGCTTGGGAAAAATTTACTTGCTATATACATAAATTTTCTGACACTAAGGCACAATATCCAACATCCACACTTTAAAGGAGGAGAGTTTGAATTTGGCTGAAGGTTTTGGAAGAGTCAGTCCATGACTGGCTGTCTCTCATACAGAACCATTATGGTGGAAGGGTGTGGTGAAGCGAAGATGCTTAGTTCAAGGGGCCAGGAAACACAGCAGGGGAATAACGTCACAGAGGAAAGGGTGAAGGGCCTGATGTAGACCCTCACGCACACTAGCAAATGCGACCCCCCAATCTCCATGGTGGATTTCAAAACAGTCAGTTTTACATTTCACCTAAACCACCACAGTTGAATGTGCACATATATTATATTTCAGTAATGTACTGCTGGGCATCTTAACTAAGGAAAGTCTTGGCATATATCTCCAGAAACATTTGATAGTAGGTGTGTTCATAAGACACCTACGTACAATAAAACCAAAGCTAAAATGACAGCAAAACAAGAATACTGGGTACAACCTAGGAGTTCATCTTGGGAAGATAGGTAAACAGGTAAATACACTATGACAATTCATATAGGATACACCCAGGAAGTGAAAATGAAGAACTAGCATGATTATAACAATAGGTCAGAATGAAAAGTAAAATATTTCACAATTTGTTTTGAGGAGGAGAGAAAAATATAGTAAGATGTATATATGCTATTAATTCCATAGAGCAATTTTTTTCCCTTCAAAATGGGATCTGGCTTCAAACCTGTAGTCCTATGGTCTTTAACTTCACTCCCTAGTGAGGCTGGGATCATACACATATTGAACAGGACTCGGCTTGTATATATCAACTCTTAAATTAGGAAATAATAAATACAAAATGGCTAGGAATTGGGACATCTGAGAGAGGGTCATGAAACACTTCAATGTTTGATGATATTGACTTCCATTAATTGGATGGTAGGGGTATAGTTTAATTTTTATTATCATAACATAATTATATTTCATACATATATCAAAAACTTTCATTGACTAGTATTTCATAATTTAAAACATGGACATGAGGCACTAATTGATAATGTCTATTTCATTTATCCTTTTAAAAAAAATCCAAACATTTATTTTAAATGTTCATTTTGTTTTAATTTTTACTAATTATTCTAGGTAAGCCCAAACAAAAGCTGATTGAAATATAAATATTCACCCAATAGTAATAATCAGGGAGTTAGAATCTTATTATTATTAAAAAAAATCAATTCTCTATAAATGTCCATGTGTTTTAAAATACGTACAACATTAAAAATTTTTTAAAAAAATATTTAATTTTCAAAGATTATATTCACAGTATACTCTATTCAAATTTTATATGCATGTATGTATATACACGTGTATATATCATATATATGTGGTAATGATGATTACAGTCAAATTAATTACCGCACCCACCCACGTAGTTCTTTAGCTTGTGGAGTTCTCATAACTCTCCTATGCCTCATTCCCCCAGCCCCAGTTACAACTTCCTCTTCCCTGTCTCTAAGGGTCTTATGAAATTTGTTTTAGCTCCAGTGTGTCCTTTCATCCTTTCTCAGAGGGTCGTCAGCCCCATGGGTGAGTCACTTCCACAGTGTGAACTCCATCTGCAGGGACCTCTGCGTCTTGATGGGCTGGCCAAGCAGGCATCTCCTTGGAGGACACAGAGCTCGTTAGGGAAGGAGAGCTGTTTCTGCAGCGGTGTTGATGGCCAGAATTTATAGAGTCTGCTTTGCAGGTCACAGATCCATCATCCTACACATACACTCTCCTATCTCCAGAGTTTTATTATCCTCGAGGGCATTTTGCTGATAGCTTCATTCTTCCAAAGTATATTTGTCACATCAAGTCTTGACGCTGGAGTGTAGGTTTCAAGCCACTTATGATGGGAAATTTACCTGGAGTACATTTCTTATTTTTATTGAGTGATCACCATAAGGAAACTTTTATGTGGTAAGAAAACAATGAATCTTGTGGTTTGCATTGCTGGAAAGAACAGAAATCTGCCATCACTATATCTGGACATGACTGTAGATGAATTACATTCAAAGCAGACAGAGGCCAAAAGGAACATACTGATACTTCAAGAGTTTACTTCAGTGTCACTTTCTTTTCAATGAAAAGAGAATAACAAGACAAGAATGCATCTTGCTTTAGCTCGACTCAAACTTCTATATTCTGATGATCCTTTATGCTATAGGTGTGGTTAGAAATTCTTGAATATATAAAACTCCATAGCACATTGGTGAACATTCATGTGTATTATTTTAAAAGGATAACCAAATTGCAAATTGCTAATTTCATGCTCTGGGTCATCCTTTTCCCTCAAAAGACAACTAGATCTTTGTGTTTTAAAATTCTGTTGGAATGGCTAGTAGTGGAGAAAAATTATTTCAGTGCCTGAAAGAGGTGCTTGCCTGCTGGAAACGCATTAGTTTTTCTCTCTGAGTGAGCGATAATCACACCAACCTGCCTCACTTTCACGTTATTGTTAGGGATGGAAAGGTCAATCACAGCCAAGTACCAACCTCTGGTTTTCACCGGTGAGTGAGAGGGGTAATCCTTTCCTTAGCACGGGGAGGTCAATCTAGTTTCCCTTCAGTGTTCAACTGAGTAGCAAAAAAATCCATGGTTCTTAAATTGTAGTCAAGTTGTATGTTTTTCTACATTACACTTTATGTTTTATAAACCAAAATGAAATCAGAGGACAGTAGGAACAGTGAGTTCCAAAATGTAAATAATTTTTCAGGGGTCAGATTTCAAGTGATGGCTCATATTTCAGTTATGAGACCTCAAGCAATTCACCAAATATCTCAAGCTTCTACTTCCTCATCTTTAAAGAAAGCAACATGTACTAAATACGCTCTCAGTAATTCCTTTCAGAATTAAACATGATGGTGACTGTCACTGTGCCCCTCAACAAGAGGCTGGTACCTATCAGTGAAAGCCTCCCCAGTGTTACAGATTTCCATATCTACCCACTGCGTCAGTTTAAAAATCGTGACCTATTAAGTGTTGCTTGCATTTCGAAAGGGCGAGAGCCTCTATTCTGAAAAATGTGACTATCACCAAGCTAACCCTAAAGCAGCAGCTTGATAAAACTTGCAATTCTCTGTCATTCTCCTGTTTTTTTTTCTTCCTGGATATTTAGTAGTCATATAATTCTTGTTCTGTTTATCCATTTGACTAAGAGAAACTCACTCCAAGGGTTTCATAAGCTCCTATCCGGCTTTGATGTAGCAAACATAGCCACAATCCAACAGCAATTTTCTTTAGGAACTGCATTTTACACTTTTACAATCTTTGCTAAAGTCAGTTCAGAATTTCTGAAGATCATGTGTTGTCAGACGAGTGGATGAAAGTTGTTTTGGTTGATTGTCTAGTTGAAACCAAGACATATATATGTAGTTTTAAAAAGTCATCACTAGCACTCTTTTGCTCATCACTATGAGTTCTATTTATTTGCTCTCTGCACAACTGTGAATTGCTGAGACAGAGGATCTGTTAGTCTCACGCACTGCATTAAGTTCCGCTGTGCAGACACAGTGAACAGTTGCCTTGCTTTTGGGGAAGACAGTCAGTGTGTAGTTCTGCGTGAGAAGGATTTGTACTTGTATGTCATGATTCTGCTAAGCTGTGGCTAAAGAAACAGTTTCAGTTTATCAGTATCAGTTAGCACATGTAGTTTCTCTTTTTTCCTTCTATTAGTAAAGCTAAAATCTGAAGCATCATGTGTTTTATTCTTGCTGTTGTTGAATGGAGAGGAAAGTTAGCAACTCCTCTTTTAGTACTGCCAAGCCCAGAGGGTGAAATGAGAAGTTACCTCCTGGCCCTGTGATCTGCCACCCTAACCAGTTCCTATGTTCACACTCTAATGTTCAACGAAGGAGTCAGTTCCCATGGCTGCCTGACTTCTCAGGTCCATAAAAGAAAACAATTTCCTGGCCGAGCAGGTATTCATTCAGCTCTGTGTTATAAGAACGTCTGCATGTTTGCTTTAAAAACATTATGGAGAACATCAAAAAGTCTTGTACAAGATTAGCATTCTGGCTATGGCATCCACTTGTTTTTAACTACTGTGAGGCGGATTCATGTGACAGATAAGATAATTAAAGGGGACACATGCAATTTTAACAATATTTATCTCATTGTGGATTTCTTAAAGCTAAACCAGCTTATCAAACCCATTTTGATTTCCATTATTGAAAATGAAGTTAACCATTTTAAATCTGTTTTCCTGTGAGCTGGGTTAGTGAAGAATGTGAAGCAAAGGTAGCACAGAGCATCCGAGCACAGACGGCTGGCAAAAGTCATGCAGATAGCGTAACAATGACGCCGTTTTATTTGATAGTGGTATAAGGAACTTTAATGATTGCCTTGGCCTAGCTTGCTATTTTGTAGTGAGAAATAGATGCTCAGAGATTAAGGGGACAGAGTAAGGAGCAGGTGAGGCCAAGCATGAGCAGGCAGCCCGCATAGCCATAATCCTTGGAGGGCTGTACCGTCCCAAGAGCAAATGAAGGCAGTGGAAGGCCAGGGCTGCTCACTTCTTCCTTAGTGACACCAGTGGACTTGTTCATCTCCAAGAGGCCTCCTGCTTAAAAAAAACTCCAGATCAAATAAATATGGAAAAGAAATCCTGCTATTGTACTCATTTCACAGTAGTATCATATTCAACAACTGTAGGCCAACCCTTGGATTTACAGATTTGTTTGGGGAAAAAGTAAAACCTAACAGATGAAGGCAGATCGATGTAGCCCCAAATAGCCAAGAAGACACAGAGGACTAGACTACAGTGATGTCAACTGCGAAATGAGGCTTTGAACCTGTGCAACTTGCTGCTTCCTGCAGTTAATGTACTGAGAGCTACAGTTCTCACTAAAGAGACACATCCCAGCCCTCTGTGTGGACACCAGGTCATCTTGCACGTAACTCTCTGCCTTTCCCAAGAATTTCTTTATTCTCCTGCTTTACTCCCTCTCTTTCTGAGGGCTATTCCACATATGTTACTTAAGTTGCCCAATTCCTTCCCACAGGACAGCTCACTACTCTGCTTAGACCAGTCTAAATGATTGGCAAATAGCTGTAACTCCTTCTCCTGCTTGTGGTTTTTGCCTTTGAAACTTGTTTGAAATCTGTAAGACCCTGAAACACATTTCAGTGTGCCTAAAATTTGTGTCCCCCAAATTCTGATCAGCCGCAAATGAATCCTGTTTCTTAATTTGTGCTTCATTTTGTCTTAGGAGTCTACGTGTTTCTCATGAATTAGTATTTTCTGTTTCCTCTTGTAGAATATATGTTTTGGATGTTGAATTTCAGTCACTCATGTGTAATCTTAAATAAAACAACACCTCATGAAATTCAATGTATTTATATTGCAAGGGAAACCTTGAAACCTTTCCTATCAAACAATGCTGTATTTTCCTCTGCATTCTAAGAATGAATGTGGAGGGAAACACAAGGCCAGACTGTAAGGGCGGTGGGAACTCGTTTCTGTTGCTCCTCTAGGGGCCAGCAAGTCTGGAAACACTTTAATCACAATAATGCAGCATGTTTGGGAGAATTAACTCCCTGGACTCTTGTAAAGTTAGTCACAGCTAGTCAAGCAGGTTGCTCCATCTCAGTCTCTGGGTATAGAGAAAATTCCTTTGGAGACGAAGGTTATTGCTTCTAATTAGACCTTACAAATTGGGAAAGCCAGACAATCTGAACTAGCAGAGAAGTTTAGTATTGGTAATTGCGGCCCCTTTCTGTACGGAGCACTAAGTAGTGACTGCATAATGGAATCAGATGTAATAATTTCCAAAGTAAGAAAATAGAAAGGCAACACAGTAAACCTCATATTTCTCACAGCCTGGCTTCAGATCCATCTACTTCAGGCAGAGACCTTTCTGAGAAATCCATGAATGACAGTCTTTCCTTGTAATAAAATACATCTTTATTACAGGTTCAGAAGAAATATTCCTTTCCCTTCTGTCGTTACCTCCATAAAGAACTTTGAGGACTCCTCTGAGACCAAGAGGACAGCAGACACCCAAAATGAAATCCCTTGTCACTCCGTCACCACAGAGGCCTGGGTCACCTCAAGGTCACAAGCATCAGTGTCACACGGCCCCTTGTCACTTTTCATTTTGTTTTGCTTTTTTGCAATGCTAGAGGTTGAACCCAGAGGGTTTTTTTTTGGGGGGGGGTGGGATGCATCCCAAGGCATTTTAAACTTTTAAAAACTTTCTCGATTTTTATTTTGAAACAGGGTCTAAGTAAGTTGCCCAGACGGACTGTAACTTGCAGCCCTCCTACCTCAGGCTGTCAGGTACGGGGCTCAGGGGCTGCGTGCCGGCCGCCTGGAGCACTTGACACTCCTGTGTGTCTCAGTTTCCTCCTGTGAATACTGCTCTTTTGACTCCCCTGAGGGCAAAGAGAGAAACAACAGAAATTAATAAATAAATCAGCAGTTGTTTCTTAAAGTTCTCATGTGGACCAACTATTAACTTTGCCTCCATATGGCTTACTTGAGAGTGGCAAAGGGCCACAGGCATTTGCCTAAATACCCTTTCTTCCAGTCTCCAGGCCATAGTGAGGAGAAAGGTACTCGACTCCTTTGGAAGCACATGAAAGCTGAGTGTGTGAGGAGAAAACATCTGACATTGTTCAAGCCACCTCTTCTCTTGTTCCCACTTTCATCTCAAGGCCTCGTTCTGGTCTCTGCGTGTTCCTGTGAATCAGTGTGCTTCTTTACAAAGATCAAAGGCTGCACCGTGTATCTAATGTACCAGAGAGCACAGTGCAGCTAAAGGATGTATCTCTGTCCAAACTCGTCTGGATCAGTTTCAAATGCCATAAAATTGAGCCTCTGGTCTCACAGAAAAGGGGAGTTGTCTTCTCCTCTAGAAGGTGCACATTATTAGTAAAACAATAGTCCTTCTGGGCTTTGGGACAGCAGTCTGTTCCTCCCCAGCTAAGATGGGTGATGTGATTATCACAATCAGGTGTGTGACCACCAAAAGGATTACCTGCTAGGGAACGGTTACAGATATTTCTGTGTACCTGCAGGCTCCGCTTAATCTAAGGCATATTTTGTCAAATTTTCTAATTGTCCTGCAGAGATACAATTATGAGTTACATTCACCGTGATCAAGGAAGAGCGGTATAGGAATCAGTATGGGCAGAGTTTGAAAGGCCAGACTTCAGTGAAAGCTGGATTCCATTTCTGTTGGGCTTCTTTGGTCTATGGAAGCTTCTTTTCCTCTATCATTTAACCCTCTGTCACACGTTTCCCCATTCAGCTCATCCTCATTTTAAAAAGGAAAACCATCAGTGTTCTACAGGAAGGAAATGCTTTGAAGTGTGTTTAACACATTTAGGATTTTCTAAAAATGAAAAATTATTCCTAAAAGTCCAAAGACAGGAGGCATTACTTAAGAATATCTGTATCCCTGCTGATTTAAGTTCAGGAAGTCATGACCTAAGGCCACAGCTAACATATTCCCTGATTATATCATCAATTTTTCTTGAAAGTTAGCTGTGTCCAATTGGTTTTATATATATATATATATATATATATATATATATATATATATATATTTGTACTAGGGATCGTCGTTTCATATTTTGTATGACTCTTTTTTTTTTTCCTGTAAATGGGTTTGAACTGAGAGCCTTCATGCTGAGCTGCATCCCCAACCTTTCTTGTGTTTTATTGTGAGACAGAGTCTTGTGAGGTCACTAAGTAGCCCACACTGGGTTTTCACTTTCAGCCTTTGGCCTCCCAGTGTGCATGGTTTGTGTGGCTAACGGGAAGGGTGAACTGGCTTCTTGGTGTGCTCCTCCCAGTCCCAGCATGGCTTCTGCTGATTCATGGGAGGGACAAACTGGCTTCCCTCTTCCTGGGCCCCCTGAATTATTTGTTATCTGACTCATTTCAGAAAAAAAAAAAAGTTCTGCCTGCAGATTTAAATTTGGAAATCTGTCAGTCATCTAAATATGAAAAAGTATTAAGGAGGCCCAATTTGGCCTTAACGAATGATACCCATATCACGACAATTGTCAAAATAGTGCCCAGGATGCAGTAAATACACAGGACACTGCTGTTTTCACTTTTCCTCCTTACTTAGACTTGTGTTATATTACCAATAACCTTGGGAATCTGCCTTCTCATGAATGTGGAAGTTTTTCTATTGTTTGCACAGTTTATGCAATAAAGAATACTTAGTCCTTTTGAGAAAACTGCAGAGATTTATTTTTTAGAAAAAGGATGTGTAACTAACTTTAAAGCAAATCAAGAATATTAGAGACTACAGCATATAATACACTTCAGCATGAAGTGAATAAACGTTTGGAGGTAGGGCGGTACGCCGTGAAGTTTAGGACAGAGATCAAATGCATGCAGACCTCAAAGACAGGCCTGCTGCTGTAACTTAGAACAATAAAAAAGTATTCATTTTGCAAAGACCTTCAAGGAAATCAACATCTAACGTGTTGACATACAGATGTTTCTCAAAATCAGAATTCTAGTCTGCAGCAGACCCTGGTAAATGAATCCCCTTTGAGAAAGCTGAATATTACTCTGAAATATTTCTTATTGTTTTAACCCAGCATAGAAATATTGTCTTCACCAGTCCACCAACAATTGTCCCTTCTGCCATGGATAGAGTTGGTTAGAAATTTCAGGATAGATTTGTTCTTTTTTATAAAGGAGTTGGTGACTGAACAGGACTAAGAGTTAACCAGAATCGTTTCATCAGCCCTAATGATTGCCACTGCATAGGTACTTCACAGTGACTTAGGGGGAGAAAGTCACTCATTTTAGAGCTGTAGGACCCCTTGGGGACCATCTACTTTCCAATCTCACATAAATAAAATTTTCATAGCTTAACCTTTCGCTTGCGAATCACCGGGATTGAGTTTGCCACATATTTCATATCACCTGAGCCCCTCTGCACCCCAGTCTTTTCATTTGTAAAATGGAAAAATAAATGAATATATCACAAAACTCTAAGTAGCAGAGAAGTGATGGTCCCCAGATGCTCCTCAGGACCAGCCTCTCATTTTCATGTCCATTTTCAGTGTGAACGAAATTCATCATCCATGTCTTACAAAACACAAGGAAAACCAGCCTCATTACCTGTGACTTCCAGGTAAAAGACAAGTCAGTGAAAGCTCTGTATTATTTATAATGTTGGTAAAACCGAGTGTTCTGATTCTTCTCCTGTGCATCCAGTACCCACTGCTGTTCAACAGTTAATATAGATAGAGGAATGATGCATCACTATGGGTGAACCTGGTTTACCTCTGATCAGATCCCCCCCCCCATTTGCAAATTCAGATGGGAAAGCACAGTGGCTGCTCCCACTGCCAATCTGGGGCACAAAGGCGACCCACAGAGATCCACACAGAACAAGGATAACCAGAGCTACCAGCAATTCACAGCATCAATCACTTTTAGGGCCCCTAAGGAAGGGTTTCCATTATTTATGCTGCTGGGTGATCGGCTTTATTTATGACACAGCTACTTGTCATGGCTTTAAAAATATGATGTATTCTTAAATTAATCCTGTACTCCTTGTCTTAGTCTTGAAGCATGCGCAGTCACAAAGGAGTACAAAAATATCTGTAATCACAAAAATAAATACCCGTGGGTCATGATGAAGAAAAGACTGACCATTATGTCCTGAACGGGCTTGTGTCAATAATGCAAATGGCCTCTACCTATGTTTATAGATTGTTTATGGGAACTTAATCTACTGATATTTTTCAGTGCACTCATTTTGCAAGTTCTTTGGTAGAATGAAGGCTATTAATAAGACATCCTTACCCTATCTCTATTGATTGCACTTAAAATTAATATTTGATAATATAGGATCTGTCTTACAAAAAGCAAAAATAAAGTGATAGGGGTTTGGAAAGCAAGAGACCACTTACTGCTACAATAACAGCAATGGAAAAGAGGACTGAGGTGCTTGGGGAGACGTGCAGAATGGATGAGGCCATAACAGCAAGAGTGGAAAACAATCCATGTTTAGAGAATGGTGCCACAATTGAAAGGCACATAGAAAATTATCAATTTGAGGAGTACATGGAAATCAGGTCTGCAAGATAAAGAGAAGAGATTTCCCTTAATTTAAGAAGCAGTGACAAACAAAGATGCTTTTTTAACAAGAAAAAAAACCCTACTAGATAAACAAACTTGCCCACAGAGTTAGCCTGAATTAGAGTAAGCGAGGTCATAAATTAGAACGCCTGCTGAGAAGTATGGGTGGGTGCAGGTTACTGTCAGAGGAAGGCTGGAAGATTTAAGTCATGATAAAGGGAAACGGGGAGAAAATGTGTAATAAAACTGCTGTTAAATTTGACCTTGTGTCAAGTAGCTGAAAACCTTTCTATGGTTTAACTGAAATGCATGACCTAGGCCTTTCCTATTTTGAAAATCACACTTCCTCTAACTTACCCGTCCATCCACTCCTTACTCCACGTACTGATTCTTTGCAGTCCTGTTAATGCAAGAAGCACACTCCACATTAGAGCTTTGTACTGGAGAGGAACAATCATCCCCAAGACAGCCACACTGCTCACTCCTTCATAGTTGCGAAGTCTTTGTCCAAATATTTCTTCTTAAAGGTTACAGTGATACACTACTTAACAGTGCAGTGCACTCTAACTCCATCTCATCTCTTAACCATCTTCCACCCTACTGTTATTTTAGCATGTGTCATCTTCTTGCATACAATGCAATGTAGCTTTTTATTTAATGAGTTATACATTGTCTGTCTCTACCACTTGTATTTGACCCCGCAAGGCCAGGCAGGGATACGCTTCTACTGTGTGTATATTGGATGGCAAGTTCTGAGAAGCATCCCTAAGGTGTGATAATCAGTCAGTTAGCATTACTGAATAAATAGGTCAGCACAGCTTAGGTTCTCTGTTACCTCATTGGTTAATGTTACATCCCAAGGACCTGCCTCCATTTCTAGCATCTATTTTTTTGCTTCAAATTGCAGCCCACTGGCCTGCATTATCTTCTTTCATCGTTGATACAGGTCCATATTTGGCATTATTATATTTAAAGTGAAGACAGGGATCTGAGATAATTACAGAAAGGGACTCCCTTTTCTGTACAGGTGGGAACTTCGCAATAAATTTTGTATCTTGTGGGTTGTTTTAAAGAACCCCTGCATGACTCCATCATTTTACTCTTATATCGTATTTAGGATACCTTGAAATTTTAATTATGAGATCTCTTTAAATTTAGTCCTTGGTAGTTAATAGCTATTTTTTAAATTTAATTTTATTGGTGCATTTTAGATATACGTAATGATCATGTTCACCATAGAAAATTTATACTTGTACGTAATGTATCTTGATTCTTATTTTTCCCAACCCCCTTCTCACTTCTCAAACCCTTTCTCCCTCCTTATCTATAAGCTTTGACTCCATTTTTCCCCTTCTGTTCTCTTTTCTCTCTTCCTTCCTTCCTTTCCCACACCTGTGTCACTGCTGCCCTAACCATTTGAACATTTTCTTCCTGTCTTACAATATCTATTACACCTCTGATCCTTATTTACCTTTTTGGTTGCTCACACCAGAGAAACTATGATTTAAGACTATGGTGTCAAGGTGTATTCATTTCCCTAGGAATGTCTCAAGCTTCTTCCTGTATGGCCGAGTAATACTCCACTACATAGATAAATCTTTATCCATCCATCAGTTGATGAGCATTTGGGCTGTTTCCAAGATTTAGCTATTACAACTTGTGCTAGTATGAACATGAGTGTGCACATTTTGATATGGTATGATGCTTTCAATTGGGGGGTGATAACAGAAGGAGAATAGCTTGGTCAGAAGGAGCCTCTAGTTTTAATTTTTTGAGGAATCTTCATGCTGATTTCTCAACTATAGCCCCACCAACACTGAAGAAAGATTCCTTTTTCCCCACAACCCCATCAACTTTTGTTATTGGTTGCTTTCTCCATGATAACCATTCTTTCTGAAGTGAGATAGAATCTCAGTATTGTTTTAACTTGCATCTTTCAAATGACCAGTGACTTTCAACATTTTTTTTCATACATTCACTTGCTGTCTATACTTCTTCATCTGAGGAATGTCTATTCATTTCAGAAGGCCATTTTTGCATGGAGTGTTCAAATCTGGGTGGCCAGATTTTTTTGAGCTCTTTATATATTCTAGATATTAGTCCTTTGTCTGAGGAACAGCTGGCAAAATCTTTTTCCCACTCTGTTGACTGTCTCTTCACTCTTTGGTCATTTTTGTGCTGTGGAAAACCTTTTTATAAAAATGACATCCCATTTGTTGATTCTTTGTAGCATTTTCTGTGTGATTGTGGTTTTCTTCATAAAATCTTTGCCTAGAACTATATCGTCAAGAGTTCTATTTTATCTTCCAGCAACTGTAGTACTTCTGTTTTTAACATTTAGATCTTTGATCCATTTCAGTTGTAGTTTAATGTGGGGTGAAAGATAAGGGTTTAGGTTTAATTTTCAGTATGTGGAAAGTCAATTTTCCCACCATCATTTATTAAAGAGGCTTTCTTCTCACGAAGGTGTTTGTTCCTTTTGGCAAAGACAAAATGGCTGAGTGTGTTAGCATTTTGTTCCGCATCTTCCAATCTTTTCCATTGACCTGCAGTTCTTTTCCTTTCCTTTCCTTTCCTTTCCTTTCCTTTCCTTTCCTTTCCTTTCCTTTCCTTTCCTTTCCTTTTCTTTCCTTTCCTTTCCTTTCCTTACCTTTTCTATTCTATTCTATTCTTTTCTTTTCTTTTCTTTTCTTTTCTTTTCTTTAAATCATAGTAGCTCTGTAGTGTAGTTTCAGGCAAAGATTATAACGCTTCTTGTCTTGCCCTTGTTCAGAATTATGTGTTATTCCATGTCTTCTGGTTCCAAATGAATATTAGAAATTTTTCTCTAACTCTTTCAGTTATGCTGTTGGCATTTTCATTGGGACTGCATTAAATTTGTACTACAATTTGGGAAATATAAACATTTTCACTGTATTGGTTCTTTTTACCTAGGAACAAATATCATTCCATTTTCTGATATTCTCTTCCATCGCCTTTGTAAGGCAGAGTACTATAGTTCTCAATGTCTTTTACTTCCTTCTTTAGATTGATTCCTAAATATTTCTTTTTTTAAAGTTACTATTGTGAAAGGTGTGATTTATCAAATTTGTAGTTCAATCATTGTGTTTGTGTGCAGGAAGGCCATCAATTTTTGAAAATTGACTGTATATCCAGCTATGCTACTGAGTTTGCTTATTAAACCTACAAGTTTTAAAGCAGTTTTTTGGGGTCTTCTATATAGTGTCATTCCATCTGCAAATAATGATTTTCCTTTCCTTTCCCTTCCTTATTACTTTTGTCTCTTTCTCTTGTCTAACTACTCTGGCCAATGTTTCCAGAACTATATTGAGTAAGGGTGACAATAGTGGACACTCGTGTTGTTCATGATTCTGGAGTGAAAGCTTTCAGTTTTTGACCGTTTAGTATGATGTTGGCTGTTGGTTTATCATAGGTGACTTTATCACATTGAGATAAGACCATCAGTTCCAACTTTTTTGTAGGGTTTTTATCCTGAATAAATACTAGGCTTTGTCAGATGCTTTTTCTGTGTCTCTTAAGATGATCATGCAGTTTTAGTTTCTTGGCTCTGTTAATGTGGTGTATTACATTTATTGAATTGCTTGTGTTGAACAATCCCTGCAGGGATGAATCCTATGTGGTCATGGTGTATCATCTTGATTTGTTGCATTCTGTTGGAAAGTATCTTATTGAGGAGTTTTGCATCTATGTTCATTAGAGAGATTGGCCTATAGTTCTGTTTTCCAGATGGATCCTTCTCTGATTTTGGTAACAGGGTGATGTTTGCTTCAAGGAATGGATTTTGGAGTATTGCTTCCCTTTAAATTTCATTAAATAGTTTGAGGAGTAGTGGCATTAGGTCTTTTCCAAATTTCTTGCAGAGCTCAGTAGTGATTCTATTAGGAATTGGACTTTTCTTTTTTGGTAGGTTTTTAGCTACAACTTTTATTTCATTCATTTCATTTAGAATTTTTATATCTGCTTGACTCAACTTTAGTAAAACATAGGTATAAAGGAATCTATCCATGTCTTCTGTGTTTTCCATCTTACTAGACTATAGATGATTGAAATAAGTATTGATGATCCTCTGGATTTCTGCAGATTCTGTTGTGACTTCACCCTTTTCATTTCTAATTGCATGAATTTGAGTATTTCCCATTTTTTAAAATAAGTTTAGCTAAGGGTTTGTCAATTTTATTTAATATTTCATAGAATAAACTGTTCATTCTTTTACTGTTTTCTTAATCTTAATTGCATGAATTTCTGGTTTGAGCTTTATAATTTCCTCTTCTGTGAGTTTTGTGCTTCTTTTACTAAAAGGCTGACATTCAAAATTAGGTTATTTAACCCAGCTCTGTTTTTCTGATGTGGGAACTCACCACTATAAATTTCTCTTATAGGAAAGCTTTCATTCCATCCTATAAATTCCAGTATGCTGTACTGGCATTATAATTTAACTGTAGAAACTGTCCAATTTGTTCTTTAATCTCATCTGTGACCCACTGGTTATTCAGGAGAGTGTTAATTTTCATGTGTTTATGCAATTTATGTGACTTCTTGTGCTGTTGATTTCCAATTTCATTGCACTATGGTTTGATAATATGCTTGGGATAATTTCAACTACTTTGCATTTACTTAAGCATTTTGTATGAGCTCAGATATAATCTAGTTTGGAGAAAGTCCTATGTGCAGCTGAGAAAAATGTGTATTCTGACATTGTGGGTAGAACACTCTGCAGATGTCCACCAAGTCCATTTGTTCAAAGATTTCCTTTCACTCTAATATTTCTTTGTTAATTTTTTGTCTAGTTGATCTATTTGTAACAGTGGGGTATTGAGGTCCCCATTTTCATTCTATTGATGCTTAGCTGATTTACATCCATTAATATTTGTTTCATATAGTTGGGTACACTGGTATTTGTTGCATCCATGTTTATGTGATCCGGCCTGAGGACCAATGCGTGGGTTTTCCACTAGAGGAAGGAAAACGGGGCGGGGGCAGGGTGAAGAGAGAGAGACGGAGGCAAGTTGAAGTTTCCCAATCAAACCTCGTTTATTGAACAATGTTCCTGGCTTATAAAGAAGCGGGGGTGGGAAGTTACAGATGGGTCGCTGTCATTTCCTGGGTGGGGCAAGAAGATCCTGGGAAATGTAGGCCGACGCACTGGATGCACACAGGAGGGAGAGATGGAGCGGCAGCTGTGAAGCTATCATGCTGCTCCCTATATTTATGATTGTTATCTTCCTCTTGGAGTTTATCCTTAACCGGTAGGTAGTGACCTTTTTTGTCTCGCTTTATCAGTATTGGCTTGAAATCCACTTTGCAAATAGAATAGCTATTCCATGACTTTTTACAGGTTCCTGTCACATGAAGTGTTGCTTTCCATCCATGGAGATGCTATGAATTTTTTAAGTTAAATTTGTTTCTTATATGTGGCATAGTTTTGGATCTTATTTCTCAATCCATTCTGTCAGTTTATCTCTTTTGACTGGTGAACTGATACTATTTACAATGATGGTTATAACTGGTATGCATTGATTATACTTATCATATTATTTTCTTGTTGTTTGTTCTCTTTCTTTCCCTTCTGTTTAATATCTTGCTGAGACACAGAAAGAAGTCAAACCAGGGCCTGCCCTGCCAGAGGGAACTCAGCTGAAGCCTGCATCAGGGGTAAGCTACCTGGAACCTCCACCATGGGCCCGCCCTGCCACCAGGAATTTAGCGGAAGCCCACATCAGGATAAGCTGCCCGGAAGCTCCACCAAGGGCCTGCCCTGCCACCGGGAACTCAGTGCAAGGCTGCCTGAGGGATAAGCTGCCCAGAACCTCCCTTGTGGGCCTGCCCTGCCACCGGGAACATCGAGAAGGCCCATCCAAGACTGAAAACTGTCCAGGACTGCTACAGATGGGCCTGCCCTCTTACCTGGAACATCAGAAGATCTTAGTGGTATCCAGTTAGTGTGAGAAAATTTGAAACTTTGCTCCCAGGTGGTGAACATTGTACTACACTGGATTGACTGTATCAATGTGGTGAGTATACCCAGAAAATAGAGGTGCACAGGGGATAAATAGGGCCAGTAGTAAAACCCCCTACAAGTAACTGTAAGACTTTGGTGTGTCTGAAAAGAGTGTGTGTGATCCCCTCCTACACATAGAAAACACCAGGCAGAGTGAAAATGACAAAACAAAAAAGCAAAATGCAGTCTCAAACATATAGTTCAACAGAAGCAAGTATAGGAGACATTGAAAATAGAGGACCCCAAAAGTAACACACCGGGAATCTCTGAAAAGATAGCCAGTGAAATAAAAAAAAAAAACAACTGCATCAGGTTATGGAGGAAATCAAATAATAAGTAGTCTCCCATGTAAAGATAGAAATAGCAACTTTAGTAAAGGAGTTGTTGAATGCAGCTAAAGAAGAACTAGAGAAAAAAGTACATGAGCATGGGAAACTGATTGAAACTTTGAATGAACAATATAGAAAACAAGCAGAATTCATGAAACAAACTCAAAGAGACATCCAAGAAACAAAAAATTCTATTGAAAGCATGTAAAACCGCCTAAAGGAAGCTGAGGATAGGATTTCGGACCTTGAGGACAGGATCACAGTTAGTGATCAGGAAAGGATAGAACTTTTAAAAATAACAAAGCAGCATGAAATGACAATCCAGAAGCTTCATGATGATGCCAAGAGCAACAATATAAGAATAATGGTCATTAGTGAAGATACAGGAGTGCAGGCAAATGACATACATAAAGTATTTACAGAAATAATAGCAGAAAATTTCCCAAACATGGGGAAGGAATCTGATATGCAGATAAGTGAGGCATATAGAACACCAAACAGTTACAATCAACTTAAATCCACACCCAGACACATAATAATTAAGATCTCAGACATACAGCATAAAAACAGAATATTAACAGCTGTCAGAGAAAAGACAAAACTCACCTATCAAGGAAATCCCATTAGAATCACTGCAGACTTTTCAGCACAAACCCTCAAGTCAAGATGAGCTAGGAGTGAGGTATTTCAAGCCCTGAAAGAAAACAATCTTCAATCCAAACTGATGTACCCAGCAAAACTTTCATTCAAATTTAATGGAGAAACAAGATACTTCCATGACAAAGAACAACTGAAGAAATTCATGTCCACCAAACCAACCCTAGAAAGAGTACTGAAAGACATACTAGACAGAGATAAAAATGACCACAATCCCCAAAACAACAATAGAAAGAAACCATCAGGTAGGATAAGCAATTAAATAAGAGGAAAAGCAGAAAGAAACAACTGGAACATAACATGGAAAAGTCGAGCTAGTACATATCAGTGATATCCATAAATATAAATGGCCCCAATTTACCTATAAAAAGAAATAGGTTGACAGAATGGATCAAGAAACAGGACCCCACAATATGCTGTATACAAGAAACACATCTGACCCAAAAGGAAACTCATACATTAAAAGTCAAAGGATGGAAAACAGTATTCTATGCAACAGGAACCCAGAAAAAAGCAGGGGTAGCTATTCTATTTGCAGACAACATGAACTTCAAACCTAAAATGATTAAAAGAGACAGAGAAGGTCACTACATACTTGTTAGTGGTAAAATTCAAGAGGAAGAACTAACAATCATAAATATATATGCGTCAAATACAGGAGCACCCAACTATATAATACAGATACTAATGGACGTGAAAAACCAAATACTCAAGAACGCAATTATAACAGGAGATCTTAACATCCCATTGTCACAAAGAGATAGATGAACTAGACAAAAAGTCAGCAAAGAAATAACAGAACTGAATCATACCTGTGAGCAATTGGACTTAGTAGATGTTTACAGAGTGTTCCACCCAACCACATCAGAATACACATTCTTCTCAGCTGCACATGGGACATTCTCCAAAATAGACCATATATTAACCCATAAAACATTCTTAAGTAAATGCAAAGGTATTGAAATCATACCATGCATAATATCTGACCATAATGCACTGAAATTGGAAATTAATGGCAAAAGAAATTGTAAAACCTGCATAAATAAATGGAAATTAAATAACAGCCTTTTGAACAACCAGTGGGCTACAGATGAAATTAAAGAAGAAATAAATCAATACCTACAATTCAATGAAAATATAGAAATAACATACTGTAATCTGTGGGATGCAATGAAAGCAGACTTAAGAGGGAAATATATAGCAATAAACTGTCCTATTAAGAAAAGAGAATGAATGCAAATAAACAACCTAATGCTCCATCTCAAGTTTCTAGAAAAAGAAGAGCAAGCTAAACCCAAAGCTCATAGAAGAGAGAAAATTGTAAAGATTAGAGCAGAAATCAATGCAATTGAAAGTAAAAAAAAAAAAATTCAAAGACTTAATGAATCAAAAATCTGGTTTTTTGAGAGAAAAAAATTTCAAACCACTAGCTAACCTTATCAAAAGAAAGAAAGAAAAAACCCAAATTCATGCAATAAGAACTGAAAAGGGAGAAATTACTACAGATCCCATGGAAGTCCAAAAGATCATGAATACCTGCTTTGAAAATCTCTACTCACATAGAGTAGAAAACAGAGGAAATGGACAGATTTCTAGAAACATATGAACTACCAAAGCTCAACCAAGAAGAGCAATTTTGAACAACCCAATATCAGCTATTGAAATTAAAAATATAATTAAAAACTTACCAACAAAGAAAAGTCCAGGTCATGATGGATTCACAGCTGAATTCTACAAGAAATTTAGAGAAGATTTGATGCCAGTACTCCTTAAATTCTTCAATGAAATTGAGAAAAAAGCAATCTTCCCTAAATCATTCCTGAAGGCAAGTATTACTCTGATACCAAAACCAGAGAAAGATGCAATCTAAAAAGAGAACTATAGGCCATTGATGCAAAGATTCTCAACAAAATACTGACAAATAGAATGCAGCAAATCATCAAGAAGATTATACATCTTGACCAAGTGGGGTTCATTCCAGGAATTCAGGGATGGTTTAACATATGCAAATCAATAAATGTAATACACCACATCAACAGAGCCAAAAACAAAAACCACATGGTCATCTCAATATATGCAGAAAAAGCTTTCGACAAAGTCCAACACATGTTCATGATAAAAACCCTTCAGAAACTCAGAATACATGGCTTCTACCTGAACCTTATAAAGGCCATCTATGACAAACCAACAGCCAATATTATACTAAATGGACAAAAACTGAAAGCTTTCACTTTAAAATCAGGAAAAAGACAAGGATGTCCACTCTCACCACTCCTTTTCAACATAGTTCTGGAAACACTAGCCAGGGCAATCAGACAAGAGAGAGAAATAAAAGGAGAAAAGATAGGAAAGGAAGAAGTTAAATTATCACTATTTGCAGATGACATGACACTCTATATAGAAGACCCAAAAAACTCCATTACAAGACTACTAGAGGTAATAAACAAGTTTAGTAGTGTAGCTGGATACAAAGTCAATGCTCAAAAATCAATAGCATTCCTGTACACAAACAAAAAACTCACTGAGAGAGCAATTATGGAAATATTGCCCTTTACAATAACATCTAAAAAAATGAAATACTTAGGAATCAACCTAACTAGAAATGTAAAAGACCTATATGCTGAAAATTATACTACACTGAAAAAGGAGATTGAAGAGGATATTAGAAAATGGAAGGACATTCCTTGCTCTTGGTTAGGAAGAATCAACATTGTGAAAATGGCTATACCCCCAAAACTATTATACAGATTTAATGGAATCCCAATCAAAATACCATTGACATACCTCACAGATCTAGAGAAAACACTCCTAAAATTCATTTGGAAACAGAAGAAACCTAGAATAGCAAAGGCAATTCTTGGCAACAAAAGCAAGGCAGGAGGCATCTCAATTCCTCACTTGAAACAGTACTATAAAGCCACAGTGATAAAATCAGCTTGGTACTGGCAAAGAAATAGACCTGAGGATCAATGGAACAGATTAGAAGATGCAAGCACAACTACAAAGACACCCAGCCACCTGATATTTGGCAAAGGGGCTAACTATGTCCATTGGAAGAAGGATAGTCTCTTTAATAAATGGTGTTGGAAAAATTGGCTCTCTACATGCCAAAGACTGAAACTAGATCCATGCATATCACCATGCACAAAACTAAAGTCTAAATGGATCAAAGACCTCAATATTAAAACAGAAACACTAAATCTACTGGAAGACAAGGTAGGTAGAAGTCTTGGTGACATAGGGGTAGGCAGAGAATTCATGAACCAAACACAAACTGCCTGGGAAACACTTCAAAGAATCAACAAATGGGATCTCACATTATTGAAAAGTTTCTGCACTTCAAAGGAAATCACCAACAGAGTAAAAAGAAATCCCACAGAGTGGGAAAGAATTTTAACCAGCAACCCCTCAGACAAAGGACTTGTGTCCAGAATATATAAAGAATTGAAAAACATCAAGCCCCCCAAATTCAAGGACCCTCTCCAAAAATGGGCATCTGAGATGAACACACAGTTCTCAGAGAAAGATATACAAATGGCAAATAAATACATGAAGAAATGTTCACCATCACTGGTCATTCGAGAAATGCAAATTAAAACAGCATTGAGATTCCACCTTACTCCGGAAAGAATAGCTGCCGTCAAGAAATCAACTGATAACAAATGTTGGCGAGGCTGCGGGGAAAAAGGAACACTGCTCCACTGTTGGTGGGAATGTAGACTGGTGCAGCCATTATGGAAATCCATATGGAGAATTCTCAGAAGACTAGGATTGGAAGCCCCATTCAATCCAGCTATTCCCCTCCTGGGCATTTTCCCCAAAGAACTGAAAAGTTCATATCACAGTGATACATGTGCACCCATGTTCATAGCTGCACAATTTGTGAAAGCTAAATCCTGGAAACAACCAAGATGCCCATCAACTGCAGAGTGGATGAAAAAGATGTAGCATTTTTATACAATGGAATATTACTCAGCTATAAAAAGGATGATCTTGAGGCCTTCACAGGCAAATGGAGACAACTTGAGACTATCCTTATTAGTGAAATAAATAAGAATCATATTTATAAATATCATATTGTGTCTCTAGTGTAAAAAGTAAATAAGAACTACAAGAGTAATAAAACTAAAATGTGTAATTGCTATTGTAAAAAAGAGAGGAAAAGAAAGTGCTCTAAGGGATATAACTGCATGTAAGTTTGAGTATGTAAAATAGATGACCATATTGCTGAATCTTTGTTGGATCTTTGAGCAAAACTGTTTATAGTCTGACTGAATGTTTACTATGTACCCTTTAACTTTGTAACTTGAACAACTACATCTAGGATGACAGTATGTAATTTATAAATTACTGATTTCTTAGTGGGGCTTTTTCTCATTCTCCTTTTTCTTTCTTTCTTTTAGAATTCTGTATTGTTGCTACCCTTTTTCCTGTTTTGCTTTTTTTCCTTCTCTTTAAATAAAATTTTAAAAATGTATAATTGCTATTGTAAAAAAGAGGAAATAGGAAGCGCTATAAAAGATATAGCTGCATGTATGTTTAGATGTGTGGGATTGATGACCATATTTCTAGGTTTTTGTTGCATTGTTGAACAGATCTGTTTGCACTCTCACTGCTTTAGTGTCCACTTTGTGTGCTTTAATTCTGTAACTTGAATAACTATTTCTAAAAGAACAATATGTAATGTAGCAACCAGTGATTTCTTACTATTTATCTTCTTGTCTTGAAATTCTGTACTATTTCTACCTTTTTTCTGCTTTTTTTTTTCTCTTTAAATAAAAAAAAAATATGGAAAAAAAAAAAGAAGTCAAACCATGCCTTCCCATGATCCAGGCTCCATTCTGGGGATCAGCAAGAAGATGAACCACACCTTCCTGAGAGCCAGCCAGTTTGGGGGCTGGGAAACAAGAAGAATATTCCCCTACCCCCGTCCCCAGTAACAACTGGCTGATTCAGAGGACTCAGGGCAAGATGACAGCAAGTAAGGTGAAAGGAAGAGCTTGACGTTTGTATTGTTTGACTGACTCTGCAGCCTGGGGCCGGCGCTCTGGGCCTCTACCTGGAGGGTGGCAGTGTGCACTGTGGCAACTGTGGGGTCTTCCCCCTCCTGTCTTGTTTTTGAAATCCTATGTTTTGTTCCATTTTACTGTTTTGTTTTAGTCCTGTATTTGGTACCCTGAGCAACTATTTTGAAGATAACAGTATGCAATATAATTACCATTGTTAAATTCCTACCATCTTGTTTTGAAAATATATATAGCTATTGTTGGGTTTTTGTAGTTGTCATTTTGCTTTTGTTGTTTTTTTCAGTTTGTTTGCTTTATTTTTCTGGTTTTCCTTTTTTTCTTTTTAAAATAAAATAAAAATAAATTGCTTGCCTTACCTGGTGGATTCATTCTATTGGGGTTCATGGAAATGTTGTTTTCCTTTGCTCTTTCTAGACTATGTTTTGGAATGCTAGCTAGTTTGGTAATCATACATTTTTTCTTCTTCTTCTTCTTTTTTTTTTTTTGTTGTTGTTACAGGGATTGAACTCATGATCTCATGCTTGCCAGGCAGGCACTTGTGCTACTGAGCTAAATCCCTGGCTCTTCAGGTGTTCTTTATCATGAAAGTATTTTATTTAATTGTGAAGTTCATAAATCTTGGTTGGAAATTGTTTTCTTTTATGGCTTGAAATATTTCACTCCTCGAGGGTTTGTGTTGAGAAGTCTACTGTGCTTCACTCTAGATTCACCAATCAGGCTCTTTGTTGTTGACAACATATCTTTAGTTATCTAAGATATTATTTCTAGTTTGTTTGTTTTTTTCTAGAGCCTCATTAATTTTCTTTGATCCTTCCAATGTTACCATTTCAAAGAGTTCAGGTGGGTGGATTTTAATTGGTTCTACCTCTTTGCCCCTGGGTTTGCCTTGGGAGAGTTAGAGGTCTGGGGCTGCATCTTGCTTCCTCGTTATTGTAGTCATGGGTTACATGGAGAACAATTACACACAGGACATAGAATTTATAATAGTATTTTATGATGGTCACACAGAGTTAAATACAGAAAGTGCAGGAAATTGGTCCACAACTCTAAAAACCTAGAAAATTCAGCTGAGGGCCTGGATCCTAGAGTATGTCCTGCATAGATTCAGATGAAGACCCAGAGCCCATGACAATGCCTCTCATGAGTCCAACTGGAGGCCTAGAGCCCACGACAATGACTCATACAAGTCTGTTTTATGGGTCTGCTGGGAAAGCCCAAAGGTCATCAGAGGAAGTTAAAAAATCTATGCCAGTGGAGTGAAGGGTCTGTGCTAGTAGGTTGAGGGTTCTACACTGGAGCCAAAAAGTGATGCTCAAAATAGGGACTAGAGCTCCCCAAAGAAGGACCACAGCCATCCTCAGTGATTATCAGGTCCCAAGCTTCTCTGATGATGAGAACAGTTGAGTACATGCCAGGAAACCAGTGTGACAAATTTCTCCCAGAGATTAAACAGCACACATCTTCCCCTCTGGAGCCAGGAAGTGATGCTCAATGTAAGGACCAGAGCTCCCCAAAAGTGAACCACAGCCACTCTCAGCAACAAGGTCCTGAGCTCCTCTGATGATAATGGTAGAATTCATGTGGGGGAAGCCAGCATGACAAGCTTCTCCAGAACAAATGGCTCCAAAACGATGACACTTAGACCCGCAATGCCTCACTCTTCTCCATGTCTCCTTTTATGCTGGCAGCTTTCTTCAGGGCCATCTGCATTTAGCACCGTGCCTATTTAATTTAACTGGTGTTAAGTCGACCACAAGTTTTTAATGTACAACACTTGTGTTCTTGTTTTGTATGTCTTAAAATTTATATTCTCCATTGATGATTGTGAATTGCTTATGGTTGGTAGCTTTATTAATAGTACTGAGGACTCCTGAGAAAGTGATTATTTTTCAGAGATGTCTTCTATGTGTAGCTAGATTTTGGCATTTGAGTCTGTCACAAGATCCTATCCTTTTACTTTACTGAGGAGAAGAAGTCACTGCCTACTTACACTGAACAATAGTATTGTCTATGATGCTCAGATAATCTCACTCCTGGCATACAAGAAAGAAAAGCTGATTAGAACAACTAGGGTCCCTTGGCTAAAGAGGTAAATTCAGTAATAACAAGACCTAGCACAGCCTAAAAAGTGATGAACTGTAATAAGTATTACCTTACCACTATGACTACATGAACAAGATTTACAGTATATATATATATATAACAACAAACCATAAATTTAAATATATTAAAGGTCTCCTCAATGGAGCAATTTTATCCTCAGATGAGAAAATTTAAAAAGGATCAGGGGAAAAGAATAGATAAATAGAAGGATATAAAGAGATTAAAAGGAAGATTGAAGGATAAAATGATTACCTAATATTTTGGACACTGGTAAGGAAGATAGGAGAGAAACAAAGCAGAAAGAATTAAAAACAAGAGCAAAACAAAACCAAAAACATTGCTCACACTCATAAAAAAACAAGGATATATAATAAAAAACCAACAGCAACAAAGAGAGAGAGAGAGAGAGACAGAGAGAGCGAGAGATTTCTCTATGATTTCAAACCCATGGTTTCCTTCTGGGGCCAGTGTCATGGTGGTGTCTGCTTCAGCCTGTGCCCCTATCATCACTGGAGATGCGTGAGGCAGATAGAGACAGACTCATGCTGTTTGACCCCAGCAAGCCTGCAGTAGGATTCAGGTGGGATGCTGGATAATATCCACAAGCCTGCAGTAAGAATAGGGTGGCATGTTACTTCAACCCCATGGAAGCTCAGGCTGATACTGGTCTCTGGTTTCAGGCCAGAGACTCGAGTTGTTCAGTCCATGATGCTGTGAGTGTTTCTTGCCAGCCTCATCTCAGCTCCTTGGCCCTGGATATCTGCCAAGGCTGTGCTTCACCCAGACTCTAGTGGCTTCATGAAGGAACAGACCCATAGCTACTCCAAAATGGCATCCCATCAGTCACCATTCCTGGGGAATGGAGTCACTAATCAATCACTGCAACCCACAGCATCCACTGCACTGCTGCACTAGTGCATCTCTCTCTGGAGGCTTCTGGGTACCCCGCCTTCACCACATCGCTGTAGGTTGAAGCCTCCCTTTGTGCTACAAGTCAGGGAGAATGCTCAATTTTCCACCTTCTTCTTTTAACTTGAGGTCTACCACCTTACTCTCCCAGGGACTCCAACTCACCCTTCAGAACTTTCCCGGGTCTCAGGGATCCACCTCCCTCTCTCTCTTTACCAAGTTGCTATATGCCAGCGTGTGGACTCCCAACTCATAGAAGCTGACTTGCCCCTGCTCAATGTTCCACCATCCTCCCAGAAGTCCCTTAATACTAATTTTTAAGAATTGTTTTAGGAATTGCTTTACATTTTCATCCTATTTCTTTAAATGAAGCTGAACATATTGGTGGAATTTGGGCAGAAACAAAGGAAGTGATATTTAAAGTGATTTGCAGCCATCCTAATTTCCGTCTTTCCTCCAGTGTCTTCTCCCAGGTGGGAGCACCATTTAGTTGTCATTCCAGAACTTCCTTGTGGGCTGAATGTCAATAACCCTTGAGCAGTTAGAATTATGGTCATTTCTAACTGGGCAGATGGTGGAGTTGGGGATGATAAGACATGAATAACAGCCACTGAACTCCTCTCTGCAGATAGACGTTGCTGTCTTGCATTTTCTCTTGGCAAGTGCTAAGCTACAGGATCATGAGCTTATGGGAGACATAAACTTCAGTATAAACACATAAACATAGAGTTGAATGAGCCAATCAGACACGTTGATGATGTCAAGTAGATATTGGATGCTTCTTCCACAAATTTGGGTGGAAGACAGGGAATTAAATTACTCAATGCATCCATCCTGGATGCCTATCAGGTGCCAAAAACATGCTACTTAGGAGAAGGCTGTGTTTCCTGGCATAAAAAATGGCTTAATTCTAAGATTCTTTTAGCAATTTTGACTGGCATATTTTCTCTGTAAGCTTTGCTCTTACCTTATGCAGTTCATACTGGACTTCCAAATTAGCATTTTGCTAGACAAGCAACAGCAGCCTGGAGAAAATACGAGGAGATGAATATCTGATACCAGCTATGCATATAATGTTTTGAACATATTTATCCCTAAATAGACATTAACTAGCTGATGATTTGGTTTTGTAAAAAACTGCCTTTTTCTCAAACACCCTGAGGGGCCAGGGATAGAGCTCAGTGGCACAGAGCCTGCCTGGTAAGCATGAGGGCCTGAGTTCGATTCCTAGCACAAAAAAAAAGAAAAAAAATTGACCAGAAGGATTTAAATCAATGCTTCTCAAGGTATGTTCTTTAGTTTGTTTGCGTCAAATTCAGACTGTGTTTTGAAGTTCTAGGTGGTCCTAAGACTGCCACTACTCAGTGTAAACTCTATGGACAGAAATCAGGAATCTGTGTTTACCTAACCACCCTCAAATGATTCTCATGTATCTTAAACACTGTAAACCAATGAGATTTTGAATCTTTGCTTTAATACAAAAAATGATTTGCTTTTGGACCAAAAGCATAACACAGAATTATACTCACCATTCTGGCATTTCCGTATGACATTTCCATATCTTAAAAGTATCTGGAAGGATAGATGACTGGCAGCTTGTGCAGGACGCTTTCCTGTTATCAGGACGTGTTGTAGCAATGGGTAAATATCGAACGCAGTGTTGGTCGATCATTTACCCTCTAACAGTTCATCTCTTTTGCCTGAGCATGAGCCTGACAGGGCTTTAACTGTGGGCACACTGCCTTAACTGTGGACTTGAAATACATTAGAGGCACTGAAAAGACACAGTATCGATGAGGAGAAGATAATTGATTTATGTATTATGATAAATGGCCAGCATTTGAAAAATCAAAAGGGCACTTTCATGTTAATAAAGAGCTTGAATCAGAAAACTTTTCAAATGCTAAACATAAATAAATACAAAAAAGAAAAACGGCTGAAAGAAAAGTCTGACAGTTAGAAAGTTTGTCTTTTCGATGAACAGATCCTGATCTTTACAAGAGAGGTCAGTGGCTATGGAATGGGTGAATCCATTTTCCAAGAAAATGGTATGTGTTTGCACAGCCATGTACAAGTTTTCTGGGAAACAGTGCTTTGAAAAGAGAATTTTAGGGGCTGGGGATTTAGCTCAGTGGCATAGGCTTACCTGCCTGGCAAGCGCAAGGTCGTGAGTTCAATTCCTGATAAAAAAAAAAAAAAAAGACATTTTAGAATACAGAAAGGAAAACAATGGAGGTGATGGGTGTAGGAGGGGCTTCTGGCAGAATCTCCCCAGAAAACAGCAAACCTGGCTCCGTGCCTGGTAGATCCGAGCAGAGTAACAGAGACCTTAGCGTGAGGACTCAGGTGAGGGCGCCCCTTGTGCAGGTAGCACAGGCGCAGAGGAAAGAGGCAGCTCTCGGGCCGGGGGCGGTGCGAAGCCCCAGCTCCTCCTCTCCTGCCTTTAGCTAAGGTGGTGTCATCGCCCTCCATTTGGAAAAGGCAGAAACACTGCAGGACAGTATTTCTGTGTGCTGATTTGTTTGTATTTATTTTAAACTTTCCCTGCCACTGATCAGCTTTGACTTTTTTTTGCATTAGAATCAGCAAAACAGCCGCCAAAGGGAGACTTTGACAGAGCACGTTCTTGAAAGCTGGGGTCTGCTTCTCACAAACGTACTGAACCCCCTACGGCGAGGGAATTTTCCTCTTTGTTTCCTGCAGTGATGTCCCCACATTCACTTGAAACAAGAGATTTTGTCCTAATGGTCGAGAGGCTTTGGAATACAAGAGCACATAAGATTTTATGGTAATCATGGTTCACCATTATACTGCTTTGAAGTCTTATGTTTTCATTCATTGGCTGGAATGGTTTTATTCTGTTTTGTTTGATCTTATTGTATGTGATGGTATGAATAGTTACTTTGAAGAAAAGAATATGGCAGCCATTGTTGATTTAATATCATCTTGCTCTGAATTCCTATCATGCTCTTGTTTTTCTATTACCATTGGTTCTATCATGTTGTGTCTCATCAGATTTTAATATTATGATAGTATAAACAAATTTTTTATGGAAAATGAGATAATATAGTAGCCATTATTCATCTTCAGTTATTTGGTTCAGAATACCTTGTAATACTTTCATTCTCTTGAGTGTTTTTATTCTATTTTGTTATGTTTGACATTATTGTGTGTAAAGCTAAGCTCAACTATTTCAAAGAAAGAGACATTATGATGCTACTGTTAATATCCAATTGTCTTGTTGCGAAATGCTGTGTTGCTTACATTGTTCTGTTCTGATCTGCTTAGATCTGTCCTCTTTTGTTTTAGTCTCTTTAAAATTAAAAAAAAGAGAGGCTTTGGAGCAATCTGACTTCATCACTGTGTAAGTTGCCACCACAGAGGTCACCTCCATGGGACATGGCAGGAAGGCACTGGCCTCCACAAAGGTCCCAGCTGCCCTGTACTTCTGAAGATTTCCTGGTGCTATGAGGCTGGCTTTTTGTACGCAGACAATTGTCAGCTTCTAAGAAGCATGCTCCTGGCTGGCGAGCCCCAGTGCTGCCTAATTTACACAGATAGGGTGTTCTAATAAGGTGATTTAGGAAGTTGCTTATGTCGTAAGGCATTCGCATTACTCCAAGATGTGTCTATTTGCCTAATAGGAAATGAAGGTATGGATTAATGCCTTTCACTTGCCATTAGCAGATGGAGAGGAAGAAGCCTCATTCTGGCCACCAGGGGCCTCCTCCTCATTTCTGCTTCCTGCTGTCTCCACTGATCAGTTTTGGTGCTTGCAAAAGCAAAAGATGCGTTTTGACTTGGTAGAAAATGAATATAAACCAGAAAGTCCATGCAGCCTCCCACACTTGGGATTATTGCCATGGAACGCTGCATTTCACTTCTGACTTAAAGACAGAGAACATGTGGCTTCCAAAAATGAAAAACTCATTTGCTGGACCCCCCAAAAGGCTAATAAGGTAAGCAGGTGCTAAAGGAAAAACTAAAAGACAGCCACAAGGATTCCAAATAAGCAAAACACAGAGTGACTACCTAACTCTCCGTAACCTAGAAGAACCAGGGTGTGTTTTTGTTTGATTCAGGACCAGACATGTAATTTTTGGCTGTTCCCATAACTATAAGCTTACATTCTACACTTGAGCTTGATGAAATAATTGTAATACTTGTCATCAGCTAACACTTTTGGGTAATATGACCCAGGCATTGTGCTCTTTTACAAATATTGATTCATTGAATCCTGACAAAGTTGTGAGAAAACAATTGGTACTGTTATCCCACTTTAAGGATACAGAAAATTAAGTTACTAAGTAGTGTCCATTACTGATAAGTGAGGTGCAAGATGGTAGTCATTTGTGTGTGTGTGTGCGTGACGGAGATTGAGCCCAGCTGTGCACTCAGCTACATCCCCAACCTTTTTGTTTTTTATCTTATTTTTCATTTTTAGACAAGGTCTCACTAAGTTTTACAGGCTGCTCTTTGACTCATAACCCTCCTGCCTCAACCTCTCAGGGGGCTGGAATTTATGTGTGTGCCACCACCCTGGGCTGAGACAGGTGATATTACAGAAAAAAAAAATCTGACTGTTAAGCTTACATCTTTACACTTGAAGAAATAAAGGTGATTGGTAGCTTTCTCAAAATGGTTAATTTCCAGGGGAGCCAAATGCCTTAATGTATCATCAGAAAAAAAAAATTGAGTTTTCAGAAACTGCCAAGCAACCTAAATGTTCTGAAAAAGAATAGCTGCAGCCTTAAGAAGGGTCTTTCTCCAAGCTCAGGGAGGGGGAACCGGACCCTCTCAGCAAAGCCCAGTCCCCCCGGAACATCTCCTTTTCCTTGAAATGCTCGCTCCTGGGGCGATGTCCCCAGGCTAGAAAGGAAGGACATTGCCATGCAGGAGGGAGCGGGTGAGCGCCACTGCCTGTTTGTGGGAAGGTCTTTCTTCCTGTCTTTTTCTTTGCTGGTAACAGGCAAGTCTTACCCTGAATTTCTCCTTGGGAACAGCTTCTTGGTTGATGGACTTCAGAGGCAGGTTTCACCGTGTGAAAACTCACCTGTTGTTTTAGAACCTAAACTGGTGCTTGTCCTTCCCCAGAGCCTTGTTGGATGGACTCCAGAGGACTGAGATTTGTAGAGCACCTGCTGCTCCCGTCGGGATCCTGTCTCTCTCTCCCTTTCCTTTCCTGGAGCTGCTCCTCCTCTGCCAGATAGTCTGGTCACACTGACTTCACAGCAGCCAGGACAGAGAGCTTGGAGTTAGGCTGCGAGGAGAAGCCTGCGTCAAGTTCCCAGCTTAGTGAAGCCAGTACGGATTTTAGGAGCTTTTAAATACCGGCAATTTGAATGTATAATTGAGTCTGAGCAAAACCTCACCCTGTGTTTCCGTGGGCCTGCTTGGAAGCAGATTGTGAATGGTAAACAGCTGGGACACCATTCTGCAGCAACAGGCAGGGCCTCCTCCTGCCACCTCCTCCACGTGAGTTTATGGGCGTTGGTCCTCTCTGTTTCTCCTCCTGCGGGAGCCCCTGATGCTCCGAAGCCAACACCCGTGACAGTGCTTTTTTGGACTGTGAGTCTGTCCCTGATGTGCCCAGGAACAATATCCCATATGCTTTTATCTGGCAGAAAAGGCTGCAGAACGTGCTTGGAGAACATTCTCTTCAGAAAAAAAATGATTCTGAACTTCAGCCCTGAGGTTAGAGAGAGAACTCAGGATAGAGATTGCAACTCATTGTGCTTTGAGTTTGAGTAACAGAGGATAAGGTCAACTTAAGTCACCCTTTGGGGGAAAGCTTACATTTGGGAAAAGTACAGAAAGCCCAGCATAAATGCTGGGAACATAACTCAGCACGTCACAGGCTAGGCAACTGCACTGGCTGTTGACACCAGTAGCATAGAATATTTCAGCAGATTAGTTTGTGTCTCAGATTAACTCAGTTCTACAACCTTCCTTTTCACAGGCAGGCATATAAAAAAAGTGCACCTGTAGATTGAGATGCTAAGAGAAATGTTGCTAGATATGAACTGATACAACAGCAACGTGAGTCCTGAGTTCCATACCCACCTTTTCAATTGTGGGCAGTTACATCTTCCTCCTTAATACCCACCCATTCCACTCGAGGGAGGTGAGATAGGAGTAAAGGAGGTGGCTTATATGTCACAAAGGAAAATGCTAAGTGTCAGTGACATAAAGGTGACTTCTTTCAGTTCTAGCAATTTTTTACATGAGCCATAAATCAGTATATTTTTATAATGATAAAATAGTATGTTGTTACATCATACCAATTATCCTTTGAACTTAGTATAGAAACCTATGTCTAATTAATCAGTGAGTACAGATGTAAATTTCAGATAAGAAATTATATATCACTGTATTTCTTATAAGGCTTGCTGTATTTGTATATGAGACTATGTAGCCATTTTCTTGTGACTAGAGTCCTTTTCCTGTGCATCCTGATGCAAGGCTATTTTAATTTGTTCTTTGATTTCACATACGTTTGCAGGTTGGTCTGTGTGTGCTACTTTCTCAAACTGTATTTCCTAGAAAAACCTTTCTGTAACCTCCAAACTCATTTCTATCTCTTTCAGCATAAATGCTAACACAATTAAACTTTTTATATTAACTTGGTCATATCAATAGAGTTATTAAAATAAAATGTATACCGAAGAGTATATTTCTGACTCTCTGAACATTTTCTTTAAAGCATGAGCTCTTCTGAGGACCTAAAATGCTTGGATGAAATGAAAGCTGAAACACATGCCCAGCTTTTCACATCCATACTGAACCGTGCCCACGGGGAGGGAGCTGGGCCATGTTGCACGGTTGCTGTAGTGGGAATGTGTTCCAAACACACAGGCTTATTCTTGTTCAGGAAGCTGAATTGTTTCCTGAAATATATTCACATACCACGGGAAGGTTCGTGGTGGTGTATTATAAAAGGAGGTTAGCACTCTCCTTAAGAGATGGCTGTTTTCTGTACGTACCTTATACACAACAGAGGTTCCTGAGCCTGTGTTTAGAATCAACACTCTTGCCCAGTGGGACACTGAAAAGCAAAACCTGTGTGAAATAACCACACTTGCAGAAAACATCAGCTGAGAAGGGATGGTCACATCTGAAAGGAAGATGACTTCTATGTTGCCCATTCGGTCCTTTGCTCGCCCCAGGTGTGACCAGTTTTTATTCAGAAGCCCTTGATTTTCTCCAGCTTCCGTGGGCCACATGGGTTAGAGAGCACTGTGCGCTTTCCAGCCCACACAGCCTGCTGCCCAGGGCTGTTAGAGCTCACTACTGCTACTGAGAAATAAGGACACCAAACCCCATGATTTCTGCAACCAGACTGGAGTCAGAGATTTGCTCCTCTATGGTAGCAATGACTCATTGGTTTACAAGCAAATACCCTCAGCTCAATTAACAAGAGCAGCGGTTCTCAAACTTTAGGGAGGCTTTCAGTCACCTGGAGCTTTTGATTGGCCACAGCTCGCTGGGCTTGTCCCAGGGTTTCTAGTGAAGCAGGTCTGAGCTGGTGTCAATAATAAAATTTCTAATAAATGCATGGGTGATAGTAAATCTCACACTGCTAGTCTAGTGTAGGGACCCTTGCAGAACCTCTGACCCAGCGAGCCAGTTGCTTGTGAGATGTACAGTAGCTATTCTATATGTGTTTGTCAGCAAAAGTCTCTGTACTTTCTGGTCTCAGTGAGGATTGGATTGGGCGCAATAGAAGCACAAGCTACAAGCAGGAGGTGACAAAGCCAAGTGCATTAGATTTCTAAACAATCTATCCTCAAGCTGTGAGGCTGAGAACTGCAGGTATTCCAGGTACCCGGTGGATTTTCAGGTGCTTAAGCCCTTAAAGAATGAACTCTTGCTTGGAGTTTGAAGACACACAGCCAGAAACTTGCAAAGGGGAAAAAAGTATGGGCTTAAGGTGCTTGCCCAGAAGCCCTGAATTTGTCTGAAATAACCAGTTCATGCCTTGCAAGGGAAGAAATTCAACTTGCTAAAATAATCAGTTACATTTCTTAACACCTGGGAGAAAACCCTGGGGGAAAGGTAATTCTTTTTAAACACTACCAATTTGAGAATTGCTTCCCCTCACAGATGTAGCACTGTGAGACCAGGTAATTAAGAAACGTGAAAGAATTGAGTATCTCTATAGGAACTGGGGTGACTGGAATTGATCACACAACTGTTATAGCAGAACTGATGTTAGACATGTAACCACAGCTTGATTATCAAACTGTTGTGCATGAGAATAGAAATGGAGCAAGTATGTATTAAAGAGAGACTTGTAGGCTGCAGGTGGAAGGGTGGATAGAATACAGGCATCCTCAAATAGTGGTTGCGGTTGGGTTTATCTGTGGCACTCCAATTGTACGAAAAAGAGGAAGAGTCGTCAGACTTCGTAGTCTCTGTAGGAGTGCTTTCTTCTCTTTTGTTGCTCTTTCCATGTTGCAGTTAAAATCTGAATCCCTATTATATGCAAGGCAGTATCAAGCCTTTTATTTGATGTGAAAATAAGTGGTATATATTCTTCTCTCCTCCCAAACATGAGGGTGCCTCCAAATTACAGGCTTCGGGGAGTCTGCTAAGCACATGGAAGTACACAGGCAAGAGTGCAGAGAAGGCCTCACGGTTAATGCTTTTCCCTCACTCCAGTGCTCCACTGAGAGGATGGCCCTGACTCTCCAACACCTTTGTGAAACTAGAAGTCTAGTAAATCAGTAATCAACTTTCCATGCTGGTGCTGTAATTAGTGGAAGGGGCAGCAAGTCCAACCCTCCGAAACAGAGGACAGGTTATGGTCCACACACTCTCCTGCTTGGCGTAAACCCCAGTGACTTGAAACATGGGTTCACAGAAGCACCTTCTTGCTGTAGAGAATCTTCAGAATACAGTCTGTGAAACTCTGACCTGTTAGCCTGGTAGCTGTGCTATATATGTATATTCAAATTGTTTTACTCCTTGTGTTGTCTGGAACACATATACTTAATCTGCTCCTTTCTGTACCTACAGAATGTCTTTATTGCTTTTTTGTTTTCCTCTCCAGGACATGTTCTCTGCTTCTTTCTTATCAAAACCAGATAGTTGCATACATTGTCTTCTTTTGTAAATATAACTTTTTTAATTGCTTGCTCATGAGAATTAAAACGCACATTCCTAAATGAAGATGTTAACAGAAAATTTAAGATCCCTTTCAATTTGGGGTAATCTGGAGACCCTCAAGAGAGATGGATAAAGAATGCAAATTATCACACCAGTGACCTTCTAGTTTGTCCTCAAGGGAGCCAGGTTTTGAAAAGACTTCAAGTGATTGGTGATATTTGAAATAGTTTAGAACAAAATGAGATAGAGATATTTGCATATGCAAATAGATCATTTGTAAAGTAGAGGGATGTTTTCTAGAATTTAAGAGGATCATAATATTAACTGGTCTCTCCTTGTTTCATGCGTTAAATGAGTGATCTGCACCTCAATCTAAATCCAGCATCAGTCTTTGCTGTTTGAGGCATTAACTGTTTAATCAGTACATTCTGTTTCCAATTCTCAATTAAAAAGAAAATATCAGTCTCACTTTCTAGTATTCTACATATGCTTTTCATTTTCTTGCACTATTATAAGAATTGGACTAAATTAGAGTCAATGACATGTCTTTTTCGGAGTGGAGTTGGGATAATTAAAAAGTCTTCTCCAGGAGAAAGATTATACAGAACCAGTTCCACTTCTCAATTACATTGTTATCTTTGAGAAAATAGGGCAATTGATTTTCATTAGTTAACTTGGTGCCTCTCCTAGTTGGCTGGACAATTTCTAGTAATTAAGTTTGTTTCCCAAATACGTTCTGATAATCAGCCACAAAATATCATCAGTGTTTTTCTACTGGTCATTTTGTTACGGAACAACTGGGGACAGTTCCTTACCTTAGAACTAAGCATGGTTATTCCTCTTCTCTACTTAATTTGTTTTCCTGTATTCTGGTATTCAAAAAACAGATGTCATCCAAAGAGAATGGTTCTTTCAAGTTATAGAGCTTAGGGATTACTTAAAAAATAATGTTTAGGAGTAGAGCTAGGTCCAGAGAAATAATGCATTAGTGATGTTTTCTGGCCTGTCCCAAATTCATTTTGAGTTCCATAATACTTTATCAATAGGATTCAAGAAAGACCCTCACTGCTCAATAAAATTGCTCACTTCCAAGCTTCTATATGTGCCAGTGGAGAACTGAGCTTCAAACCTAGACTCCAGCTCTGCACACTCCACCTAATCCTCCCATGAATTTTACCTCCTCACAGTATCAAACTAGTCTCATTCTTTTTATTCTAATCACTTACAGGAACCCTTAGTCTCCTGATTTATACCCTAACACAAGCCATTATCATTTCACCTGTAGATAGTAACAGTATTTGTTATGGTTTATGTCTAGATGTCCCCCCAAAACCTCAGGCAGTCAGAGGTAGGGCTTTTTTTCAGGGGTGACTGAATCTAGAGTGTGTAACACTGGGATTGATTCCTGGTGTAATGCTAGACTTAAGGGAATTAGAATTAAGGGTGTGAGTGCTACTTACCCTAAGTAGCCAAGATAAAACATAAACAATAGAAAGAGCTGTGGTTGACCCTTGCTTTCTTTGGTACTTTCTGCTCACAGTAATTATTTCTTCTGAAGCCATCCTGTCTTGAAGCCAGCTGATTATGGACTGAAACCTCTCCAAATTGTGAGCCAAGTAAACCTTTCCTCCCTTAACTTATGGGCATTGGCTATTTTGTCTCAGCAGTGAGAAAAGTAACTACAACTGTGTTTTAATTTCTTTTCCTTCTTTCACCTTATACTCAACAGCTAGTGTGGCCTTTTTAAAAACCATATCACTTATGCCTTTGCTTAGAAACTTCTGTGGTTTTCCTCCACTTGAAAGTGAGCTCCGTAAGGCATAGATTTCTTCTTTGTTTTATTCACTACTAGTTATACAATGCTTAAATTGGCACTTGGAACATAGTAAACATTTGGAAAATTTCAGATTAAAAGAATAAGGAAGGAATAGATCCTACACTCAATTCTCACAACTATTTGGCATTTACAATAGTGCTGTGTATACTGTTGTACACAAACTGGAAAGTACAGAAAACAGTAAAGAAAAAATAAAAAACATAAAAATTATCCACAGTTATCATGTGACTTACATTCTTCTTGACATAACCTGTAGAATAATTTCTTTCATGTTGTTTTTTCTCCAGTCATATGAAACAGAACCAGAATGTCATCAACAGTTGTGTTAGATTCATACTGTTACCATAGCAAGTAACACAATTTCTTGGCTTAAAGCAAGTGATATTTATTTTCTTTTAATATGTAAGCCAGGAATTTGAAATGAGGGTATAGGAATGCTGTATTCCCTCTGAGGCTATATAGGAGACTTTTTCTCCAAATTCTAGTTTCCTCTTGTTGCTTGTTCTCTTGCTGTTTGAGGCATGGGTTGAAGGTTGAGGATGTTGCAGTGATCACTTTGTTATTTTTTGACATCACAAACTCTATTATATCTGATTTCCTCTGTCTTGTTTTTTCCAGCTTTATTGAGATGTGATTGATACAATTGTACATCCTTACAACTGTGTATACTTATGGTGTACAACCTGATAATTTGATAACCTTATTCATCATACAATGGTCACCACAATCAAGTTAATTAATGCAGCCACACCTTCACAGAGTTGCTATTGTTTTGTTGCAAAAATACTTAAGATCTAGTATGGCAAATTTTAATACAATAGAATGCAATATTATTATTTTCATTATGTTATATATTATATCCTTAGAACTTACTTAATTTATAATTGAAGGGTTTTAGTCTTGTCTGTCTCTTAGAAGAACAACCTCCACTGGACTGAGGACCCAGCCCAATAATCTAAGATGAACACAATCTAACATATTTAACTTACTACCATCCACAAGTATTCTTTCTAAATTAGATCAGAGTCACAGGTCCCATGGTTTTGAGCTAGACACATCTTTTAGGGGCTGCCATTCAACTCATATAACTGTGTTAAATTCCCGAAACAACAGAAACAACCATTGTTGTGGTTAAGATCCCTCAGAGGTTCCCCAGTGCCTCAGTGGTCCACACCTGACATAGAAAGAAAAATACTTTTTACCAGCAAGATTCATAGTGGCAGCCAATCAGCTGTGTCCCCTCCAGCTTATGATGCCCATTGAGAAGAGCAGAGAAAGACGTATCCTTGGGAAAATTTGACTCTCTGCCACTCAAACACATCCTGATGCCACTTCTGACTTCTCATCAGAGAACCAAAGATATTGCATCTAGAGGCTGAGGTGCAATTCCCTCCCGCTCAAGCAACCCACTGGATCATAATAAAAAATTACAGGGGAAAAGTTTAACAGAAAGAAGGCTCTTTATTTATGAGGACGAAAATGAAGGGAAAGGAAATGAGGAAATAGATGGTTATGCTGATAAGAAAAACATCGAGGTAAGGGGCTCCAGAAAGATGGAGGACCCTGGTCCTTCATTCTCAGCTGTTTTTATAGGGTGGTCAATCCTCCCAGCCCCCCCCCCAAATCCAGAACTTGCTGTAACTGGATTGACTTCCAGACACCTCCATCTAGCGTCATTTCTTTTGGTGGTCTACAGCAAGTTCTATCTGTTTAGTTGTCCTTGCTGTACATTTTGAGGGCTTATCTTTGGGGTGGGTGGCTGGCTGACAAGGGGATGCCTTACTCTTGGTTAGCAAGGGTGCATGCGGATATCTTTTATACTCTGTAAGGACCCTAGAGTGAGTAACACAGTGACTCTAGCCTGAATATCCATGCATCTAAGTGCATGTGTTAGTGCACAGGTGCAGGTCCACACTGCCTCAGTCAACCACTCCTCTCGGTATTTTGCATACTTGATGGAAGTGAGGGTGACTCATTGTTTATGCACCTGGTTTTCTGTCTGTGTCCTACCTTTCATCTCTTCTTCTGGTCTCTTTGTGCAAGACCCTAAGCCATTTGGTGGCTTTCTTTATCTGGTTTTTCTCTCTTTCTCTACCCCATCCTTGACCTATTTTCCAGGGGAATTTCTCTAGCCAAACTCATTTTCTAACTCATTCTAGTTAGGGCTACCTAGAACACCTCGTGAGACCATTATTTTATTTTTTTCTCTGTCTACAGACTCCTAACCCTACACTGAATTTTGGTATAATATATAAATGTAAATCTTGGATTCACCCATGGATCTACCATTGGTCATTAGTGAATGATGAATACATTTCATTGGAAGGAGTGAGTGAATCCAAACATCAGATTTATGGCACAAAGACTCAAGCTTTCTTTTTTCTTCTCTAGTGTTTGCTTTTGTGACACCAACCTGCGGGATCTTTTTTTATACATTAGCTTTAAAAGCTCCTTTTGTGGAACAATGTGCTCATTTATGCCTCATTTGATTAATGTCTCCAAAAAGAGACTCATCACACCTGCCTCTCCCCATTGTTCAGATGTTGAGCCAGCACAGGGTGACAGAAGCAAGCGGTGCTTACACTGGGTGACACAGTGGAAGTGTGGGATTTACATGTGTTAGTTATTTGTTTTCCTTGTTCTGCCTCTTTCCCCCCACCCACTGCATTAAAGGAAATAGTTGGAATCAGCCACTGCAGTCTTTGACTCCTTTTTGACACAATTAGCTAAGATAGTTCAATCTCTCTTATTTTTTTAGTTTCAACACTTTTCACTGCTTTCAGGCATATGTTTTTCCCTTTGATTTACTTAAAAACATTACAGTTGCCCATAATTCTTCTTCATGGTTACTCAGCTTGACAAATTAATCAGAAAATATAAATGACGGTTTACAGTCAATCATATTAGTCTTGGCAAATTTGTGAACAAGGTTTTCAAGTTCATGTGGAGGTTGTTCTCAGGGGATGAGAACCCTTGCAGGGCTCCTTGGGTAGCCCCAGGAAGAAAGGTGCACAGGCTGGGTGCCAGAACCAGGGGAGAAGGTGACAGCGTGGTTTATGACACAGTGACAGTCATGGTCTTTGGAGAATTAAAAACAATAATGAGTCAAAATAGTATTGATTAGCCTTTTATAACCACCCCAAACCAGTCAGTTTAAACAATTTGAATGATAAAGTGCTCCGGCCAGGTTAAAATAAGTTTTTATTGTTCCTAATTTTGAACAACTGCTGCAGTAATTGTTACATTTAAATATATATACACTTAAATATAAGTGTAAAAATTTTCTAAATTAGCATGCTCTCAGTACTTCTTTAATAAACATAGTGTTTGACATGAAGGTAGCCATACCAACCCTCATATAGAATTTAATTCTGTATTCATAATACATTAGAATTGTCTGTTCTTGCCTTAGGCTCATTTCATTTTTTTCTTGAATGCCATTGTGTATTCCTGTCCTTAAAAATAGACTCAAAATAATAAAAAGAAAATGATTGTGAGCATCAAGATATGGAACTTGAGTTACACAATTCTATTGGGCCACCTTGTGTTCTGGGGGTGTACATAGTTCCTATAGAAATAACTTTTAAACCTGACAGAACTGAGTAAAAATACAAAGACATGAAAATTATAGCAATTTCTGGAATTTATTGTAAACACTTTTTATGACTCTGTCATGCTTATCTTGAAGCTTAAGACCCTTTAGCATTTTTCTCATGTCTGTTATTTTATGTGAAAGACACACAAAAATTAAATTTATAAGGCATATTTGATATGAGTGAAGAAAGACTGAGAAAGTATCACAAATCTGGCTACACTAGCTACACAACAAAAAAATGTTAAGATGGATTTTGGTGTGATCATTTACTAATTTGCTAAAAACAAAAAAGTCATATTATTATTAATTACTGATAGTGACCAATATGTACATATATACTTTTTCTTTTCTCTAAAATGCATATATTATGTGCTTAAAATTGCTGACCATTAACCCCTTCTTCAGCATTGTGCTACTTTTAATTTTTAACTAGCATGATTATACATGAAGTAAAACCCTTGAGTGTGAGTACCTTGTTCTGCCTGTGTTCTGCAAGAGCAAACATTTCTAATAAATTTTAACTGGATAATTGAGCGATGTCTTGAAATCTGAACATAGCCGTATGTGAATCTGAGCATGACATGATCCCAGCTGAGCTAGTGTTCTTCCATCTCTTGCTGTGGGATTGTAGGTGATCATATCCCCATGGCAAGAGGTTATGGGGGAGTCCTTGTCTGCAGAAGTGAAGGAAGGTGAGACACAGGACTCCCTCACTTCAAATAACATTGGTGAGATGTATAAAATTTGGGAAGCAGTGCAAAATTTGGTAGAAAGGCAGCATCTGAAAAAGGCGTTAGCAGTGCTAGTGATGAATTTGTTTAAGGACAGTGCAGTGTCATATTTCCACACCTTCCTCAAAAGGAGGCAAAAGCAAATATAACTGGATGGGTTTCTTGTTACTGCTGCACACAAAGTGAAAAAGATTCGGAGGAGACTCTAGATAGCAGTGATTCCATCAGTGATCGTGAAAGTCAGCTTACACCTGACTCTTCCTTTCCTTTCTCACATCCGCCATGAAGGTTTTTAAAGGTAACCGCAGGTTAATTTGGTTATTTTTACTTACATCTTGTATTATTGTACTGGAATCAATTTATATGACTATTTTTGGGTGGTGAAGTCTATCTTCTGAGTTTCCACCATTTCTCATGAGGAAATTCAATTTGATATACAAGTGCTTTGGATTGCAAGAGTTTTTTTCTGGAATGAATTATCCTCACAAACCAAAGTTTTACTGTATCTATCCTCCTATGTATAAATTCATGTGTAAATGAATTGCAATAAAAGGAAAATTCATTTTTCTTTTTCTTTCCATCCTCAGGTGTTATTATTTATGGATAATTATTTTATGTCATGGTTATTATTGAAGATACATATGGTGCATGAAGGAGGAAAGTAGTTACCAAAAGCATCTGTCCTGGCTGGAAGCTATGCTAGTCCGCCAGTCAGTAATTTTAACTTAGTTGCTAATTACAATCGTGGATCAGGACATGTGAGTGGACAATGAGAGCTATCAGAACATCCTGACCAAAGCCACTAAGGACCAACCAACAAACAGAAGATCCTCTTCAGAACCACTTCTCCTTGATGGTGCCGACTGCTTCCTTCTACAAGACAAAACCTTCAGAATTTTGCTGTGACGACCATCTGCTAGATAGACGGTTCCTATATTTTCCAATAATGAAAATCATTTAGTCAACATAAAAATTAACTTCTTGGGCTGGTATATTTAAAGTTAGTGGAAGATCTTGTTTTCACTGAAGAGTAAAGAACAACTTTTTAAAGGTGAGAATAAAGTACAGTGGAAGACTTTTTAGAAACAGATTTTGATAAAGAGTAAACAGTGATAGTTTCTATGTAACGGAACGTGGCTCTATATATTCCAGCAAGCTGGGGCTGTTTTTCCCTAGCAGCTCTTTTGAGTCCATGTGGTGTTCCTATAAAAGTCTACTTGTGATAAGTAACATGCAGATGGTATCCATCCCTGACCTTAAAGATTACTAAAGTACTTCAGAAAGAAACCTAATACATGGTTGGTTTTTGCAAAGCCAATGAGTAAAACAAACAAGCTTGTCACCATCTGGGAGGAAGCAGCTGATGGAATTTGCTAAACCCATAAAACAAGTAAATCTTTGCTTAAGTCTGGAACATACCATTAATTAAACATTTTTATTGTGTGGTTGATTTAAAAACAGGAAAAAGAAATAGAAACATTTTCCATTGCATGAGCAGGTCTATAAATAATGAACGGATTATCCAATTTCAGCTCGATGTCAGCAGGTCTTAGTCAGATCCTGCAGAAATGCAATTCCCAGGGGCCAGGAATTCCTAAAGAAACAAACCAGGGAAGGACCATAGGAGCTAGATATTACTGGTTAAAAAGCAAATCATGAAAGCATCTCCCACTTGCCAAATGCACCAGTTTGCTTCTCCATGTGACAAACACAGAGCTGAATCGTGGGCTTCTGTCACTGTAAATCCTGAGAGCTTTCACATTGTATGTATCTGAGGAAACTTCCTTGGGAACGAAAGTTAGATTATGTGTTTCTCAGCTCTCTGCCCCATTACTTATGTTTCCCACCATCACAATACACCAAATCTGTTGCCTTGGACTTCAGAGATGGTTAGGAATAATTTTAATAATCAATAAAAGTTTGCATTTGCCATGTGACATGCTAAGCATTTCAAATATTTTTTCTTACTTAGTTCTCATAACAAGGCGATAAACTGAGGATTATCATTCTCCTGAACAATCTACAACACATTGCTATATGAACTTTTGCAAATGGAGAGAGCTCCAATACCTCAGAGGCTGACTCGGGATTCACAGGCAGGCTCGTCGGACCCCACTGATACCTGTTTCACTTCCAGGTTACTATGATGATGGTACTATGATGATACCATTTACTTGTACAAGGTGAAATGGTGACCTGAGGCGAATGGGCCTCTCCATCTCCTTAAAGGTAGAGTTGAATAAATTATTTTTACCAAAAAAATTTATTCAAATTGTCTTCCCAGCTTCCCATAAAACCCGTATTGATCTCTTTAGAGAGGCAGCTTTGCCGTGTTCCCTAAACTTTCTCTCTCTTTCTCCAACCCAGAACGAGTATCTTTATTTACAGCTTTTAAAGCATCTATAAAAAGCAAACCCCAGACTATCAGAAAAAATGCACCTCTCCTATGCTGTGAATGACTGCTTTCTAATGGGGCAAACTCACACCAAAAGTTTAACAAAGGGAACTTTTGGTGTTGACCTCTTTGATGTTATTTCTGTTCCCTTAGGAGTTATTTTAGAAAGCAAGTGGTTGTATTATTTAAGGTAATTTAATAAATCTTACTTAATTCAAAATAGAATGCTGTCTCCCTCTGTAAGTCTATACAGATTTTACCTAGGTACATTATAGTTAACATTATTATTACTATTATTATTATTAAAACACTAGTATGTCTTATTGGAACATGACATTTCCACCAAAGCTTTCTATATGCTACTGAGCACCTCACATACTTTAAACTATTTGACCCTTCTAGGAATCATGTAAGTTTGGTCCAATCACCTTCTTATTTAATGTGGAACTGAGTAATGAGACACAGAGAGATGGTCAGGAATAAGACTCTATTTTCCCCCAGCTGTTAGGGGTGTTAGTGACTGACGAGTCACAGCTGAGTCCTTTTTGTTGTATTTCCTCAGCATAAAAGTCACCCCCTTTAAAACTGTGTCCCCTGCCTAGTGGTAACTTATGGCCAATACCTTGTTGATAAACTATGCCAGCCTGGCCATTTTACTTTACGAGAGGCCCTGGGAAAATCCATCCCAGCGGCAAAGCACCAGCAGGGTTATCTGAGATCCTCACAGCAATTTCATCACGGTGTAACTTCGACTTCTTTTTGCCCAACTTTTCCATCTTCACACTTTGAGTATTGTTCCCTGAGGAACCCCCGAGCAAACTCCCGCCTCCAATCTCCTTCCTAAAGTCGATTTCTGAGAAAAGAAAGTCTTAGAGTCTAAGTGAATGTTAGAACTGTTTTTTTTTTTTTTTTTAATCTTGGTGGCAATAAATGGCCCTTTTTTCGAGATGGGGCAATAATCAAACCCTAGCAAGATGTAGTGAAGAAATTGTTAAAATTTTCAGAGTAATGAATTTGGGCCTGCAACTGTGATTAGCAGTGCAAAATGGAGGTTTAAAAGTTAGATTTTTGTTTGTTTCCTTGTTTTAGACATCAGCAACCTCTCCAATCTTCTTCCTGATGAACCTATAAACAACACAACCTCTTAGCCTCAGCACCAAAGAAGTAGCAGAATATCCAGGTGCCAGACCCAGGATGAGGGACCCCAGCTTCCTTTCTGAAAAAAGGGGGACAATGGGCTGAAGGTACCTGGAAGTGACAAGGCAGTTATAGAAATCTGCATCATCACTCTGCCCCCACTTCCCTTTCTTCTTTCCTACCCACTGGTGCAAGGTGAAATGGTGACCTGAGGCGAATGGGCCTCTCCATCTCCTTAAAGGTAGATTTGAATAAATTATTTTTACCAAAATAAATTTCCTCCTTTGATTTGATCAGTGATTCAGTTAGTAAATGAATCTGACTCTTGAACCCAGGTGCTGGTAAAAAACAAAACAAAACAAAACAAAACAAAACAGCAGAACAACAAACTTGGTGGATAATATGAAAAGGTCTGATAAAAATTAACGTAAAGAAAAGGTAACTTGACCGCATTTGACCAGTCCCCACGATGCAGTTGGGAAAGGCAGCATGAAGTTGAGAATGAATAACTGGCAGTTAAAAGTAACTGCAAAGGTCTAAGCACGGCACTGTCAGTACCTAGAGACACAGCTTCCAAGTCTGAAGGCAGAAAAAGTGGAAACTCATGTTCAGAATTTAATTTTAAGAGAAGCTGAACTCAGAGAGGGTTTGAGTTTTCAGCCTTAGCTAGTCTCTTTGCAAAAGTAAGAGGTCTACTTAGGCAGACGTGGGACCCTAAGGCTTGGCATGAAAGTATCAAGGTCTACTAAAGTATCAGACTAAAACACTTAAAGGTCTCAACCTCAGTTCTGATTGGCTAGAAGTGGGCTATTGTTCCATGTTAGTGGCTAGAGTTCTCTTCTTGCTTAAAAACTTTGAGACCACTGCCCTATGGGATCTACCTCTTTCCAAGGTTCACATTACTATGTAGCCTGACCAGGGAGTTGTTGGATCTTCTGAGGGACAAAAAATTAAACCTGAAAGAGGCTGCAGAATGTTGCCAACCTGTACTATAAAAGGCAGGAGAATACGGGTGGGATGAGATCCTGAAGGTACCAGATAAATGAGTGCAGAAGGTAATGGACAGTTTACTGATGTCTGAGCACTTACATATGGTGTAGGATTTAATAACGGATAATGATACCAAAAGATGATGCCAATATATGCCAGGATGACTCTAAGAAGCTTTTGAGAAAGTAATATAGAAATCCCATGCTTGGAAGAATAGGTGATGGAATAAAGAGTCCCGAAAGTTAGGGAAACAGAATGATATGATGAATGCATGTGTCAGGTTGCAGCACACACCACCTGCATGGGTTAGCAGGAAAGCCCCAAACATACTCCTTTTAGCTGAAGTGATAAAAATTGTCCTAGAGAGAGGAACGCCAGCATCAATGAGAAACCCAGTGGGAGCTCTCTCCTGTAGTCAGGGCTGATAATGGAAGATGCCGTCACACAGCTGGATTCAGAGACAGAAAAACAGGTAATAAAATCCTGGCCAGACAGATGCTGGTCGGTACTCTCATGGAAAGCAAGGTGGTCCTAATGAGCATAATGGACGTATTAGTCTGTTCAATTTGCCATAACAAAATGCACTCAGTCCTTCATATTCACGAATTTCATGCTCATACATTAAGCTAATCATATTCAAAAATATTCAAAGGAAAAGCCTGTTTCTATATTGAATATATGCAGCTATTTTTCCTTGCCATTACTCCTTAAACAATATAATAGCCACTGTTATGTTCTTGTTCTGACTACCTTCAATGAATGTAATCATCTTGTACCACACATATGTGCTAATTAAAGTAAAAATTTAAAAAGCAGCAATTCAGATAGTAATTATGTTGCATGTGGTATTACAGATAATCTAGAGATGACTTAAAGCATTCAGAAAAGTGTGTGTTGACTACAAGGAAACGTTCTTTTATCAAAGACATTCATAAGCCTATCTACAACTCTGTTATTGCGCCCTAAAACTATAGAGCTCCTGACAAATATACTGTTGATGTAACCAAACGTTAAACAAATTAGTCATTCATGCGTTGAGTTATTCCAGACACACCTCATCTTGATCTGGAAGTGACACATTTGAGAGAGGCACAAGTAAGCTGCACAGGCAAATGGTCCAGAACCCACATTAATCACCACTGTCACATGGGATCCTGTCCTTCGTGTCACCTCCAGGACCACATGGTGATGAGTTGCTTGAGACCAGCTGATAGAGACGACATTCAGCCACTTTCCAGCGATGTGAGTTCTTTTTAATATGTGCTTAATACCAAAAATGGACCACTCATACCACTGGAGGTGGTTCTAAAAGACAAAACAGTAGAAATGCACCTGGTGGACAAAGCTTTTGTCAGTGTACCTGACTATTTTCTTTTCATAATTAGAGAATGACTTATACAGACTCATGGACAAGAACATATGGGGTGACGAGTCACCCAGGAGTTTAAAGATGGAGAATTGCAAGTTGAGACCAGTGAATCCAGTTTTAAAGTTTATGGTGGCACTAAGACAGTGGATAAAGTATAATACACTTGATGCAACATTAATTCCCACATCAATGTGAAGAATCAGATCACAGAAGAGACAACAAACAGCTAAGCAGACCGAATGATTTCAGTCATTGACACCCATCAGTCTCTAACCTGGCCGCTCAAGCACTGACACAGCAGGTTTACAAACAAAGTAGCCATCGTGGTAAGAGCAGAGACTACAGTTCATGCAACAGCGTGGTGTTGACTCCAGGTGGCTGTCCAAGCACTGTTAATGCCATTTGCACATTGTTCATCAACAGAAACCAAATGAACACCAATATAGCACCATTCCCCAAGAACAGGATTCATCTTGTCTAGAACGAACATCCGAACCAGGTATGGTTCCTGTTTGCTGGTTTGAGAACAGTTATGGCTTATACATGTATGTCCCCCAAGAGCCTCCTGCAGTCTTAGGTGAGGCTTTGGAGGAAGACTGGACCATCAGAGGAAACATCTTTCTTGCTCTCAGGAGGTTGGGCCCGGACAGGCAGGCAGCTCACTGGAGACAGGGCCTGGAGGATTGTATTTCCCTCCCTGGCTCCTCCCTCCCCATGCTGCCTCTGGACCACCATGATTTGTATCACTTTCTTCCACAAGACATTTCCACCATGTTTGGACTAAACATGTGGGTCAAAATAAACCATTCAGCCTGTTAAGTTGCAGGTTTCAGGTATTTTGTAACTGATCTTGGTAGGGTAGTGGTTATACAAAAGGCATGGGTGAGACTGTGTTAGCACATGAATCATGTCCTAGTGAGTCTCCTGTTCATTTTGAACATAACTGTGCAAGAGCTGTGGGCATGGCTTCCACTCAGCGGTGATGAGAATTTCACCTGCCCCACTAAGTTATCTCCTGATTCCAGGAAAGTGCTGACTGAGGGTGCTGAGAATTAAGAATAGGTCCTAGGAGAAGATGAGATGAGTTCCAGTAGTCACTTCAAGTTCAACTATAGGCTTGGGAGCTGTAGTTTATTCCTCTAAGCTATCTTCTCTAAATTTCTCTAGTGAAAACAAAACAAAATAAACACTAATGGTGCTATCCCCAAATTTACAAGAAATGACTGGATCTTAGTGGCACAAGTAGTTGTCCATGAAGCACACTGTATGTACCAACGAAACTCCTCTCTGAGGCAGAAGTACTCACTCCCCAGCTTCTGGAACTGTACAATAGCTGAGATATTTTTGAGAAGTTCCCTCAGCATTAAAGAGCCCACAATTATGCCTTTCCTAGGAACAGCCTGTATTAAATTTCTGATCAGGATAAGGAAATAAAGATCTGGTACCATTGCTTCACAGGCTTTCTCCACAAGATCACCACAAATCACAGCTGTGCCTGCATCACATCAATTTAGCTCTTCTGCTTCATCCAGCTTCCTTACTTTCCTACAGATTTTGATTCAAGAATACTTTCAAGAATTCCATTCAATAATGTCCTTCTGCCCAGAAAATATATGTAAAATAGTGTCAGAGTCACAGTTGTAGCCTTGCCGATCTAAATTCACAGCCCTCTGGGTATCCAGGTTAAATCTCCTTTTCTCTCCTGGTTTCTACTCATTTGTGACCTGTGAACCTGTTTTATGTCTTTTGAATGTTGGGGGATCTTGGATATGGTTTATTTCCTTCTGGCAGTGCTCATAAGTTGTGTTGACTTCCACGGTGTGTACTGAACCCAAGTTAGCAAAGGACAAGCAGAGATGATATTCACCATCCATAAAATCTCAATGGTGTCCTTGGGGAGAACTTCTGAGTGTGATAGAAGTAGACTGCTCTCTTCCCTCCCGGTTTCTGGTTTACTAGCAGGACCTTTGACTACTCCAGAGACAGAGCAACAATTATGGGCAGTTTGGTGGAGATATGATGTCATCTTTAGATGGTTTCAGAAGGTCCTCAGTGTGCTGGTGATGGTGGCTTTGGTATGAAGGGCATATGCTCACTACTGACACTGGGGATGCATACACATTTGAAAGTTGGAAAAGCTCTTTTCACACACAGTCTGGCTCATACCTGTTCCTTTGGGGTCCTTAAAAATGACCTACTGAAATAACTAGAGCAGGATATCAAGTTGGATGGACTGATTCCAGTTGGATGGACTGATTCCAGATCGGACCTCTACCTGTGTAACCCCAAGTAAGTTACTTCAAATTCCTATGCCTCACTTTCACTTCACACACATGCTGTGGAGCAAGGACACTCCTGCCTTTCAGGCCCATTGCATCTCCACTGGCCCTGCCCTCAGGTTGAAAGAAGAAGGTGAAGACACTTCCAAGGGGAGGAGGAATTATCTGATATTTGCTCTAGAGGAAGTAAGCATAAAGACTTACTCTTAAGGTACCACTAGGGTTGATATAGAGTGTCAATTTGAGAAGTTCAGAAGTTTAATTAACCAACTCAGCAGGAAGCCAGAGTCCTCACTTTGTTAGTGTTCTCCTCTTCTGTAAGAGGAGGGCAAGATTTTGTGAGTGCTGGACCCTCCTGAAGGGGTGGGCAGCCCTGTGTACAATACAAGGGAGAAGAGGCTGGCTCTTCCTCACCTTGTGCTCTTGATGCTTTGCTGTCTTCTGCTGTCTTAAAGCGTTGCCCCTGTGCCAGGGCACCCTGCCTTGGAGCCAGCTGGTTATGGACTGAAATCTCCACAAACTAGGGACTAAACAACTTTTCCTTTCTTAATTTTGGATGTCAGCTATTTTGTCTCAGCAATGAGAGAAAAGTAAGCAAGACAAGTACAGATTTGTAAACGTTTCCAGACCTCAGAACGTCCCTAGGAGTTTGTGTCCTACCGAATCATCCGGTCAGGACCTAATTTGGAACCAAGAATGGTCAGGGCCATTGTCGCGGGCAATGATCATTTTGTAAGGTTGGTGGAGGAAAAAAAACCTTAAAGCGTCAGCAGGAAATTCCTCTTACTTTGTTAGAAATGGGTGCAGGTTTGCTCATGGGGAAGAGGGGTAGCATTATGACCAAATATCTGTGCTAAATATTCACCAATTTTTAAGGAAAAATGCTTCTTTACTGGTTCCATAAGGATTTTGTTGTGATACACAATTATATGTCCTCAAGTTCTGTTTCTCTGGGTCTTTTTCAAGGAATAATTTTTTTCTTTAGGGTCTAGGCTCTGTATTATTGATATTTTAGCTGTGGCTTTTAGATTCATCTCTCTCTTATTTCTCTCCCTCCTTTCCTTCCTTCTTCCTCCTTCTTCCCTTCCCTCCTTCCCTCATATCTGTGTATGTCAACAGAACATAAAGTATTTGCTTCTTTCTTTGTTATCATTTTCTTCTCTACCATTTCTCTGGTATGGGTTTCCTGAGAGCGCTGCTGAGAGACGGACATGAATACAACATTCTTCATTTTTTCACCAATGGCATTTGATCACAGGCTCTCTGAATTCTCATACTTTTGACAAATTCCAAAACTGATATGATGAACAGCTTGGTTATTAGGTACCCCAGAGATAGGTAGAAATGGACAGCATTTTTCACCAAATAATAAGAATGCCTTTAAATATGTATTGAAGCAGAGAATTTGTTCAGTATAGATCCAGTATCATCTCCCTTCTTACCTGCCCCCACCACCTAATCAAATACAAAGGCTCTCTTTCTCCTCTTCTTTTCTACTGCTAAAGATTAGTAAAACATGTGCTCAAATGTTAATAACTTCCTTAGTCAGGAAAGCATTTCACTTACCTTCCCCTGCTCAGAGGCTTAACACAATCACAAACTTACTAGAACTAATGAGCAGTTTTTCCTACAAGGAAGAGATATAATGAAAATTTCTCTCTACCAGAGTTCCTTGGCCAGTTGGATATGAGTGACTATCTTATTACAGCCTCTTTTACAGCACCATATTTACAAAACTGCACCTAATATCCTAGTGTGACAGGAGCTCTAAATGACAGGACAAGGCAGGCCTGTAATTCAGAGCCAGATCTGTTTGACTTGAAAGCCCATGACCTCTTTTAGAATATCAGTCTTCTCATTAGCTTTTAAAATACCTTGGAGTAGGATTCCTAGGTGCTTTGATTCTCTGTTATGTCCCCAGAACTTAATCCAGTGACTGTAACTCTGGAGATAGGTGCAATGAATCAATGTCTGAATGAGGGTGTCATCTTTGAGGGGACACAGTGATTCCCATAGTGAATGACTGACCACAACCCTCTGTATCACTTATGGTTTGTATTCAGCAAACCCATAATAGGTAGGAGGGAAACATGGCCTTGGACATGGGTTAAACTTGGAAGTGATCTGACTTCATCCGTCACATTTCAGGTTAGGAAGGAAGACCACAGATAGAGACGGGATGTGTCTGAGACCGTACATGAAATTAATGATGGGAATAGACTTGATCTCTTCAACATTCTTTAGAGCAATTCTGCTGTGGCACTGAAGTGAGGAAAAGTCAGCAGCTGAAGTGCCATTCAAAATATGGAACCAACCTTATGGAAAAGACACAAGACTTTCAGTATAAATGCTGAGCGGTACATGGTACTAATTAGAAAAATTGCACCACCTCCGGCGTGAGAAACGTGTTTTCCATCTGCTCGCTTTGCATCCTCCTGCCCATCTTCTGCTTGGGTTAGTGACTCCCTTTCTGTTTGCCAGGATTTATTATCCTGCATGCATTTCCCTAGCATGCTCGGATGCAATCAAGTCTAAAGGCTGTAAGAGGATCATGCATGGGAAGAACAAAGAAAGTGTCATGTGGTTAATGAAATGCTCGACCTAGGGTTAAGTCTTGAGAAACAGCATAAGGTGATGCCCACATTTACCTTTAACCAAGAAGTGACTGATAGGTAAGCTGCAGGAGAGCCTGAGAAACTGAACCAGCAACATGGAATCCATCAGCAGTCTGTCTCTTGCTGAACACCTCAACACCCAAGAGTCCAGGGAAATGGAAATGTATTGGTGCAGTATAGTGAGAAACAAATAATGGATTTGAACAACCTGGCTTCTAGGTAAATATGTGACTCTTTTCTTATCAAGTGGGTACCCTCACTGGGCAGCACAAGATTTATAAAACTATGTGACATCAAAGGATATTGTTATGCAAACAAGCAGTACATGAACTATCAGTAATTTTTCACAAGAATTAGTAGAGCAAACCAAGAGAGTTAAACACTATAGAAGAGCTAAAATTAAGTCAGTCAGTTTCTGTCCAATTCAGTGTGCCTCATATCACAGTGAGAATCCTCACAGGTGCATTCCAGAGGCAGAAGCCCTTCTGCTGGTCCACGCCTGAAGATGGACTTTGGGAGTGGTCTTCTGTGAACACCAGCAGACCTTGCCACAGGAGCAGGACATAGATGGTGACAACCTGGAAATTAAGCATTTCAAACATGCCACAAGGAACGTCTTTAAAACTTTCACATTTTTAAAATAGAAAATCTCACCAATAAGAACAATTTCACCATAGAGGTGAATATCTAACTCCTCACTTTGGGGTATGGATACTCTCTTCATCTTGAAGAGCAATGCTTTCAGATTGAAAACTAGGTCTTCTGTCCACACGAAGGCAAAAGATAGTTCACAATTAAACTGTAGTGAGAACAAGAACTGAATGAATGTTTGAAATGCCTGAATGGAGGTTCTGTAAACACAAACATGACGATCGCAGATCTGGTTGTCAGAAATGTTTGGGGCCCAGCAACCTTCTCTCACCAAAGTTAAGAATCAGGAATCAGGGAGTCAACATTTCCCTTCTATGTGTGTTTTTTTGTTTTTACATAAACGCATATTATGTAGGAATACATTCATAGCCCCTAAAAGATTATGACTCTTTGAATATAATTCCATATATTTATAACATTTCTAATAAACATTAGTTGGGTGAAATTAAAAAAGGAATTTTTTTTCAAAGGTGATGCAATTCCACTCCCACATACCAGTGAATGGAAATATCAGAAAAATATAGTGTCTAAGCTTTGGGAGGAAATGCAAAGGGCCCCATACGTCACGTCTTCCTTAAGCTACATGGTGATCTTACTTACAGAAACATCTAGGGTACCTGTAGCCTTTTCTTCCTTTGCTCTTTTCTTTGACCATAATGCGAAGGACCCTCCCACTCCTACCTTTTGACACTGTTTATGAAAACTCGTGTTAAAATACAGACAACAAATTTTACCATTATGTCTTTAAAGTGTTAACGGCAATACTATTAAATACATTTCGAGTACTGCATAACCCTCATTACTATTTAATTTAGAACTCTTTCATCACCCCATTTCTTGGAAAAGTCAGATGTTTTATATTACTCTGTCTCTGAATGTTTAATTAGCAGTCAGCAGGTGCCAGAAGCTTTCGATGAACCAAGGTGACACAATAGCTTTGGACACCTCTCTCATGAGACAAGCATTTACTGAGCGTTTGGTATGGAGAGCTCTCAAAGGGAGTCTATTTTCTGCTGCTATAGTGGAATACAGCGGCCTGGAGACTGTGAGGAAATGAAATACGTTTCTCACAGTTTCGAAGGCTGAAATGTGCGAGCTCACCCGCTGGTGTCAGGTGATAGCCTTTTTCCTGCACCATGGCAGGGCAGCAGGCCCACATGGTGAGAGGACAGGCGCAAGCCACTCCGCTCTCTTTACCTCCTCTAAGGCCACTAAGCCCATCTCTGGGGCTCCAGCCTAGTCACCTGTCCATGATCCCACAAGTCCCAAATGTCATAAACAGAAGAATTTAGGAAGCATTTCAACCCATGAGTTTCTTGGTGGGGAGGGAACACCCAACCACTGCACTGAAAACCAGGAAGTTACTTTCTGGTTTCATTCTGCTCACTGACTTCCAGTACAGATCCTTCCCATGGCTCCCCATGGAAACATGGAATATTTATGTAAATAAACTGCCTCTGCAGACCATGGGGATGGACCAGTGTGGTTCTCTGTGTCAGCCACATCAAGCAGCAAGTGCAAAGAGGAAAGAATAAAAGGTGTTTTGGAATTGAAAATCTCATTTCGTGGCCCTCTGGAGGAAGCTGTATTCAGGAGGTGATTAACAGATGTGCATAACTCCAGCTTGCTAATGAATGATGGCTAATGAGAAGTCAGATAATTAAATGGCTTGTTAGCATCATTTGGATCTGGCTTCAAACTAGCACCTAAAAAACATATCAAAATCTCTCTAATTTATACACTTTTATTGTTTTTCTTAATCTTTCTTTTCACTCCTCCAAACATGAGTCATTTTCACCAGCATAGTTAGCATCTAATAAATCTTTGTTAGATATCTGAATGAATAAAAAGAAACACAACTGTGTGAGCCAATTCGCTGTAAATTGTAAACGGATGAGTTTGCTAAGGAAGCAATGAATACTGAATTAATTTTTACAATAATTTCTATACAGGAGAGACATTGGCCCATAAAATTGAGAAAAAAAGGAGAAACACTATATTTCATTGCATAGTTGTAAGGGGACATCTTTGCTTCTAGGTGAAGCCGGTCTGGGTGATGCTGATGTCTCCCAACAATTAGCTTTTTCTCCTTTCTGTCAAGGTGAGGTAGAAAACGAGGACCCTTGTGAAAAAGCTCCTTCCTCCCTCTGCTGGCCACCTGCAGTATCTCACACACAGTGGAATCCTGTCATCGTGCAGTTCAAAGGATTAGGGATGGTGGGAGTTAGAATTTACTTGGTAGAGATGAAGCAAAGACTCTCTTACCAGCTTCAGCAAAGTAAGAAGGAAACAATAATTAATATAAAAATATTAACGACTCATACTTATTAAAACTGACTGTGTCCCAAGCAAGATTTGTAAATATGCTACATGTATTTTTCCCGCTGACGAGTTTCTGCTGACTGGTGACAGGCAGACTACTGTAATGTGGGATTGGGGAATGGAAGGAAAGGGGATGTAGTTTAATCACAAAGTGAAATGAAAACTCACGCGTTCTATTTGACACTAATTTATCAATCTAAGTCCGTCATTTAAATTTTTTTTGAAGTGAAGATTAAGATACAAATGTGTCTTAAAATCAAATAGGAGTCTCTCAAGTGAAAAGAGATGGAACAAGAATAAATAGTAGAAATATTTGATTGGGTTTATATTTGCTTGATATAGGCCAAAGAAATCGTATAGAGCAGACATCTAGTTTTAAGAGCCCAAATTGTTGTTAGAATTGGTGCTTAAGTCTAAATTCATCCTGTTCTCAAAGCTCACGCTGGAAGAGTTCCTAGATGGCCTTCCGTGAAGAGAAACATTCTGCTGTTTGTGTTTTGTTTTCCATCAACTTGTGTGTGTGTGTGTGTGTGTGTGCATGCGCATACACACACCAATATGTCAAATGCTTTGGCAGGAGCTAGGAGAATCCTGTTAATATAATTTTGATGCAGAAATATTCTATTTTATAAATATTTTGAGAAATGAGCATGCAGTTGAGAATAGTCTAGGGGGTATGGAGAGATAACAGACCTGGCAATCAAGCAGATGTGGCTTTGAATCTTCTGGAACACGTGGATAAAAGTGACGTTGAAAATAACTGGAGATAAAGGTGATTAACTCAGTTTCTGGTGCTGAGTAGACGCAGCAATCAGAGCGCAAGCGGAGAATCGGGACTGTGATGAGGTGCTGACCGTGGCGCCGCTGTGCTGATACTGAAGATGACCAGTGCAGGGGTGGTGGTGGGGAGAACCGGTTGAGCCATTTGTGAAAGCTCCTGTCTGTCGCCTCCAACAGTAGCGCTGATACCTGAAGTGCACAGGACTGACAAGAACAAGGGGGCTGATGCATAATGGGGAGTAAGGACAAAGTAGAACCCCAGGCAAGAGCTGCGGTTTAAGAGGACAGACCAAAGCCTGAGTCAGTTAGTACTGGCTGTCGCCTTGCTGGTGCGGGTTCTTGCGGAAGCTGGAGCACTTTCCCTGAGCTACGCGTGCACCAGCAGCCCAGGCGTCCACTAAGCCAAAGGAGAACAACGCAAAGGTGGAACCACCGCAGTTTCGGTATCTGTATCACGCCACCGAGGGAGGGAGTGAATAACAGCAAAAGATGTGAACCATTGAAGAGTTCTCCACTTCCGATCTCACAAACCAGTGTGGCTTCTGCCTCACACCAGAAATCTACAGAAAAAGAAATACAAGAAAAGAACATAGCTTCGCTAAGACCACCCATTACAACACCTCCTTGTGGGACCATGAACTGACAGGCAGTAGTGTATGTACATAATGCATGATCCATACATCCAACTTGCCAAACATTTAATACTAGTTAACAGTTTAATTAGTTACTTAGTTGTGGAGTTTTAGTTGGTGCCTGGTAACTGGCAAGATAAAATATTCAGGAAATAGTGAACACCAGGAGTGTATGTTAAGTGGGTAATGTAGATATAGAATGTAGATGTCATGTTAACTCCTGACACCAAATGACTGAGTGTTGTACAGTAGTTCTAGACTGAGATGGATTCTAAATCATGTTCATTTTATAGATTTTTACTGAGTGCTTGCTGTGGGTAATACACCATTATACATGAAATCAAAGAAGGCAAAATCTCTGTTTTTCATCTTCTAGGGGAAGATAGTCAATAAGCAGATAAATAAGCATGATGTATAATATAAAAGTACATTTGAACTTATAAGAGAGAGTGCTGTAATTCGTGGGTGATGCCTGGATTTGGAAATTGTATCGCATTGTTGTACACCTGCTTTCTATATTTTAGAGCAAACTCTAGATTCTGATTCTACTTGGAATTGTAAAACAAACAAACAAACAAAAAGCCATGCGACACTTTTGGCTAGGGAAAACCAACTCATCATTCAAGTCTAAACTGAAAAGACATTTTCTCCCTTCCAGAAGTGCTTGCTCTGAGACATCACAGTGATATTTTGATGCTGCAGTGCATGGTGAGAACCGTTAAAGGAGAGGTTCCCCACGAGACAGATGTTCACCGTGTGATTGAAAAGGACCCAGAGTGAAGTAGAGGAGCACTTGAGTACAGGCTTATTTTATTGGGTTTTGCTTGTTTGTTTCTAGGTTGTGTGGTACAGATTTTTCCAGAAGCCCAAACTCCCTTCTCTATGTGCAGTTGATTATGGAGATGAAAATCAATGGGTAATAAAGGTGATTCTTGTTAAAACTAAATTGGAATGATTGATTTTTTTCCAAACCATTTAGATTCCAGAAAACTGTGGTCCTCTTTATGGAAAGAGAAATATTTACTCTTCACTTAAATTTTTATGGCATGTGAAAAAAAAACAAAAACAATGGATAAAATCCAAACACCAGGGAAAACTGCAAAAAGAAACCCAAACAACAAAAACAAAAACACAAGTATTTCTATGGCAATTTAGAGTAATAATGTGGTTCATAGAGAAGGCTTAATGTGTTCTGGCTGCTCTGAGAACACATTTCATTTTCAAAAGCTCGGGCACTGCTACATTTGGGGTCTGCTATGGTCTACATTGTCATTGTCATTAAAGTTCAATGGGTTCCTCTCCACCCAAAAAGGCTTTAATCTGAGAACCACGAAGTGTTTTGGGGGCCAGTGAATACTGCCAGGTGGACACAGTTTACCTGAGAGTTGGATGGATGGAGACGTGTCTACCTAGGTTTCCGAGTCACCACAGGACTTGTGGATGTTCTCTAGACTGTGTAATATGTTAGGCAAAAAGCACATGCTGATAAAAACAGATGACATTATTAGCAGAAAAGAAAGCTTGGAATCAACAACGTAGAAGAAAGGTATTCACTGATTCACTGCTATAGCGAAACAACCTTGAAGAGCTCAGATCGCCACCGTGAGAAAAGGAAGCTAAAAAGCCACATACAGTGCAGAGATTTAAAGTTCCAAAGTCATTTAATATTGAGATTCCAATTTCTATAATTCAAAGACCAATTCAAATGTTTCATCAGACAATTCAGGCTGGGGATGTAGACCAGTGCTGGTAGAATGCTTGCTCAGCAGGTGCGAGACCCCGAGTTCAATCCCAATACCCCAATAAAAAAATAAAATAACAAATAAATAAAAGACAGTTCATGTGTTAGCTAATACCTTTCCCAGGTCTTACACTGTAGTGTCTTCTGGGGCCTTATCTAGGAAAGGACTTCATGGTGTAAAACACAGTGCAAACACTTCTAGTCCATAAAACCCTGACGCTCTGCAGTCTGTGATCTGTGCTTTAGATGATCGCTAGCTCCTCAGTCCTATTAATAGTGATGCATTCATGAGTTTATCTGGAATAATATGCTAACAAAATTTTCAGAGAAGTCAGTTATATATACTCTGACCTAGATGTTTACATAGCCTGACTCCTGGACAGCATTGCTACAGGAAATTCCTGCTCAGTTTATAGCAGGGGAACCAGAAGCACTGGTGCCTGGAAGTTAATAAGAACTCCTGTTACTTTTGTCTCTCACCTTTTCTGACCTCACCACCTCCCCTCTGTCTTTAGGGAAACCCACCGGACAGCACTGATTGGCTTTAAAAAGGGATGAAGATTTAGCTTTGGCCAATCAATCCACAGTACCGCTTTGGTCACAGCAGCTGCTCTATGCACTGGCATGGAGTTCAGAGTTTCCCAGAAGTCTCAGGGTGAGTTCCACTATATCCACAGTATCGCCCAGTGGATTAAATCCACCCATGGAGTTACCTGGCTCCTTGATGTGTCTGAGAATGACCCAACACATGTAAAAGAGAATTAAGAGACTTAAAAAGCAGACTAACTCCTGAATTTCTGGTGATGTTGAATGAGAATCTCAATAAAATTTGTGAGACATTGAATTCTGAATTTAAGGAGCTTGGGTTATTCTACCTGCAGATAGCAGGAACCTAATTTAATATGCACATATAAAAATATAAAAATACAGAAAAAATGATTTTCCAAATGATTAGAATCCTGGTATAATAAACTGACATTTCACAATCTTATTTATAAGTGAACATTTGGGACAAAAATTTTTTTAGTCAATTTACTTAAAACTTTATATCAAGTAATATGCCCAGGAATATAGCTCACTTTTTTGGCAGGTAGTTAACTAAAGCGTAGGGGGAAAATATTTGGGGCAAGGGGTGTGAATTTTAGCATTTGTCTTTCCCAAACTGTCAGGCACCATTGGTTGTAACTGCAAAGCTCAATAAGTACATTTTTAACATGTGAAATTTTTCTCTTGATATGAAAATGTACTTTTCACATTTCCTTCAGAACTTCTTAAAAGCTGGAAGCATTTTATAGTTCTTTTCGAAGACAAAGAATAAAATCTATGCATAATGATTCAAACAATAATGATTAAATTAAGTTACTCTTCATATCACCAGCCCACTTATAACCAATAAACTGTCCACATCTATTTTAAAATGCCTTTAATTTCAAAGAACAGTTTAAGTGAATTATCACACTTCATAGCTAAAGATAATTGTGTTCATTTAAAAAATGAAAGATACTGTCAAATTGATGGTCCAAAAAACTACTGTTAAATTTATTCCTTTTTTGATATATGAGATATTCAAATTTTGAATAGTAGTATGTAATTAAAAAGATTGAAAAAGAGGATGATCAATTTAATTTTCCTTTATAATTTAAGCATCAAACATAATAGCAAGTATTACTGGAAGTCACTGGTTATTGATATAATAACAGTGTATACTATGAATTTAGAATGGACCTTGTCTCCATGAAGTTATGAACATTTCTATTTTTTAAAAATTTTTAAGTGTTTTGAAAACTACAGGTATAGGTGAAGCAAGAATCCACAGCTCTTTCTTCCATTTTACAGATTGAAAATATGAATAAAATTTTAAAATAAACAAAAAATTGAGAAATGGCTGATTGTTTTCAAATTTTATTCATATATATATATATTTATATGATTGAACTATATATTTTTATTATATATATTTTAAATTTAAAAAAATAAAATTTTATTTATATGATTGAAGTATATATTTCTATGGTTCATATTTACACAGTTGAAGATGATAGGTGGGCAAAGTATTCATACTTTTTATAACATATTAATGAGGAAAAATTCCAGTACTCCAACTTTTAAAAGTAGAAAAGACTCAGTAGCCACCACAAGGGAAAACAACTGAATAGCTATTAGAAAACCCTTCATAGCAACCAGTAGTCAAATAAATATGCACAGTTAGAGACAACAATGTCACATTCTAGCAGGTGTGCTAAGAGAGTAAAAGAGGAAATATGTTAGACTTGAAAAATTCAAGTAAGACTTTCGGTGAGAAAAATCTATCATTTTGTCTTTTTCTTACAGATGTTGTCTATGAGTCTTGCTCTACTGACAGAGTGTTGAATACTTTTTACTCACTCTTTCCTGCTGAATGCCTTCAAAATATCCTTTTGTGCACTGTCATTAGTGGTTTGGGTTAAGGGTCTGAAGCAACACATACAAAATATGCATCTGCCTTAGTAAATGTTCATTTTATGTATTTTTACACTCTGCATCCAAAGATTCTGCGTCAGAAGGTTTACACAAATGTGGGTTAAAAATAATTTTTAAAAGTCTGGTCCTGGGTACTCCTAGGGTGTGGTTTCAAGGCCCCTACTGATAGTAATATCTGTGGGAGCTTGAGTCACTTGTAGGAAATAGTGTATTAATTTATCCATGTATTCCTTCCATATGCTTTAACTCCTTGTCATTTAGGAATAATGACAAGACATAATTCTGTACATGTTCCATCCAGGCACAATTTTTCTTTTGAAATATTTTCAATTCACAAATGATTGAACACATATATGAAGGAGCTCATGCATACATACAGAGGACACACTCAAAAACACTCCATAGCATAATTTGTTACCCAAAGTATCTCACAATATGTTATACAGTAAGTAATGATTGTAGGTGTCTACACAAAATGTCATTATAGGTAGCCATGGGAACTTTTTTATAGAACAACAAAGAAGGAAACTCCTTCCTTTGGAAGAGTTCAAGAGATGCCACCCTGAAGTACTCTGTTTTGCTCTGCTGACCCTTCCAACTGAGGGCATTCAGAAAGAACCAAACAAAGGGAAAATCTTCTGAGAATTTGTCTTACTATGGAAAGAGAAATCTTCCCAAAGGACTTCAACCTTCATGAGGTCTTTCCCTTGGCATCGCGCAGGCAGAGGGTATGAAACTCTTCTCTCCACCGCAGGGAAGATGAAGTTGATGCTCTTTCCAGACAGACCTTGTCATCAGATCACACCTCTTTTGCTGAGGGCCTGTTTATGACCCCCCCAAGTCACCCACGTTCATCTAAGTTCCTTACATCTCTCCTCTGTCCCCCTTAAAGTGGGCATCTAATTTCCTAGCACTCACTGAGTTAGAGGGTATTTGCTTTTCTTTCCCTTAATGCTCCAGTGTACATAATCATTGCACCAAAACTTCTGACGTTAAGGGCTCTCTGACATAAAGAGTTTTTTATTTGCCGAGCAGTTACTGATGCGAAGCCCTAGAGGTCAGGTCCTGGGCCACAGTCTACAGCCACCAGTGGGGAGGCCAGAGAGCACTAGGGCTCTGTCCACTAGAATTAAGTGAATCATTTTCATAACACATTTTGGGGAAGGAAAGCATGAATATTTACAGTGAGCTGATGCTGCCTATAGAAAAGAGGGGTTGGAACACTGTGATGTGGGGACAATTTCGGGGTGGAAGAGAATTCCTAAGTGCAAGTGCTTATGGTTTCTGGCCTGGTGGGAGTTACTAGTCCAGAACATTCAGATATAACTAGGGATTCGCACATGGAGGGTTGCTAAGGCTTAAACATGAAGTTGAAGATGTGAATCAACATTGTATTGGTTGTAGTTCATAAGTGTTGACTGATTAATTTCCCCTATCTCTTCTCCTTCCAAGCTCTGGGCTGTAGAATTAAATGTAGGGTATCACGGGATTTTTCTTTGATAGTAATAAATCTGTCTACCTTTTCTCCTTGTAATCCGCCTACTGTCAGTTGATTTTATAATTCAATTGTCAAACCCCAGAGTGCAGAAAGACAGCCTTTCTTCCGCTGCACCCTATCCCTCCTCACGCAGCTGTCTCTGATAAGGAGAAGGCAGGAAGGGCACAGGAGAAGCCATGAGAGCTGTCCCTCATGACACGGAGAGCTGAATTTACACTCTTCCAGAGTCACTTACTCATACAACATCAACACCACACATGAAGCTGAGTGATTTGTGCTCACAAGGGCCTTCACAATACTAGAGAAGTATCAGTGTCACTTCATCATTTACTTGTTCTTTTTCTTTAGTGTGAGGATCAAAGCCAGAGCCTTGCATGTGCTAGGCGAGCACTCCCCTTCTGGGTTAAACTTTAATGTCTGTAGTTTCCTGTAATCTGGGAGGAGGAGTGGTGGCGGTGGGTGTTATAGATGGGAGAAGCTAAGGTCCGCAGTCTCATTCCAGGTGAATCTGGAGGGACACACAGCATCACCTACTATAGGAACTGCTGGATCTTAAATCCCCTTCCTCAGGTTCCTCACCCCTGCCCCAGCCAACTTCACCTGATGCTGACTGAGATGAAACAGGTTTCATATAATGTTTTTAATCCATTAATATTTCAATCTAGGTGACTCTGATGATTAATGTTAGGTGTCAGTGTTACTGGGTGATGGGATTCCTGAGTAGTTAAGGGAACACTGCTTCTGAGCAAGTCTGGGAGTGTTTGCACAAAGTGGAGAGATCTGTTCCCAAGTGAACGGGCCAACAGAATCAGCTTCAGGGCCTGACGGAATGAAGATCCTGAGATGCGTGGTTCCTCTCCCCCCACTCCTTGAGCTGAGACATCCTTCTATTGCTCTTAGACATCAGACATAAACTTCGCTGGTCTTTGTACTCTGAATCTTACAACAGGATTCCTCTGGATTCTCAGACCTCTGGCTTTGAGCTGAGAAGTCATCAGCTTCCCCAGTTCTAAGGACTTTAGGCTTGGAAAGTCACACTGCTGATCCTCCAGGTTGTGGACAGCGTATTGTGAGTCTCGATCACCACATGAGCCAGCTCACCAATCTGGGTGTATATCTATCTTTACACCTACATCTACACCCACACTCATACCCACACCCACAGCTACACCCACACCCATACCTACACCCACACCTACATATACAACACTGATTTTCTCTCTCTGGAAGACCCTGACTAACACAGTGACCAAATGTTCTTGCAATCCCCTCAATTATTCTTAAAACATTTAGCTTGGACAATCTACCAATTTGTAGATATCCATGCCCTTTCTAGCGATTTTATTAATTTATAGCAGAACAAGATTCTAGTTAAATATTCACATTATCCAATTCTCCTGAGACACTGTAGTCCAAACAAGAAAAATGTTAAAATTGGGAAAAATAATGGCCTTATGATAGTTAATTTTTTAAATATTTACTCCAATATCACAAATAACACCCTGGTATTAAAGGAAAGCCAGTTCCTCACCCCTGGATAGAATTTTGACTTCAACAGCAATTAACTAGACCATTAATTTAAAGTGCAAGGGCACAAGGCAATAAAACATCAGTTCATGCATAAAACATATCTTATTTCCCCATGAAGACCAAAGACTGTCTCATACAGTTGCTGTATAACTTACCTCAATCACAGACAAAGGCAAAATCATCCCAGTCAGGTTTTGAATGTCACTTTCAGCCCAAATGGTTTTGCCTTTAGTTTGGAGCCATGAGCACAGACATCACCTTTGCACTTAAGGAACAAGAAACATCATTATCTTCTCGGGTGATTTTTTTTTTTTCTTTCTAAATTGGGCCTGACAAGTTCCATTAGGGGACAAAAAAAAAAAAGAGAAGACATTTACTTATCAACCAAAAAGGCAAATGATAACATACCTCAAGCCCCGTGCCTTTCGCTGTATGTTTACAGCTAATTTATAGTTATGTTCATATTTTCTCAGAATTGTCACAAATCAGCTACAGATACAAAAACCTGAGAAATTTCCAGAGGGTTGAAACAGCTGCTTCTCTTTCTTTTAGCAAGTTTAAAAATATAAGCTTCACCCCTAAAATCATCTAAAACCCTGAAATAAAATTCTGCAAAGGTAATGAATGTAAGGAATTAGAGTGAGCATCACAAACACTGTCTTCTTCAGCCTTTTTGTAAACTAGGCCTCTACTCGCCACCTAACCGAGGAGAGCTTTGCTCACCATCATTCACAGTGCCTGTTCTGTCCCGGCCAGTATTTGATTGGAATCTGCTTCGGTGCACAAATTTGGCTCACTCTGAGGAACTTCTGCTCATCTTTTCCACATGTTTGAAGCCCCTTCATCCTTCTGGGGTGCTGAGATGAAATTAATCGTGAAGTACTGGGATATTTTCCCAGCCTAAAACAAAAATACCTTTTGCAGGGTATAAAACCGAATCAGTTTTACCTCATAAGACTTATACTAGCTTCTCCTCTTACACAGAAGTTCCTTTTGCGCTTTCATAAAGTGTTGATTAGTCTGTGGTTAAATCACTATTTCCTGAGCTATGTGTGCTCTTTTCTGGTGAGCATACATATGTGCATATTCATTCAGAATTAAGACGATGAAGAAGAACATTGGACATACAGCTAGCATCAAGTGCAAAACAAAACAAAAAAGCACACTCCTGTTCTCCTAAAAATCATATATCTACAGTTACAGAAGCAATGTTTTTATCTACCAAAACATTGCAGGCAATGGAAAGACAAGGATAAAAGCCAAATGAATAAAAGAGAGAGAAATAAGACAGAGAGGAGACTCAACACAGATAAAAGGCATGGTCTATGTTCACTGAGGAAGCTTTTTCTGAAACTTCAACTTAGGTCTACACAATGAGAGTTCTTTCCACCAATAAGATTTAAGTAAGACGAAGTACATATTATTAGATATGCCATAATGTTACATGGAACACATCTAGCAGTTTACGTATCCTGAGAGTAGCAGGGCAGAACTGCTACTTTATAGAAACTTTATGTAGTAGACACCCCTTTCTCTTGTAAAGGGGAATAAAGATGATTTTAGAAACTTGTTCAAACTACTTATATAATTTTGTAACTCTTTAAGAGGGTTTTATGACACTGTAATTAAAATTTTCATTTATTATTAACTGAGGCAAAGAGGAAATTATGTTTCTAACTGACCAGGGATAGGACAATCATATGCCCTTAGAAATGGAACAGCATTTGAAACCTGTGATTAGGGAAATTTATCTTTACAGTATTCAAAGCAAATTTATCTTTGCAGAATCAAAGCAGAAAGATTTTAGATTTCTAGCTTACTGGTGAGAATACAGAGGAAATTTAAAAATTATTGGTTATTCTGAATCCCAAGCTACCGCCTCACGAGCAGACTTTCTTAACAAATGACACTGTTACACAGTAGAGTATAGAACTGACTGGGCTTCGAAGGCTGAACATGTCCTACTGCATAGCTGAAGAATCAGTCTCATAATAAATCTCTCTCCCTCAGCATCAAACAGTGTAAAGGCAGAAATAACTGCGTCACCGGGAGGTTTAGTGGTTTGCCCAGGTCACACACCAACTGAAGGACTTAGTAACCATCTGCTGAGATATTTCATGACAGATACTGTAACCAAAGCATGACTTAATTCATCTTAAGATATAAAGAATTTCAGAGAGAGGGAAGGAGATGTGCAGAGGTCCTAATAGCTAGCTTTGGCATCATTCATTCGCTCATATAATTATCAAGTGTTAACTGAGAACCATCCAGGCGCTAAGCCCTGTGCTAATGTTGCTTCCAGTCTTGGCAAAGGAGATGTGTCCAAAGCCACAGCTATGTCTTTCATTCATATTCACAGAAAGAAGTGACTGTTCCTAGGACACTGAAGATGAGGGCCTGGAAGGAGATTCTCAGAGCAGCATGAAATGAACAGTTTCCTTCACGGATGAGGCACTTCTGTGTCGACAATGTCTGTTTGGGTTAGAGTCTTTCCATAGGTACAGAATCAAGAAAGTTTATGAGGTAGGCTTATAGGATCAAAATAGGGTAGCCCACAATGGCTCTGTGCATGCTGGAGGGGCAAAGCTCAGTCCAAGAAGCTGAAGTCACAGGACAAGAGCGGCACCAGGCTGAGACTAAAAGCCTGGAAGCTCCACCGAGAGCCACTGCCATGCGTCTACAGTGAATGGCTGAAGACACTGTCACCTCATGTTTGTTGTCAGTGGCAGAGGGAAAAGCTGTGCCTGCTTAAGCAGAATGGAACTTTTCAAAGCAGCAGATGGCCTCCTCTTTCCTTTTTCATCCAGTCCAGGCTGCGAGATGGTGCTACACAGTCAAGGCGGGGCTTCCCCTCCGTGGGTGTGCGGGCCTCTCAGCGGTCCTCTCTGGAACTATCCCACAGCCACACCCCGAAGTACTCTTACTCCAGCCAAGCTGATGATCTGTTAAGAGTCACCATGTCTACTGTCCATCTATACACATTTCTATAGGTATCTCTAAGCACACCACAAAGATTTGAACAGAAGAAACTGCAAAGAGAAAAGGTTCACACAGCTCACAGCACACTTCCCTAAACCGACGCTATGCTGTGGACTGGAGCGCAGGCGGCTTCTGTACAAGGGGAGGCCAGGAAGCACTCTTGGGGCAATGGAGATCTGAGCCAGCGGTGACCTATGGAGAAGTGTACTGCCAGAGACAGCTAGAGTCCAATCAGAGAGACAGTGAAGACTCTGGGACCCTCTGCTCCAGAGACAGGAGGCTGAAGCATTTATTTGCTCAATGTCATCCATTATTCATGGAGGACTCCACTCCTGACCTTTATCATCCCATACTCATATTGTTCCATGTGTCAGCTGGGATAAAAGCGAAGCAAAATTTGAAGAACTAACCGAAGAAAAGATGACACTTGTGTGGGAAAAATGAAAGCAGCATGTGAGAAAAGCATTGAGAACATCTGTCAAGGACATTTCCTCTCCCCCGATGTAGAAAACCAGTGCCAACACCGTGGGGATCATTCCTTTCCACTCATCTGTCAGTCCTGCTCTCCCAATGTGTCTTCCAGCACTTCCAGTATTGTAAATTTAACCCCTAAATTTAAATGCTGATGGCATGTGGGGTGGGACTTGGGAGGTCATTAAGATTAGATGAGCTCCTGAGGCTGGAACTCCTAAGAGGTGGTTAATGGGCTTATAACTGGAGGAAGAGTGACCAGAGCCTGCAAGGGCTCTGTAACATGCCATGTGACACCCCTGGTCTTCCCATGGCATGGTGAGGAGGCCATCTCCATCTGTTGGCTCCAGAGCTATCAGCTGAATAGATTTCTGTTTATAATTTACCAGCTCTGCAGCATTCTGTTGTTGCCACATAAAATGACCTAGCACCATCAATAATTCATCTGGCTGTTATTTTCTGTAGTATGTTTCTGCTGATAAACTCCAAAATATATCTAGATCTTCATTTGAATAAATGCAGCTTTAAGCAGCTGTATAATGTTTTATCATTTATGCATTAAAATTAATTTTCCCAATTCTTCTATTGGACACTATAGTTGTTTCCAGTTTTTTATTACGATAAGCATTAGTGCCATGAACATAATTTTGTACAATTTTTGCACTGTTCTTAGAATAAATTGCTAGATTAATATAAATGCATTTTTAAATATAAAAACATACCATTATCCAACTAAGTTAAACTTACATTGTCACTGAAAGTGAATAAATATGCTAACTTCACATTTTTTTTTTTTTTTTTTTGGTACCAGGGATCGAACTCACAACTTGCAAGGCAGGAGCTTATGCCACTGAGCTAAATCTCCAGCCTTCACATTTTTTTTTAAAATTTTTTTTAATATGCTAACTTCAAATCATCTTCAACAATACTAAATTATTAGTCTGGGAAATATTAGAAGTTAAGGAGCTTTGTAAAACTAAAAACTTTTTCTTTCTTCACTCATTATTGCATTTTTAAAATTTCCTTTCAGATATTTTTCTGTGTTACCAACTTCATTGGTTTTTATTGTTTAACCAATGACTGATTTGTATATATTCATCAAGTAGAACATGATGTTTTGCAATATGCATGCATCGTTGAATGGTTGAATCACTAAATTAAAGCATATGTTGCATCACATGCTTATTTCTTTGAGGGGTGGCACACAAAAACTATTACTTTAGCAGTTTCAAAGAGTATAACACTGCTATTAGCTTTGTTCACCATGTTCTAAAAGATAGATCTTTAAAATTTGTTTCTCCTATCTCACTGAAACTTTAAAAAATTACTACATGATCTATGTGCTTCACCGTCATCTTGAGGAGCGGTTCACGTACATACCTCAGCTTGTTTCGTTTTGTTCTAAATCCTTCCCCTCCATTCCCGTCTCCCTCCTTCTTTAGTTTTCCTATCCTATTGTTCATTCTTGTTGATATTAACTTAGTTCATATTATGACATAAAATGTTTACATTAATTGAAATTATTAGGTTTCTTTTTTTATTTATTTAAAGAAGAAAAAACAAACAGAAAGAGGGTAGAAATAATACATAATTTCAAAAAAAACCAGTGAGAAATCACTAGTTGACAATTACATATTTTCCTCTTAGAAGCAGTTGTTCCAGTTACATAAGTAAAACCTACAAAGTGGACATTTAAACAGTGAGACTGCAACCAGTTCTGTTCACCTATCCAACAGAAACTTAGCAGTTTGGTTATCAGTCTTACACACTTAAACATACATGTAGTTATATCCTTTAGAATTCTTTCTTTTCCTCTCTTTTTTTACAATAACTATATTCAATTCTCATAAACTGTTTAGAAGTTTTATGCATATATGAATCTTTACATGCATACCTATCCTTTATGTATTAAAGGGAAGAATAAATCAAAACAAGACAACAAAGCAAATTCCTAGAAAAACACAAAACGAAAAAGTCATATAGAACCACAATACTAGGTGATCTACAGTAGTTACTATGATGTCTCTTGTAATTTTCAATAGAATTGTCTATATCATCAGGCATAGTATAATTGGATATAGCAGTACATAGCAATATTAATTTAAAAAAAAACATTGGAGACATTATATGACTTCAAAAGCAGTTAATAATCCAACCAGAATGTGTATCCTGTTGAATCTTGTCATCTTCAGAATAGTTGCCTCTACTCTCAGACTTGATGCTATCAAGCAGACTAGATTCAAATAAAATCAGTCAAGACAAAACAGCGATCTAACAAACCAGATTCAAATAAGATCAGTCATAGTAAGACAGCGTAAGTAATACAGGGCTTCAGTTTAAGGTAAAAGGGAATTAAGAATATTTACTGTAGTATATCCTGCTATTTTTGGGGTAGCTGTCTGTGCTTTCAAATCTAGTACAACTAGACAGACTGGAACAGAATAAAATCAAATTATAGCCCATCTTCTCTGCTTCATCTCTGCCATGCTATTTTTCTGTCATTGTTGTTTACTTTTCTCCTTCATTCCACTGTCTGCCCCATTCATTGAAGCCTTTCTGCCATTGTTCCTGGAATCCTGGTGATTTTCTCCTCTCTCTCTAGAATGTCCTTCAGTATTTTTTGTAGGGTTGGATTGGTGGTCACGAACTCCCCCAGTTCCTCTTTGTCTTGTTTCTCCATTAATTTTGAGCGATAGTTTTGCAGGGTACATCAATCTGGGTTGGAGGTTATTTTCTTTCAGGGCTTGGAATACTTCACTCCAAGTTCTTGATTTGGCGGTTTGTGTCGAGAAGTCTGTTGTGATTTTGATGGGTTTTCCTTTATAGGTGATCTGTTTCTTTTCTCTGACAGCTTTTAATATTCTGTTCTTGAGATGAATTTCTGGGATCTTGATTATTATACGTCTGGGTGTAGATCTGTTTTGGTTGTAGCTGGCTGGAGTTCTGTATGCCTCATATATCTGGATATCATTTCCTTTTCCTGTGCTTGAGAAGTTTTCCTTAATTATTTCTATGAATAGTCTTTTTATTTCATTTGTATTTGTCCCTGCTTCTTTGCTCATGTTTATTATTCTTAAGTTGTAGATCTTCTTGTCGACTTTTAGCCTTTGTATTGTTACTTCCTAGTTCCTTGTTATTTTTAAGAGACCTTTCCTTTTGTGATCATACTTTGCAAATCTATCTTCCAGTTTTGAAAGTCTGTCTTTAGTATCTGTCAAGAAATTTTGCCAGCTTTCAATGGAGTTTTTAATTTCCTGGTATTCTCTTTGGATCTGTTTCATGTATTCTAGATTTTATTTATATTCTTCATCAAAGGTTTCTCTGCTTTTTCTGGGTTCCTCCATTCTTTCATCTGTGTCTTCTTGAGAAATGCTTAGCATTTCTTTTATTAATCTTCTTATATCTTGTTTTACTTGAGTTAGAATTTCAGATTTAAATTTTTCAATGAGGTCACAGAAGTATTTCTTTATTTCCATTGAGGCTGTGTCCAATATTGCATGTTTGCTGCCCTTGATCTCTTCTGTATTTACCTCTCCTGGACTTATTTTCCCTGGGTCAGTGGCTGGAGGCATTCTCTTGTTTCTTTGTCTTGTCATGTTTCTGGTTTCTTTCAGACAGGTGAATGGTGGGGGTCTCAGGACCTTTTCTTATTGCTTACAGTTTTTCTGAAGTGTACTGGCTAAGGGATTGCTGCCCTCTTCAGTTTGCTGTTGATCTGTGAGGTGCATGCAGGGGCAATGTGGACCAACCCCTCTCCTCTAAGCCAGTTAACCAGTGAGTGCCTTCATCACGTTAGTCTGGGCCCTGCAGATAACACAGTTTCGGGACAGTTTTGTCCCTGGCTATTGAGTCCCAGCCAGGGGCGTGACCGAGCCTAAGCAGATCCCGCCAGTCTGCTTTGGGCCAGGAGCAGCTGACTGATGCCACTGCGCTGTGCCTGTCTTGCCCAACTCCAATGTTATCAAGCCAGTCACCCTGTCTGTGGGACCCAGTTCCCAGCACTCACTATGTGTCAGTGAATCTCGCTTTTCCGTTTCCGCTCCATGTTGCAGCACCTCCTCCAACCAAGGGTCTCAGGCTCACCAACCCCTGATCTTAGCAGGACCAAGACCTCAGCTCAATCATGAGTCACCTGACTCTAAGACACGCTTAGTACAACATGGGACCAGGTCGATGGGAGCATATCCAGGTCCAGAACTTACTTTCTTTCTTTCTTTCTTTCTTTCTTTCTTTCTTTCTTTCTTTCTTTCTTCCTTCCTTCCTTCCTTCCTTCCTTCCTTCTTTCTTTCTTTCTTTCTTTCTTTCTTTCTTTCTTTTTCTTTCTTTCTTCTTTCCTTCCTCTCTCCCTCCCTCCCTCCTTCCCTCCTTCCCTCCTTCCCTCCTTCCCTGCTTTCTTCTTTCTTTCTTTCTTTCTTTCTTTCTTTCTTTCTTCTTTCTTCTTTTCTTCTTTTTTGTTTTTTCTTTTTTCTCACTTTCTTCCTGGGTCATGAGAATCCCTCTCCTTTTGTCTGGTCTTCTCCATGTTGTTACATTCTAGCATCTGAGTTGTTTTCCTCAGAGAGCTCTCTGCCGCGCTACCTATTGACCCAACATCTTTTTTCTCCCATAGTTATTAGGTTTATGTGCACAGCATAGCTCCATTCTACTTTCTACATGCCCCTCCTCCTCACCCCTTGTTCTTTTTCCCTTGGACCACTTCCCTACTCTAAGATATCCATCTCTAGTCCCCTTCTTCCATCCTTCATTATTTTCTTTGTTTGTACTTTGCCTCACTCAAATGAGACCTACCATATAACACTTAAGCTTGTTTGGTTTGTTTCACTCAACATTATATTTTCTAAGTATATCCATTTCCCCACAAATGTCTCAAATCTGTCATTCTTTATAGCAGAATAGCCTTCCTTTATATCTAGATACCATATTTTCTCTATCCAGTCATCTGTTGATAGGTATACAGGATGTTTTCAGGATTTAGCTATTATGATTTGTGCAACTATAAACATCAGAATGCATGTATCACTGTAGTAGGATAATTTAAGATCTTTGTAGAAGATATCTAGCAGGGGAGCTGCTGGATTGTAAGAAATTTCTAATTTCATTTCCTTGAGAAGTCTTCATATTGTTTTTCAGTTTACATTCCCACCAACATTGAAGGAGGGTTCCTTTCTCAATCACAGCCTCTCTAGCATATGTCAGCTTTTGATTTCTTAATGTTGAATTTGTTAATGATCTTCATTTATCTTGGACTAAGATGGATGCTTGGCATTGTTTTAATTTGCATTTCTCTTATGGCCAGAGATGCTGAGCATTGTTTCATATATTTGTTGACTACTTCTAATCAGTCCTCTTCCCCATTTCTTGACTGGATTTTTTATTTTGGGGGGAGGATATTAGTCCTTTGTCTGAGGAGCGGCTCTCAAAAATTATTCCCACTTAGTAGGCTGCCTCTCCCTACTGATTGATTCTTTTGTTCTCCAGAAGCTTTTTCCAATGACATTTGTTAATTCTTGTTGTTATTTCTTGTGAAATTAAGATTCTGTTAGAAAATCCTTTCCTACACATGTCTTCAAGTGTACAGCCCATTTTATCTTCAAGTAGGTTTAATGTTTCTGTTTTAGTGTTTTTTATTTGAATGAGACTAAACCATAAAAATAATATAGAATTTCATATCAAGATAATAGAAAATTAACAATGGTTAATATATTGGGAATTATTATCTTCAAAGTAGTTGCTCAAATTATAGCATGTGAGCATACAAAAGTGATATAACAACATAAGCAAAAATTGTCTTTTTCAATGAACTAAAAGAAATCAATGTTATTATTATCTTAGCTATCATGCATATATTTTTACATATATAAGAAAATATATGTAAAATAAAATATATATATATATATTTTCTTCTCCCTTACTTTTTTTCTCTTTCCTCTATCCCAGTTTCTCTTTCCTTTGGTGTTTTAATGTTTAGCTCATTGATCTATTTAGATTTTAATTTAGCATATGGTGAGAGATAAGGGACCACTTTCAATCTTCTGCACACAGATGACCAATTTTCCCAGCACCACTTATTTAATGGGCTGCCTTTTCTCCACCATAGACTTTTGGGCCCTTGTCAAAGATCAAACAGTTGAATGTGTCAGAGGAAGTTTCTGAGTCCTCAGCATCTGCCTTGAGCCAGGAGAAGAATTCCGCAGTTACAGTATAAGCACCATAAAACCCAAGTCTTGGTCCATTTAATGTGCATTAAATATGCTGGGTGTGCCTCTTCTACTGATGAAAATGGTATTCAACTGTAATTTTATAGAATCAGTCATCTAAATCTGAGGAAGTTGAGGACCAGGTGACTCTGGGGTAGGAGAAGAGAAAAAAGAAACAAATGTGTTTTTTTTTAACACCTCTTCTACTCTATGTTATGGGTAAAAGGAAATAGGAGGTGAAAAAGAATCCTACTGATGACAAGGATATGTTACATGTTTAAAAGAGAATCACAGGGAAAACTGAGTACAAAATGAATAGGGAGAGAGGCTGATAGGAGAAGTTTCTGTGACTTGGTCGACAGTTAGTATGCATTGAATAGGATGGGTGTGTCTCTTCCACTGGGCCAATTGGCCTTCTGGCTGCAAGTGTTAGTGCTTGCCAGCCCGTACCTCTCAGTGAGACTTGCTTAGTCTGCTCTGTGTCCGCTGTCTGTCTCCAGTGACTGTCTTGCCCTCAACCACTCTGGGAACTTGGTAGGGTGAAAAAGCCAAAGGTCTATTCTGGACCAAGTTTAAACCCCAGCCTTTCCCTCTAGCTTCTGCTCCCTGGCCATGGCCTCAGGCTGGTACCAAGGTCTCTCTCTAACTTCTGATGCGGCAGCCCTCTCTGGAGGAAGCAGAAATTCAGGTTCTCCCTGCTGGCTCTGACTGCAGGACTCTCTGGGTCCCCCTGAAGTTCTCTGGCTCTTTGTGAGCACGGAAGTTTCACCAGGTTGTGCACTGTGTGTCTTCCACAGTGGAACTTACTCCTTCTGGGTTCCTCACTCCTATTTTCTTCTCCTCTGCCAGTTCCTTCAGGGTCCCCATGTACCCTCCTCTCATTTCACTTTAGCTCCAAGATATTGTGTCCCAGACTCTAGATTCTATGCCCTGGAAAAGCTGATTGCTGGCATTCACTGCTCTGCCATTTCGGGACTCCTAGGTAAATCTCTGGATTCTTTGAACATTTTCCTTAATGGTTCTCTCCCCAGGCCATAGTAACCACCACCCTATTCCTTATAATGTGAACTTTCTTAGAATCCAAATATAGATGAGATCATGCAATAATTGGTCTTTCTAGTACTGCCTCAGTTCACTTAGAGTAATACCCGCCAGGCTCAATCATTTGTCTCAGTGACTGGATTTCTTTATTTTTAAATGGTGAATAGTATTCAATTGTGTACTGAGGATATATTTTTTTTCTATTCATCATCCACAAATGGAAATTTAAGTTGATTTCACAAATCAGTTATTGTGAAAAGTCTGCATGCTCACAGTGCCTACATTAACTTTCATTTTGGTAGAAAAGATGGGGTTATCACTAGCTCTGAAAAATAATCAGAACTGAAAGTACTGAAAGTAAATTGCTTTCATGCCAGAATAAAAGACAAAATATTATCAATACAGTAAGTTGAAGCAATCTAAGTTGAGAACTATCTGTACTGAAAAAAATAGAAATATTTATCTGTTTCAAATTTTAATGTAATAATCCCAGTCAGGTGATCATTCTTATTAATATTAATCAATTCCACCTTGTCATTACTATAGGCCAAAAAGCTGGCCATCTTATTTAGGGTTTAAGTATAAATGAAATATTTTTGTAAATTTTAATTTAAAGAGAATAAAACTAAACAAAATGAAACAGAATTAAGCCGATCAAAACAAAACAATGACAGCAATACAGGACTTCACAAGATAATAGGAAATAAGCAATGGCTACCAGATTGCCTCTTATTATCTTCAAAATAGCTGCCCTTATCATGAGATACAATAAAATTAAACAAAATAGAACAGATTAAAATAAATCAAAACAAAACAATGAAGCTCATACAGGACTTCAAGACAAGATAATAAGAAATCAGCAATGGCTACCATCTTCTCTTTTTAGACATTTCCTCCCCTTTTACTTTCACAATATCTATTGAGCGTTTTGGATCCCACTAACTCCTTCATTTTTTTATACTAGGGAGACAACACAATGTTCACCTTTGTGAGTCTGAACCATTTAACCCATCAGGTTGCATCCATTTACCTACAAGAGCCTGAGGTTATCCTTCTTTATCATTGAGTAGCTTTCCATTGTATAAAAATACCACATCTTTATTATTCATTCTGCAGTTTCTGGGCAAGATACCCCACTTTTTTCTAGCTCCCATTCATGTGGAGATTGTTTTCTTTCCTTTGACTTTCAGCCTATGAATTTATTTTTGAGTTAAATGTGTTTCTTGCATAAAACACATTGATGGATCCTGTCTCCTGATCCACTCTGCCTCTGTTTCTTTTTATTGGTGAACTGAGGCCGTCTACATTAACAGTTACCACCAACAGGCACTGTCTCATCTCACCATGCTGTCCTCCTGGGTCGGTCCTGTTTCCCCTCCATGCAGTTCCCTGCCCTGCTCAGTGATCCCCTCCGCTACTCCTCTTAGAACTGTATTTATCTCTCTCTAGAACGTCTTTAGCATACTTTGTCAGGTTGCTTTGGTGGCCATGAATTCTATCAGTTGTTCTTTATCATAGAAGTATTTCATTTCTCCATTAATTTTGAAAGATAGTTTTGCATGGTACATAAATCTGGGTTGGAAGTTGTTTTCTTTCAGGACTTGAAATACTTCACTCCAAGCTCTTCTTGAGTTGATGATTTGTGTTAATAAGTCAGTCACAATTCTGATGGGTTTTCCTTTATAGGTGATCCATTTCTTTTCTCCAACAGCTTTTAATATTCTGTTCTTGTGCTGGATTTCTGAGATCTTGATTATTACATGTCTGGGTGTAGTTTACTTTGGTCATGGCTGGTTGGAGTTCTGTATTTCTCATTTATCTCTATGTCATGCCCTTTTCCCATGCTTGGGAAGTTTTTCTGCTGTTACTTCTGTAAATGGTCTTTTTATGTCATTTGTGTTGATCCTTGCTTTGTCACTGACACCTATTAATTTTAAATTACTTTTCCTTGTAGTCTCTTGTAGTCATTCAGTTGTTATTTCCTGGCTCCTTGTTATTTTTAAGAGTTCTTTCTTTTTGTGATCACTTGCTGCAATCCTGTCTTCAAGGTGTGAAAGTCTAGCTTCAGTTGCTTTCAGGTGGTTTTGCCAGCTTTAAGTGGAGTTTTTAATTTCCTGGAAATACCTTTGGACTTATTTCATGCATTGTAATTCCCTCGTATTTTGTTCTTTCAAGGTTTCCATCACTTTCCTATGCTCCTCTTCTTTATCTATGTCTTCTTTAGATATGTTCAGAATTTCTTTCATTATGTTTGAAATTTATTCTTTTACCTGAGATATTATTTCATATCAATTAATTTTTTTCAGTATTACAATTATTTCTTTTCTTCAGTTTCTGTCCTTTCAGAAATTTCAGAAATACAATTCCCAATTTCTTCAGTTTCTATATCTCCTAGACTTGTTCTGTGTAGGTTGGAGGTTTGAGATTGCCTTTTGCTCTTTTGTCTTGACATTCTTCTGGGTTCCTCTGGACAAAGGACTCTCTTGTTGACTGCCCTTCAGTGTAGGTGAATGCCTCAGGCACCCAGGTTTCTCCTAACCTGTTTTCCCAGGGAGGTGGGGGGATGCAGGGCAGATTTCTCCAGACGTGTGTGCATACACTGAGGCTCCCCCATGGTGACAGCTATGCAGGAGCTTGGCTGGCTGGCTTTTCTGGCCCATGCTGGTTGCAGGTCCCCAGTGGCAGCTAACAGGCTTATGGGAGCATCTATGTTCAGCTTTTTCTTCTGCTGTTCACAGTTCTGTGATAATGTCTGTATTGCATCCCAGAGATATTCTGGGTATGGAGTCAATCTTGGCCTCTGAATGTGGGGATTGGGACTGATCTATCAGTGGAGTTCTCCAGAGGCCAACTGCTGTCTCCTTGCTGCCCCTTGTTGCTTCAGATGCTTCCTATTTGCTGGCCTGTTGATTATCTTTTTCCTCTAGAGGTATGTGTGTGTGTCACCGGTGTGCTGGGCTGTTGTCCTGGGTCTCAGGGTTCCCGCTGGTCTTACACTCTTCCAGCTTGTCCATCCTCCAGGATGCAATGGACAGGTGCAGAGCATGGACTCACTGTCCTCCAGCTGGCCTGCCCTCCAGGATGTCAAATGAAACATTTTAACTTTATGTGCAAAATGTAACTCTGAACATACTATTTAACTTATTAATCAATGTATGTTTTGTCTCTACTAGAAATATTTCTAAACTTCTCAGGTAATTGGATTTATCTCAGATCATTCCCTTGTATGTTTTGGATGTTCTGCTTCCCAAGAATCTAACAGTCAGTTATGAAACCTTTGATAGTAACCTTTTTGCCAACCATTACTGCTTTCATTTACACTTATTTTATAGAGAAAAAATAGAGGTGACTGATTTTAATGTTGCAGTATGAACACTGAAACATGTAAAATAACACCCAGGAATTCATAGGAAAATTCCTTTTAAATTACTGAATCTTAACAAGTAAAGATGGACTCAAAAGAGTTAGCAGGTCTTTATTTGATACTTGGCAGGGAAAATCAGGAAGCTAATGTATTCCCTGCATGGATAGGACTTTATGAAGAGGCATCTCTTTGTAAAGAGAGTGCTCTCCTGATAATTTCCTTCAAAGGAAGATTTGACACCTAAAATCTGTAGTATTGAGATTAGCATAGAATGTGATCCTTTTAAAGATGATAATTAAAGGGTAAACCAATTTTAATTAATATATAATATTGTATCTGCAAGTTCATGAAGTCCCTACATTTCCATGCTATAAGATTAGAGACAGAGCAGTCATGATCTCATTGCCCCTTTCTGAGCTGTTCAACTCAGTTTACTAAAGAAAGTCAGCTAGAGCTTACATTTCATCACTAACACATCTTAGAAGATTCAATTATATGAGGTAGAGAGTATTTTACAACTTTTCCAAGAATGTATGTGGAAATTAAATGTAGTGTCAGCTTGAGTAAGAAGTGCCTAGCTGATTGGTTCAGCAAAGTTGTGGATGTATCCAGAAGATGGGTTTACTGAAGACAGAAGACCCCTGGGAGTGAAGAGTACCAACCAATAGATTTTCAGCCTGAGTGGGATAAAAAGGGAAAGAAAGGAAGTCTCACTTCTATTTCTCTGGAGGAGTCTCAGTCATCATCATCATGTTTGACCTTCCATTTCTGGCCTTCCAGTGCAGGTTCTTCAGCCTCCCAACACAGGCCTTTTGGCTTCCTGATACAGATTTCCACCAGAAACTGCTGTGGTCTCCAGGTATCTGATTTAGACTGGGTCCTTTGGGTCTCCAGTGCACAGGCAACCCTTTTGCATTCTTCCACACCTGTTTCTTTAGACAACAATGGTAAACCTACCTTGTAAATCATATATATATATATATATATATATATATGAATCATCTTTCTCTGATGAACCCTGATACAATGCCCTTTCATCCCATGTGAAAGAAGGAAGTAACTTTAGATATTAGGTTTGTAGATTGAATAATACACTCTTTACATATGTATGTACACATTATAATACATATAAAGAAGATTTGGTAATAAGAAACTATGTAAATGAATCAAAAGGTACCATATAAGCCATAAGTAAGTAATATTTAAAGTTGGAGATTTCTTCCACCAGCCTACCTTATAAGACAAAAGTTTCTAAAAAGCCTTGCCCAGGCTCATATGTCCATTCTAAACTCAAATTTCACACATCACAAATAGAATAAGTTCTCTGAAGTCCTTTTTTGCTAGGAATAAAGCTTCTTTTAAACGTGAGACCATACTCTAAGGAGAAAATATGTGTGTGTGTGTGTGTGTGTGTGTGTGTGTGTGTGTGTATGTGTGTGAACATATTTCCCAGGTCTGAAATCAGTAATAAAGAAACACTTTTAAAGGGAGGGATAAATTTAGTTTAATTAAGTCATCATTTAATTAGAACGCCTTAGATATTTTTATCAGACATGTCTTGTACCTTCCTAAGTACTGATTTCTAGGGACATTTTACCTGTTGATTGTTTCTAGGTGACCCTGACTCCTTACCAGACACGATGCAGGAGTGACATCCCTCATGCATTGCACTGTGCTGGCCTATATGTCCTGGTGGCTTTGTTCTTTTGCCCTAGAGACTGAACCTAGGGCCTTGGCCTTGTACATGTTCCCCCAGCACTGATAAACCTCCTGCCAGCTTTCCCTGTTTAACAGGGTGTTGTAAACAAGGCAGGGGGATTGAGAATATTGCTTTGAAAATCCTAAGAATTGGAAATATAAACATTTTACACCATAATGCTATGTAAGTTTCTTTGTATAAAGAATGAAAGACATTAATAAAGCTCAGCATTCTTCTCACTGAAACAGGTAAAGAGAACAGAAGAAAAGGACTGATCTTTAACATGGCTGAATTCTCATTTGTCAGGTATTTTTCTTGTATGTTCTTATTTTTCTCCACCATAATTGTGTAATTTTATAATGCTAAAATTATCACTATGTTACACTTAAAAGCTGATGTCTAGAGAAATACAGTGACCTGCTAACTGACCCAGCTGGGACTAATCCCAGGGAACTAGAACTGAACCCAGGTTTGTTGACTTCCAACACAGATCCTTGCAGTGATGCTATGTGATCTCCACGGAAAGTCAAGAGGAAAAATACATTCCAGTGTTTCAAAATGTAGTAGTTTATTTGTAGAAATACACATTAATCCATTTCTTTGATGACGTTTCCAGCAGCTCCTACAGTATATCGAGGAAGAGTTCTACTAGAACTAAGCTCTGTGAGGCTGGAGAGGCGCAACATAACTCACTGTCCTACTCTTAGCTAGAAGAGTGTGTGGAATGTTGCGAGTCCTCGAGAAATATTTGCTGAAGGAACGAGTTGAAAATTCAGACGAGAGATGTCAGGATTTTTGACTATAGGCTACTGGTATTACTGAACAATTGGTGGTGTTTTCTTGAGGTCACTGTACAGAAATAGAAATCTGGAGCGGAAGATGGTGGGGAAGGAGAGGTCAGGAAATAACTCTGAAATTTCTCCCTTTCTTCATACTCAGGGATCCCCTCCTAGGTGTGTAGAAAAGAAATTTTTTTCAGACTTTGGGATAATTTGCTCTTGTCTTCCTCTTTCATTTTTGATTGGTAACTGTCATGTCCCACCCCATCTCCTGGGGGCACTCCGTTCCCCTGGATTTCTCCGAACTCCTTCAGGGAGAGTGCAGTTGTTTTCATCGCATGTGCGGGGGTCCTTTCCATAGGCATTTCACAGAAGAAAGAACCTGAAATCCAGCAATTCGTCTCTGATTATGAGATTTTAGATGTTGGGAATCTTGTGAGGATTATGTTTGAAGACTGTGGGGTGAAGACGTCATCTGTGATGTCCTGCTTGGGCCCACTTAGTGAGATGTTTTTCTACTGGGAAATCAATCCTGCCATCCTGCAAGACCTGCTCTTACCTCCAGCTATTTATTCTCAACTCTTATGTCACAACGATTCAACCACTCATCTGTCCATCCAGTCTTGGATATAATAACGAGCAAATTAGACAGAGTTCTTGTGCTAGAGGAATTTTCAGTCAATAGAAAAGGCAAGAAGTAAACAAAACCCAGCGAGGCTCTATTGCTACAGGAGCAGGGATAGATTTTGGCCTGAAAGCGTGCTATGCACAGATCTAATCTGGTCTAAGAGAATTAGAACAATTGTCTGGTAATGTGTGATTTTTAAATGATATCTGAAGGATATGTGTGCAATAATCAGGCCATATGTATGGGGAGATTGTGTTAGTCTATTGAATTTTTCACCCTCTTTTTCTTTCTTGAAGTATGTTCAGTCTGGCTGGGGCAATGGGAACAGGTGGCAAATAATGAAAGATAAAGCTATAAGCTTAGGGTAGGAAGAGATTGGTATGATATGCTGCAGAACTGGGAACATAACCTCTGCCTCTTACTAAATCCATTCTGGGATTATAACTGAAGGTTTTTATGGTAATTTGGGAGTCCTGCAAGGATTCCTCTGTGTGCAGTGTACAAGCAAGAGTGAAGAAGACCAGGTAGACTGAATGGTCCCAGAGAGGAACTTGCAGAGTAACTCCTGAAATCCTGTTGTCTAAGAGAGGCAGCTCACATTTCCAGAAAGGTAAACACAGAGCACAGAATCTGTAATAGGATAAAAGTTCTATACCTTGAAAAGTTAACCAACTCTCATTCTATACTAATTCCACAGGGAACAACTTGTCACATGGTGGATCTGGCCCTACTTACCAGAGTTTATTTTATAACCATTTTTGCTTAAATGCAGGTAGTGTTCTTCACCAAAGATTGTCCACTTTGATAAACCCTTAAGAAAACCTGGAAGATATAATATCTGGTGGCTATATTAATAAAATGCTTGTTGAGAATTTAGAAACATTAACAAAAGCAGAGACTTCCCTTCTAGATCTCAGAACTCTCTTCTGAAAGGTGAAAATGGAATGGCAAAGTATGGAAATCACTGCACTGTGGTGACCAAAGGGAGGAGCTATAGAAACAACGCTGCAGGCCTGTGTCTGTGCTGTACTGTGTGAATTAGGCAGAGCGGGCAGCATTCCTTGAGTGGAAGGTATAGTTTCTCCTTCTGGGTCTTGGTTATCATTTTTCCTTCATTTCAGGAGGTGATTTGCTAAATGGAACTCAGCTGCTCTAAAAGGGCAGCGACTTTTCCGAAAAGGAGCAGTTAATTCTCTTCTTATTCCCTTTCTTTTGCTGCTGTTGCTGGCCCTCCAAAGATTAATGACGCCCTATGTTTTAATGACATCTTCAGTTCTTGGGCTCTAGGCAGCCCTTAGTACTCCAGGAACTTTGTGCATATGGTAGAGGTGGTGGAGAACCACGTCATTGTATATTTATGTGAGTAAATAGCTGACTGAATGTGGAAGGCGATTCTTGAAGCTGGTTGAACAACATGCCCAAAAAGCAACCTTCTGATTTCACTACCAGCTATTTCTCTGGATTTCTTCCCTTACAAGCTTTCAAAATCGATAGCACCCTTGGCTCTGAGCTAACGCAAAAGGAAATTTAGTCTCATGTGGGTAAAAATGTTCAAAACTGCTTGCGCGAAATAAAAAATACCCTTAAAAGCAATGTTAATACACACCCAGCTCTAGTGGTTAGGGAAGGCCCATCAGAGAGATTTTTGCAAGCCCATAAAGTAACTTATTTTAGTGACAATTTCAGCGTTCAAAAACAGTGTGGCTGTTTTAAAATCTTATTTTCTCTAGCAATTAACCTAGAGAAAAAATGGTCATTAGCGTGAAGATGTTGGTTAAAGATCCATGTCTCAAAGATGAAAATGGCAGAGAGGGTATTGTCTTGCCTTGTTATCTTGTGACACCCACTTTGGGAAGCAAGTGAGTGAAGTTGGAGCTGTTATATTTGCATAAGTGGAAGCTGGGGTTTCAGTGACAATGCGTTTACTGACAGGCACAGGTAGGTGCGGATGCATTTGAAGGCACAGCCAGTGAAACCCGCCACCTGCCGTGCGCTCGCGGGATGCCCGGCAGCTCTCTGATGCCCACTCTCCACTGGGCTCCAGAGATGGTGGAACAGTGTATTGAGAGAGTTAAAGGGGTGTAAAGGAGCTTAATCCACTTCCAATCCACTTCCAAAGATTTGCTGAAATTGGCCCTTGCAGTATTTTTAATTCACATCTGGAGGGAAATAAATATGGTGAGAGTTATTAACACATTCTGGAAGAAATAAGTCAAGAGCTACTTAGGCAGCACAGGTGACTGTTGTTGGAATCTTCCCCAAGGAGTGTTAACGTGGTGCATGTTATTTTAGACTCCACAGGTGTGTTGCAGATAAAAACAGGAGGGAAGAGCTCTAAGGAGATGCTTAAACACAAAATGTTAATTTTACAGGAAAGGAAATCAGTGATTGAAATTAGAGGAATCCGCTGGTATGTGAATTGAGAAACTTCAAAGGATTACACAGGAAAACCTGGTGTACATTACCATTGTTCCAGGCAGAAACCCCCTGCAGAGATTTTCTGCAGACAAGGTGGTGTCTACCCAGCTGTTGGTAAAGGGGAGTCTGAGGTTGGTTTACTCCTTCCTGACATACCCCTTTATTCTAGACTGATTTGCATATGATTCATTAGATGATTCACTGAGTAAAAAGCTATACTGAAACACTTATATTATAATTTTTTTTCTGTTTGGTACTACTAGAATATGTCAGTAACCCTTTAACTCTGAGGCTTGCCACCTAGAAATAAGTTTTGGAAATTAATACTGTGGACTTGGATTTGGATGAAATTCAGTCCTGGAGCCGTGAACGGGGTCACCTTTGGAGACCTACATGGTTACTAACATGTTAGCGCCATCCAATTTTGGATTGGAGGATTTCTTGCCTAGGAGAATAATGTGCATATAGGTAGCATGTGGGTAGCATGTGGGTAGCATGTGGGTAACATGTGGGTAACATGTGGGTAGCATGTGGGTAACATGTGGGTAGGTGACAGCAGAACCATGCTGGTGACTTGTGGCAAGTCTGAAAGCAGTTCCTGCAGCTTCACCATCACACTCATACACAAAAGGGTAAGGTTTTGTGTGACCTGTTTTACATCTGGCATTTGGAAGCAAAGGAACTTTCTAGTTTTCCAAAATAAGAAGTGAGGATGCAGACAAATGATTTCGAGGTTACAGTCTGCAGTAAACCCTGCCCTACACGGTTTGTGAATGAGTGTGTGCACGGGGAGTGTGTTTGTCTACACATAAGTGCAGTGTGGTTGCTGGAGGTGTGCAAGTGTGGGCAGGGAAAACGTTGCTTAGTGCTGGCAAATGTCATCAGCTAAAAGTAGATGACTTAACTACTCTGCAGGTTTTTCCGCAGCAGCCAAAATCCAGTTTGAATGCATCACTTGCTTTCTAGTTGTTACAGGTGTTTTTAAGAAGAGATTAGTAAATTAATCTGCTCTTCGCAGAAAGTATTTCAGCCTCTTGGACACACAGATGGTGGCACTGTTTTCTCTCTGCGATGTAGGAAAGTGAATGTGATGCTAATAATAGGTCAAAAGCTATACCGAGGAACCAGAGCAAGGGAATCCAATGGCTCCACACGGTTTCTGCTCAAGTTAGGGCTCATTCACGAAGAGCTCCCTGGCCTCCTGGGATTCCTCGGGAGAATTTCAGTACTAGACAGGATCTCCTTGCCTTTCCAGTTACAAATACAACAAGAAGGGGACATTTATAGGCCCTGGAAACTGGAGAGACAATGACCCCACCGCTGCTCAAAATCCGGGCCCCCGCCCCAGGCAGGGTGCAGCCCAGCTAAGAATAAAGCTGTTTGTCTAAGATCTGTAATGAGTTCCATCTTCATGTGATCCCTGGTGAATTGCTGCTGTCTGATAGATAAGCATATCCCCCTACAGGAATTTACAAAATGCAATTTCAGTTCCTTAACTGCCTAGCAGAATAAAAATATATACTATATACAAAACATGTGAAATTCTTCCCAAAGGGTATAATATGTGCTCTAGTGACTTATAATGAAGAAATCTAGGAAGAATCTTCCAACAAACAAGCACTATCATAAAAGAGAAGCCATAGATTAATTAATGGAGTTGATTTTATAGATGAGAACCAGCTTAATAGCTTTTCAGGGCTTCACTAAATTAAATTAAATAATTTATGTAATGTAATTTAAAAGATAGGATTGAAAGAATGATGCATTTCATGATTATCTTTAATGATAGTTTTATTGAGATACACATACTATAAAATCTACTCATTTATTTAAAGTACTCAATTTAGTGGGTTTTTTTTTTTTTACTATATTTACGGAGTTGTACAACTCTCAGCATCATTTAATCATGATTATTTTTTAAAGTTTCAGCTTGCATAGCTTCTATACAATCATGTTACCTAGAAGCTTGTTTAAGCCTTTTAGTCTTTGTGGGCTTTTTTCTGCAGAGGATCCACGACAAGTCTCAGCGTTGCTTAGTGACCAGGTGCAGCAACCACTTCACGGTGTGTGAACTGCAAGGTGTCTCCAAGGATCTGCAATGTAGCCTGAATAAAAACGGTGCAAAGGAGAGAGACAAATAGAAATTTTGAAATAAATCCTTCCCCCATAGAGGGAAAGGCAACTGTATAGACCACAAGGCTACTCTGGGCTGACTGCTGAAAATCAGAGGGAAGCTTGGTGGGCAGAGCACATTCCACAGTCAGGGGAGAAGCTATGGAAGGAAATCTGAGGAATGGCGTGGGTCTAGGTCCTGAGATGTCCTGGAGGACATTGTAATAGGTGTGGATTCCATCCATGCTCAAGGGAGAGGTGTTAATTAGTCCTAAAAATGAAAGTCTTGTGTTTACATTTTCAATAGACATCTTGAACTTGAAGGAGGGATTGTAGAAATCCAAGACAAGAAGCAGGAAAATAACATTGGAACAGAGAGCGACTCAAATTGTGATGCTGACTTGGATTAGAGTGGTAACAGTGGCCTGAGTGGAAAAAGCAACACCTACCTTTTGTCTTTGGGCTTTCTACTGTTTGGTGAGGTTCAGATGCAAATGGGAATATATACGTATCGATAAACGTGCCAGGTTCTCTAAGCAAGAATTTTAAAGACTTACTTCATTAAATCTCTCCAGCAAACTATCAGGATGCTAGCCAATGAATGTGACTAAATTTGAGAGTGACAGCACCCTGTGCAAATACAAGGAATGCTCTAATTACTAGCATTGTTGTCATTATCCTGTATGTTTGGATGAGGCCATGGATGATACGGTAACTTTGAAACTGGCTTACGTGTCACATAGCATGTCCAATAGCAAATGAACTGCCCTCATAGTTACATGGACCTTAGAAGTCTTACCAAAGAGCACAGTGTAGGCAGCCCGGTGCCCTTTCTAAAGCTTTTCTATGCAACATGCTGTGTCTTTAAAAAAAAAATTATTCATTTTTTCCTTGTACAAATGTAAAAACCAAAACAATTTTTAAAAAGCTACTGAATGAATTTAGAACTGTATTTTAAAAACATCTCTTGATTCAAAGCTGATTTTTTACAGATGGTGCAGCTTCCATGAGGTAGAATTGACACACGAAAGTTGGAATATAGTTTGGGGCTACAATATGTTGATTTGCTATATATACTCATTGTAAAAGGATCACTACGACCAAATTACGTATCCTCCATTACATGAAGTTACCATTGTCTGTGTGTGTGTGTGATAAAGACGCTTAAAGTCGGTTCTTTTACCAAATTGGAAGTAAACAATATATTCGACTGCGGTCATCTTGCTCCACATAGATCCGCAGAACTTACACACCTTTTAACTGAAAGTTGTACCCTTTGACCATCTCCACTTTCCCCCCACTATTAGCTCCTTGTAACTATCACTCTAAACTGTTCATCCAAGTTCAATTATTTTTAGGTTCTACCTTCTGTATCAGTGATACATGGTATTTGTCATGTCTGTGTCTTGCTCATCTCGTTTAGCTCAGTGTCTTTCAGTTTTGTTCCTGTTGTAGGAAATAGCAGTACTGTTTTTGGCTTTTGCTATTAAAGTTGTTTCTGTGCTCATGTTTATTTGTCTTCTCATCTGTGGATGAATATTTAGATTAATTCTATATGTTGGTTATTGGAATAAATATGGGAGTGTAGCTATTTCTTATATTCCTTACAGATCCAAATTCAATTCTTTTGACTACATACCACAAAACATAATTTCTAGATAACACATGAATTTAGTTTTTGGTGGTTTTCCATTTATTTTATGACTAGTTGCTTTTAGTTACTTTCCTTGTTACTGAGACAAAATAGTCAACACTCAAAGACAGCAGAAGAACGGTTTACTTGGCTCACAGTTTGTAGAAGATTCAGTCCGCAGTGGGTGGGCTCCAAAGCAAAGTGGCATGGCAGGGGAGCATTGCAGAGGAAAAATAGTTCATAGCAAACAAAAACAAGTCGCAAGTATCAACAGCAGCTTCTTTCTACCGCTGTTATAATTTACCTAGGCTACTCAGCTTAGGGTAGGTGCCAAACCAATAAGGGGACTAATCTAGTAATCATACAGCCTTCATCCCAGCTTCTTTCCTCCTGGCATTGCAGCATGAATCAACATTGCATCACACACTGTAGATCCAGCCACCTCTGAAAAATCTCCACATATGACAACAAGAAACTTTAGGGCGGCGGGGGGCATCTAAACACAAGACATAACATTTAATTTGTTTAATTGAAATATAATATTTGTACTACATAGGAGACAGTATAATAATTTATTTTCATTTTTGATGAAATTCTGTATTGTTTTCTAAAATGGTAGTACCCTTTTTAATTTCTGTGTGTAAGAGGTTTCTTTCATCCTTGCCTCCTCAGCATTTCATGTCTCTCGTTTTTTGATAATAGCTTCCCTAATAGATGTGAGCTAATATTTTATTGTGGTTTTGGCTTGCATTTCCAAGATGATTAGTAATATTGAGAACCTTGTATGTGGCAGTTAACCATTTGTATCTCTTTGAAAAATATCTATTGAGGTCGTTGATTTATTTTCAGCTGCATTATTTCTCTTGCTAGTCAACTGTATAAATTCTTTAAATATTTTTGGTATTAACCAATTATCAGAGATTCAACTTATAAATTCTCTTTCCTTTTCTTTGATTGCCTTTGATTTTTTTCATGTCCTCTATTGTACAGAAGATATTAAATTTGATATAATTTCACTTTGGCTTTTTTCTTCTCTACTTTTGGGAACTCAAACAATAAAAATCATTGCTACTCCTGTGTGAAGAATTTTGCACTGGGAGAAGACAAGATGGCCAATCAGTGAGCAACAAAATACAGAGCCTCCTGGGAGAAACAACTCATACGCCAGAATAAAACACCCCGGAGAGACCCAGACAGAGGGAGATGGATGCTCTTGACACAGGAAGAAATTAAAACATAAAAAATCTCATCAAATACGTCGGGACTACAACTGAAACAGCTAGAAATTACAGGACACAGTGCTTTCATTTGTGGCGACCTGCCAAGTTTGCAACGGCCTGACTCTGTGGTGGCCGGCAGAACCACACAAAGTCGTTCCCTCTGCCACTCACAGGAAGCACAGCAGCGCTGAAGTTGGGGGTTGGTGAGCCCAATTGAGAGTGGAGCTGGCAAAGGGACCTTCACTAATCCACAGTCAGTGCTGGGATTGGGACCCCGCCCCACAGGAAAGGGCAACATGTTGGAATCTGGCAGGAGGAGCCTGAACTGGGAGCAGCAGTGACTTCAGTTGGTTCCTCCCTCCCCAAAGCAGATTCGTGGGATTTGCTTGGACTGGGCCGCACCCCTGGCCAGGACCCAATGATCCATCCCAAAGCAATTCCCTGCACCTAGCAAGCACTAACCGGGGAAGGCCTCTGCAGTTTGGTTGCCCCGGTGGGGAGGGACAGGCAAAGGCAGCTGCTGCTTGCACTTCAGTGATAAGACCAGTCAGGAGAGGGTGGAGGTCCCTTGCCAGCATGCTTCAGAGGAAAGGTGGCCAAAGGGGAAAGGGGCTGGGACCTGCACTGCAACCTGTGTGGAGGAAGCCAGGACCATGACAGGAGAGAGAGGCAGGAGGAGGCTCCCAGCCCAGAACCCTGAGAACCCTGATCCAAGAGAGAGAAAAACAAGGGAATCTGAGGGCAGCAAACACGCAACAGCAGACATGGCTTTAATGGACATTAAAAGTTATCTTCGGGACCTTGTAGATGAGCTCAAAACTGAAATATTAAATCAGGTAAAGCAAGATATGAGTAGAGTAATAAAAGAAATGCTCTCAGGGAGCATCTCTCAGGAGGTTACAGATGGAAGAAAGTAGGAACACAAAAAAGGAGAGAAACATTTGATAAAGAATATAAAGAAAATATAGAATACATGAAGCACATTCAAAGAGACTACCAGGAAATTAAAAACTCCATTGGAATCTGGCAAAATGCCTTAAAAGAAACTAAGGATAGACTATCAAAACTTGAAGACAAGTTTGCAATGTGTGATCATGAAAGGAAAGAAATACAAAGGCTAGAAGATGACAAGAGAATCTACAATTTAAGAATAAGAAATGTGAATGAAGAAGCAGGAATACATACAAGCAAATTACAAAGGCTATTCATGGAAATAATTAAGGAAAACTTCCCAAGCATGGGAAAAGAAAATGACATTTGGTTATGTGAGGCATACAGAACTCCAGCCACCTACAACCAAAACAGAGCTACACCCAGACATATAATAATCAAGATACCAGAAATTCAAAATAAAAACAGAATATTAAAAGCCGTCAGAGAAAAGAAACAGATTATCTAAAAAGGTAAGCCCATCAGGATCACGGCTGACTTCTTGACACAGACCATCAGATCAAGAAGAGCTTGGAGTGAAAAATTTCAAGCCCTGAAAGAAAATAACCTCCAGCCCAAATTGATGTACCCTGCAAAGCTGTCACTAGAAATTAATGGAGAAACAAGATGCTTCCATGACAAAGAGGAACTGGGGGAGTTGTGATCACCAATCCAACCCTACAGAGAATCCTAAAGGCCATTCTAGAGAGAGAGAAAAAAAACACCAGGATTTAAGGAACAGTGGCAGAAAGGCCTCAATGAGTGGGGCAGGCAGTAGAATGAAGGAGAAAACTAGACAAACAGGCAAAAAAATAGCATAGCAGAAGGCAGAGAAGGATGGCTAGAATCTCTAACATAGATGGCATTGATACACTATATTGTTAATAGTGCACTGGGATTTAAAACCCACATTACTCGCACTACTCTGCTTAGATGTATTATATTCTGTTCCAGTCATTCTACCTGTACTAGATTTGAGGATACAAACAATATGCCTGAAAATAACAGGATATAATATGGTAATCATCCTTAATTTCCTATTAAGTCAGTCTAAAACTCTGTAAAACCTACACTGTTTTACTATGACTGATTGTAATCAAATTTGGTTTGTGGATCGCTGTTTTTTATTGATAGATTTTATTCAAAGATGTTATGATTGATAATATCAAGTCTGAGAGTATAGGCAACTGCACTTAAGATGACAAGATTCACTAGAATATCCACTCTGCTTTGATTATTACCTGCCTTTGAAGTTTTATACTGTCTACAATGTTTTATTTTTACTAATATTGTTATGTACTGCTATATTCAATTATACTGCTATATTCATTTATGCCTGATGATATAGGCAATTCTATTGAAGATAATAAGAAACAACACAGTAAGCATTGTAGATCACCTTTTACTGTGGTTTTATACAACTTTTTGGTTTCATGTTTTTATAGGAATTTGTTTTGTTTTGTCTTACTAAGTTTTGCTTTTCCCTGTAATACAGAAAGAATAGAAATACATGTAGAGACTCACGTATGCATAGCTGTATACACTCTCACAGTTTTACTATCTAATTGTATGCTTTAATTTTGTAACTTGAATAACTATTTCTAAGAGGACAATATGTAATTTATCAACTAGTGATTTCTTATTGTTTATTTTTTTCTGAAATTCTGTATTATCTCTACCCTTTAAAAAAAAGAATTTTGCACTATATTTTTGTATATGTTTTATGACTTTAGATTTTATATTTTAGCCTCTAATCATTTCATCTAATTTTTGAATATGTTAAAAATAGTATATTTTCATTATTTTGTATTTTGATATCTACTTTTATGAATACCATTCACAAAGTTAGTTCATATCATGTTTCTGCATTGTATTTTCTTGGCAATCAAATGTTAGTTGTTCCTATTAAACATTTATTGACCCTGTACATGTGAGATTATATGTGGGCCACTTTTGTTACTCTAGCGTATGGGTTTCTCTAACACCAGTGCCATGCTGTTTTGATTAATATAACTTATTAAGATAGCTTGAATATGCTCTTTGATTTTGTTTATTTTAACTAAGATTACTGCCACTATTTGAAATCTTGAATCTTGAAAATGCCTATAGGTCCGTCAAGAGATGAATGGATAAAGAAAATGTAGTATTTACACACAAAGGAGTCCTACTCTATCATGAAGGAGAAACAAATTAATTTATATGTAGGAAAATGGATAGTTCTTGAGACCATAAAGTGAAGGACAATACAACAGCCGCAAAGGCATAGGTATCACATGGCTTCTTTCATGAGAAACCCCAACTATAAAGAACAAAATCAAAAGGCAGAGGGCAGGAAATAGGGAGAGAGATGTTTTGCAAAAATGAAGGGGACGAAGAGATGGAGGGAGGAGAGGAAGGTGAGTAGAGAAAAGTAATAAACTAACTAAGCTGTGTTAGGGCTGGCAATATAGCTCAGTGGCTTAAGTCCCTACCTGGAAAGCAAAAGATCCTGAGTTCGAGTCCAAGTACCAAAAAAAAAAAAACAGTAATAAGTTCATGTACAGACTTCCTCTAGGGACTGTGGTCTTTGTGCAATTCAAACTAACACAAAAAATAAAAGCTGAAACAAAAGGAGTCTCGGAAGCAGACAGGAGAGGATTAGGAACACCGTCAGGTAGAACTTGAGCCAGCTATGTGGATGGTACATTCAGGCACTGGTCTGGAGCCCAGAATGTTAGCAGTAGGCAGGGGTGAGGGTAGTGGGAGCAAACCCAGACACGTAGGAGGGGTTTGAGCATGCGCTGCCTTGCAGTGAAGGCCCAGAGCTAGTCTCGGTGTGTGATTGACACACACAGTAGATTCCTGGGAATGGTCCTGTCCTTTGATAGGACACAGTCTTTTGTCAGCAAAATGACATTACTCCAGTGACAGAAAATAATGAAGTACACGGCCTTCCATTTTATGAAGCTGGTAGTTGTGTGAATGACAAAAATATTTAATAGGAAAGAAAAGAAGCAGGTGGAATTGATTTTGAGTGACTTCAATAGACGGGAGGATAGGACTTCTTTAGTTTCACTTTCAAGGGAAGCACAGAGCTACATTTCAAAATGCAGCAGAATAAATAACATTAAGGCTATATCTTGAATGATTGAAAAATCAAAGCAAGTTGGCATTAAGTCTTAAATTCTCATGCCTTTTTATACAAAATAATTGGAGGGACTTAGTTCACATTATGTTTCAACAAAATGAAATGTAGCATTTTAATAAAAAATGACATTTCCCTGGGTTATGAAACGACAACAAATATGATAAACCCAGTCAACACCACTAAATTTTCCTTGTGCTCTCGCATCTACCTGGCATTTCATTTTGATATACTTGTCAAGCCCTTTGGTTTGCTTTGGGAAGAAAGAGGTAAATGAATAGGAAATATTACCCAACATAGATTTATGGTTGTCATTGTTTTCAATATTGCACAGACATAGAATGAATTTCCTCTTTGTGTCTCTTCTTAATCAAAATTTCTAATATTAAACTTTATTTATTTTTTCGGATCTCAGATGCCTTGTACAAATATCAGTCAAACTCTCTATTTGTCTGGAGAGGGTGGTTTGATTTGTTCTGTGTATAAATCTCATTTATTGACAAGTAAATTGAGAAACTGAGCCACTGTTTCCAGTCCCCAGGCAGGAGAGGAGAGAGATAGCTCACCAATGTGTACTTCCAGATGTTGCTTCAGTGCAGGGCATGCTTTACAAGTGGACACAACTTCACAGAAGGAGGGCAAATTTGACAGGCAGTTACTGACTTGGAGTCATGTGAGGGGGTTTGTGGGTAACAGAGAAGACCAGAGCAGAGGACACTTTCACTGTAGAACCCCAGAGGGAAGTGGATATGGTCAAAGGGAACCAAAGCAATCTTCTCATAACAGATCAGATCTTAAATCACTTGGCTCCTTTCTGGATAATCTGCTGCATTGATGTTCCAGGATGATTTATAAAGTTTAATTCACCACCTGGGAAATTTTTTTTTCACCTGTACAGCCAATGAGCTAGATAAAGAACATAAAATAGTCTCATAGGGATTCACTTTTGTCCAAGATTTATGGAACTCATAAGAAATTGTTTCTCTCTGTCCAGCATTTCACAATTTCCTCTGATTTCAGTCCTCTACCAAAAATAACAGCTACAAAACCATCTCCTATAAAGGTTACAGGTGGCAAATGTGGATAAATTAATGAAACATTTTCATGGCAGTAAAATTCATATTTTATACCCAAATCAACTTTTAACTCTGGGAAACTCATATAAGTTTTTTTTAACCTCTTTTATTCTTCAGCTTTTGCCTGTAAACATTTAAGATTCTAGTTGACAAATCAAATATTCAAAATATCACAGACGATACATATTTACCAGGGAAATGATGAGATTTTCTAAAACAATGGAATAGGAAGTTGTCAGACTGTGGATGCACTCACTGGCTGAGGAGCTCTGAAATTATTCCCTGAAAAATGGCACAGAAGTTAAAATATAGTTTATTACAATTATGATTCCAGATTTCTACTGCATAAGAGATAAATCCTAATTACATAATTAGAATCCATATAAATTATTTCAATTTTCTATGCCTCATTTGTCTATCTGTGTCTGAAAATAAATATCCACTCCTTATGTTAGTATTTACTCTATGTAGATTGTAATGTTTCAATAACACAGAGATCATTCTATCTAATTCTCATTATCCAGAACTGAGATATACAGCAGTCACATCTCATTAAATGTTTGTTAGATAAGGTAGTCAGTCCAGATTAATATTCACTTTATAGTGTGAAGTTATTCATGCATCTGTACACACTTACACATTTTAGCCTACATGCATTTATATTTCAAATCATGTTCCATGTGCTAAGTGCCTTGTGCTTATTCACCATCTAGCTTAGTGTGTATTTTATCAAACTCAGCTAAAGCATCATCTTCTCCAGTTTTCCCCTCCTAACTTCCAGTGATTTTTCAGTTCCTCTGGTACAGAAGCACAGATACAAGTTTTTATCAGCGCATATGTCACACTGGAATACAACTGGTCACACACACACACACACCTTCTCCAATGAATTCTACTAGCTATTTAAACAGTGGCCATATTTTTACTTACTGTAAATTCCTCTTATATAATAAACTAATGGATTTAAACTTCATTTTGAAAGCATTGGAAAGACACAGAATGCTTTCATGCAGGTAAGTATTAGGAAAAGAATTGTATTTCCAAATGTTCACATACGCTATAGAGTAGACAATGACCTTTATAAAACAATAATGCATGGTGATAAAGCCGCAGATAATTATTTTAATGATCCAGAAATGAAGAATGGAGTTGGAACTAAAGTATGGGATTCATAGCAAGGATTTGAAGAAAGAAAAAGTTATAAACATTTTAATGCCAATGGATTTAGATACCTGGAGACTGAATCTCTTCTTTTTCTCACTATTTGTATTTAATCAAAGATATTCCTTTGATTTTGAACAGGCGAAGGTAACATTTTCTGAAAAAAGAAAGAGTAGTAAAATACAAAATACGATGCATTCAGTTTTAAAAACACTAAATTTCAACTCTGTGCCCCTTAGGAGTCTCAAAATAAAGGAAGCATCACCTAATCCAGAAAAACTGCACAACCTTGGAAAACAGAGGTGCTCGAAGTGAAACTGAAGAGGAACAGAGTGCTCAGTGGTAAGGATGAGGGAAAGAAAGGCAGGGTTTTCAGTTGGAACCAACACAGACTAGCACAAAACCAGCTGTAAACCGTGGTGGCCTGACAGCTGCTGGTCAGCTTGCAACACCCAGCTGAACTGCACAGCGTGGTTCTGGGTGCGGAAGGCCCACCTGAGATGGCTGCCAGCAGCATGAAAAGGAGAACTGGAGGGGAATGTGGTGCTGTGGGTTCTCCTGTTGCCCTGGGTTCTCCTGGAGGAGCTTGTAGAGTTTCTTTCCTGATATCAGTTTGGCTGTTCCCACTGGGAGAGGAGCTGAGGGCCTTGCTATCACTGAGAGTGGCTGTGGTTCATTTGGGGGAGATTTTGTCCTTACTCTGAGCATCGCTTCTTGGCTCCAGAGGGGAACATGTGTGCTGCTCAGTCTCCTGGAGAAGCCTGTCATGCTGGCTTCCTGAGATGAACTCAGCTGTCCTTGTCATTGGAGGAGCTGAGGACCTCACTGTCACTGAAGATGGCTGTGGTAATTTTGGGGGGAGCCCCGCTCCTTGCTTTGATCACCACTTCCGGGCTGTGGTGCGGAACCCTAGCCTACTGGCACAGACCATTCGCCCCACTGGCACAGACTTTCTATTTATCCTTATGCTTACTACTTATTCTTCAACCTTTCTGGTGCAGATCCATGGAACAGACTTAAACCAGACATTGTCAAGGGCTCTAGGCCTCCACTTGGACTAGTAGGAGACACTGTCATGGGCTCTGGGTCTTCAGCTTGATTCATTCAGGACATTGCCATGGGATCCAGACCCTCAGCTGGGTTCTCTGGCCTTCAGTGTGTGGACAAATCTCCTGCACTTTTTTTTGTATTTTTTTTGTACTTTTTGAATGATTATTATAAAATAATTCTATACTTATGTGTCCTGTATTAAATCATTTTCCTTGAAAACCCTAACTACAAGACCTGAGGTTAGACCAGCAAGCTAATGTTGTTCTTAACCAGGGGGTGTCGTCCATCAAGGGCTGCTTCACCTTTGCCTTAAACTGCAACACGGATCTGCTCAGGTGCATGGAAACACAACTGTCATCCCTGATGAGCACACAGCAAAGATCAAAGATAAGAGATATTCTCTTTCCTTCCTTCCTCGTATGGTGCACTTGTAGCAAACCAATTCTGGTTTTAATTTCCATCTGAAAAAATTCAATTCATTGAAAATTGAAACAAATAAAAGCTTATATAATATAAATCCCATTGAAGGTGTTCAGTGATTCATTAGTGATGATACTGGGTGTTGTTTTATCAGCATTGAAGGAAACATTCATCACCACTTTGGCAGATTTATCACTCACATTGGAAAGAATTTAGCTGACTTGAGTTCTTGAAAATGTGTAGAGTTGGAATCATTCTTGGCTTCACTTAGCCACTCAGATTAAGAACTTTTGGAAGTAAAAAGCAGAGAATAATCCTGACCTGAAAATGTCAATGTCAAGGCCAACTTGTTATCGCATTCCCTGTAAACATGTGGGTGATGATTTTATTTTTCCTGAGGCAAAATATAGAAAATGTCAGGTTATTCTAGCAATAAAGTTTGGTCCAGTCGAAGTTGTTGCGTCAGAACTCTGTGTTGCTTTTGACAGTTAAGAAGTTGTTCTGAAGACTTGCCCCTCAAAAATCAAATTCTAGCAACAAAAGGTCTCAAGATCTCACCTCAGGAAGGTCATTTATATGCCAGAAAAAAAAGGTGTTATCTATGGAAGATTTCAAAGAATGCACCACATATGGAAAAGCTGAAAGTTACCTCTAGATTCCATGATTAATAGTGGACTACAATTTCATGATGAGATGGGTTCTTTTTCCTTACCAAACTACAAAAGTTTAGGCAAAAATGATGGTGGCTACAAGTGGTTTGAATTTGCTATTGAGGATCATGGGAAAAGTGTTCATGAATGTTGCCTCGAGGAAAAACAAAAATCAGATCTTTAGCTAAATTAGAAAAAAAACGCCCATTTTTCTTTGCTTCAATTCATCACACCCAGTTTGATTTACTCTGAAAATTTAAAGAACATATTTTGCCAACTAGTCTACAAAGGATCTACAAGAAGTCCAAAATATTTTCTGTTGTTTTATATAATAGGATGTCAGAGCTGTTGGATTCAGGCAAAAATATTATATTCACTCTTTCACTAGAACAGAGAAATAAAATATTCACACTTCACACTCTTCTAGTAGCTGCCAAACTTCCAAATTGCTGAGAGCTGAAAGGGATGAAGGTGACCCAAGCTTTGAGTCCTTGATAGCAAACAGCTGTTCATTTATCTTCAAAGCAAATTGAGAGGAAAAGGTGGAGTCAAAAAATCCATTCACAGAATCACATATGTTTGGAGTGGTCACAGAAGGCATGAAATAATTCTTTGCCAGGATGAAGGGAATTGGTCTGCAGACACGCAAAATGACACATAGAGGGTCAGTGTATAAGGCATGGTTCATGCCTCTTAGCAAGGTTTTGCTCGTCTCCTTCAAAGGTTCATTTTAAGACTGTGTGTCCTGGCTCTCAGGATATTTACCAAGGTCACATGCCTGATTTAACCCAATAAAAATTTATCAAATGCAATATAAGATATTTTGTGTTGGATGCATCAACAGTAATACGTAAGTTGTCTTATTCGTTTTCCCACCAAAGAAAATATGGAAACAGGAAAATGGAGATTCCGGTTGTGCAGGTCTCCAAGTGAGGACAACATAAAAACATACTGCCTTGTGGACTCATAATGGACAGCTGGTATGAACAAACAGAAAATTTTTACTTTTTTACGATTTATTGTTTTACAGCACAATCTAGCCTATCTTGATTGATATAAACATCTAGTAAGAAAAATTACTAGGGACAGAATTGTAATTTCCTTAGTTGTAGCCAGTTCTTGGCTTACTATGCAAGGATTTATACTTAAATGCAGGCCCACACATGTTCCCAGCCGTCTCTGGCCAGAAGAATAAAACTGTGATCGTGTGTGCTTGATAATTGATATTTGTGGCTGCTTACTCTGCCAGACTTTAGAAACTACTCATGACTTCCAGTAATATCTACAGTTTAGATGTCAGAGAAGTATAACATTGTCAAAAACTATGATCACAGATGGAATTTTCCTATTGCTTTTAACTTTGTGTTTATCTCACTGCAATTTAAGATTAATCCTATTAACCATGTCAGTTAGTCTATAGCTGAGAGTACCTATAACTATCTGTTAGGATTGAATCAAATTTCTTTCTTGTTATTTATCTTTTGTTATGATCTTTACTTATATTTGGGGTTTCTCATGTAAGAGAAATGTCATGATAGTTAAGCTTGTGCATGTAATTTATTTTGCTTAACACTAAGAACTCTAAGCACATTTTCCTACAGAGGACTCAAGGTCATACTTCTTCACAGCAGAGTAGTGCTCCATTGTGTATAAATACATTTACTTTATCCATTGCACATATAGACCACTTCCAAGATTTAACCATTATGAGCTGTGTTCTGAAAATGTGCAGTGAAGAGGTTAGGGACATGAGGTGGGCAGTAAAAGAAGAACCAAGAAGTGTTTTGTACATGTACCTACTCACCATGAGAAAATAGTCATTATGTACTGCAAACACATACCAATGAAATTAAAATGGAAAAAAGATTAAATCAGTTGTAAAGTCAAAATCAATCAAAGAATTTGCCTTGGACAAATAGGAAGGGTGATTTTTGTCTTTGCTTCTTTTATATACCAGCATAATGGCTCTGGAAAGTCCCGAGGGTTTCCTGTGTCCTCTAACCGCTGTTCTGCTTCTGTAACCATGCCTGATACTTGGAGGTCCACCAATGGAAGATTGTCCACAGAGAAGAAGCAGTGTAAAAGTACAAGCAAAGCCCTGTGCAGGGCTGGCTGGGTGACTTTGTTGAGCCACTGGCAATAAAACCACTCTCTGCTTCTACTCTGGGTCTCAGTGGTCCTTCTAGATGTCGCAGCCAGCTCCTACTTCATTTGGCTCATTGACTGGGAACTGGAAACTTCAAACACTACTCATGGCAGCTTGCCTTCCCCAAGGATGAAGCAGGAGAGCAAATCCATCCAGACAGCCAACTCCTGCTGAGTGCCAGAAGACAAGTTCCTGTCATGTGGGAAGTCCCTTGCATGGCCAGCTATGCATCCTGGCTGGCTATCCCGGAAAGGGTTACACAGAGAGGACCAGGCAGTTCTTGGCAGGCATCAGAATCATGGTAAAGTTCAGGGACCCAATTCAAATGGAGGTCTGAGGGAAAAAACTTCAGAGAACCCTGACCACCCTCAGTTCTCCCTGCGTAACTCCCAGGGTGCAGTGAAACCAGAAAACTTTAGATCGCCGTTGGTGGATGGGAGTCTTATTGGAATGTGTCAGTGAACCAGTGTGTGTGAATGAGATGGCGACTCACTCTAAGCTCTGGTTTGCATGAACAGGTATGAAGCAAGTGTGGAGAACCAAACCAGGTTCCAGTGCCATGCCCATGCAGCTTGGAGCTGCACTCCAGTGAAAGCCAGGATCACTGGCCCACTGATGTTGAGGAGCCTGAAACATCTCCATGAGGAAACTAGCAGGTGATAGATGAAGTGATTGACATCTCCTTGTTATTTGCCTTTGTGGGTGGCAGGAACCACATGAGAGCCTCCAAGCAAGTCCATCTCACCAAAAGTCATGATCAAACATTTGTCAAGAAGGAACTTAATGGAGATTATGAGCAGACATTCACTCTTGAGATACTCCAGACCCCTTATAAAGGAAAGTGGCCCTTTTTCCAGGTTGAGTGCCCTACCAGCTCATTGGAAAAGTCTCCGGGTCAGAAGGATTGGCATGTTATGGGAGGGAATCACAGAAACTCAAGCCAGTTTCCCTATGTGGATTCATGGTTGCAGCTAGTTATTTGTACGCCGCCCTTCTTGTTTGATGGCACCCCTTTCCTAAATTCTGGTTGCCACTGCAGCCAGCTCCTACAAATGGACCCACTCATAAGCCAGAGCAAACAACTAAAGCAAAAGTCTCCAGCAGTCTTGCCCTTTGATGCATGAAAGGCCCTTTGCTTTGCTCCTTGGAATTCCATGGACGATTGTTCATGTATGGGTTTATGGTGGGAAAGGCAGTACACGTGGAATAGTATATGTGTGAGGAGATGCCAGTGTATCATAGGTATAGGATCACAGAAAGTTTCTACTGTCCCTATTGGTCTTGTGTCACCTGGGCCTCTTGGAGGGTTCAGGGATCCTGGAGAAGGGCATTCTTCTTTAGAATGTAACAAGCCACTGGCCACTTTCCTTTATGAAGTGTCTGAAGTTTCTCAAGAGTGAATGTCTACGCACAATCTCCATTAAGTTCCTTCTTACCAAATGTTTGATCATGACTTCTGGTGAGATGGACTTGCTCTGAGGCCCTCATGTGGTTCCTGCCATTCCCCTTTAGAATGTAGCCTACTCAAACTCACCACTAGCAATCCCAAAGACCCTAAGTGGGATGCAGGAAGGTGGTTTGGACTCCATGTTAATGGCCAAGGAACAGACCCTGGGTAATTGTCTTCCCACAGAAATGGATCTTCATCCAGGATACATCCAGTTTCCAGGTTTTCCATTCCTTCTATACAAGGTACACTCAGCCATTGCCTCAGGTCTCACCAGTGGCTTGTAATATTTTCATAGCGATTCACTAAATGTCACCTCATGCTTTGTATGTGCAGAAGCCCTTATGGATGACCAATGAGAGGGTATGGAATGGGGCCCTAGGGAAAACAATACCATTGTGTTAGCAGACAGCAAAAATGAGAATGATGACATGAAGAAATCCTCTCAAAGAGGCAGCAACTGTTGGTTTTGGAAAACCAGCATCATCAGAAGGCACAACCATACTTGCTGGGGAAGAGGCTTCACTAGTCCATTGGGAAAGATAACCTATCTGCCTAGGACAAAGAGTTTACAATGTGAGTAAGAACACTGAGTGGTGGGGAGCACAACCAGAATGAATTCCTTAGCCCAATTCCCAGACTCGAATCCTGACTGGGAGAACTTAACTCTATCCATTGGTTGGCTTCTAAAGGGCTGTATTGGGTATGCAGTAATAAGGCTCATACTCAGCTCCGATTAGGATAGACAGGAAGCTGCATCCTGGTGATTGCCAAACACTTCTTCCTCCTACTTTTGTGCCAAGGAGGACTGTTAGGTTATCCAGAATACACTTCCTCTAGTGGGAAGAAAAGCACAGCTAAAGGCAGTTGGAACAATGCTGAGTGACTCCCACAGAGGATAGCTCAATGCTATAGACCAGCTACTTGGACTGAGAATGGGTCACAGGGATGTCAATCTCCCATCTACATGTTAAATAGAATAAATCTGCTACAGAAAGTTCTGGAAACTATAACAAATGAGGCTGCATGAGTTTTAATCCTCATGGCTAATTAAGAGACCAAACCCAGGAAACAGTCTATTAAAATAGAGTAAACTTAGCCTCCTGCTAGCTAAGTATGGAAGAGTCTGTGGAAAGTTCAATATGACTGTAGCCTTCGGATAGATGGTCATGGATAAGTAATAAAGGAAATCACAAGAAGGATGCAGGAAATTTCTCATGTGCCTGTCCAGATCTGCAAGAGTTGGAATACAGGATAAGTGTGGGGAGTTTGGTTCTCAGTCTTAGGGGGACTCAATACCTTAATGGGAGGATTTATTGCCAAAATTGGGGTTTGCTTGGCTATCCCTTGCCTACACGCTGTGATAATGTAAACCCTCAATACCATGGCAGTGACTGTTATGGACTGATGAAAGACTTCCCAGATTCTGGGGGATAGAAGGTATAGATCAGTGGAAAATTTCATGGAGTCATACTAATGGTAAAAGTCAATATGAGGCTCTACACACAGGGCCCCGAAGGGGGGCATTAGGGAGCAAACCACCCTTTTCTTTATGGTTCCCATTACCTAGGAACACATGGTTATGTTTGCAAGGACCACAGCAACTCTGGAAAGTCCCACCAGAATGTTCCATGTACACTGCTGCTGTTCTGCTTCTGTAAACTTGCCTGATGTTTCTCACCAATGAAAGGTTGCCCTGTAGAGAAAAGTATAAAAGTAAAAGCAAAGCCTTGTTCAGACAACACAGGGTGACACAATTCCCTTGTTGATCTACTGGTAATAAAGCCACTCATTTCTCCTTCTCTGTTGTCAGGTGGTTCTTCCATGTGTTCCATCCGGCTCCTACTTCACTTCCGTTGGTACCGTCTTCATGACGCTGGTTTTAGGCGCACGTAGAATGGAAGAGTTGTGGGGTAAGGAAAACTTCCACTCCTATTTCAGAAGAAGGCTGGGAGGCCAGGCAGTGTGCCCCTGACAGGGCAGTGTGTGAAGCTGTAAGTGTGAAGCCAAAGGTTCACTGGAGACCCGAGAAGTTTGGAGAAGCCAGGGATATGGATTGTCTGAGTAAAACTGGCAGAAAGGAGTAGAGCAGGTACATTAGAGGATCCATGACAGCTACAACCACCAGCAGTGATACAGGGCAGATCTGCCCAAGTCCCTTAGAGTTCACATCTTGGCACAGATTACTGTGGGTGCTGCAGATGGAATTACAGGATTTAATGTTTGCTCTGCTGGATTTCGAGCTGGCTTTTGTCCCATTCCTTTGTATCTTTTGGAATGGTAATGCTTATCTTGTACCATTGTATGTTGGAAGTGTTTAATTTTATTTTCATTTGTGCAGGGGTTTCCAGCTAACAGTTGCCTTAAATCTCAGAGGGAGACCTGGGAATTAGACTTCTCAGCAATGCTGAAACTTTTAGGAATTTGACAACTCTTAGAAATGGACTAGATGCCTTTTTACAAAGTAATGTGCATGTGGCTTTGGGGAGCAGGGACAGAATGTTATGGTTAGTACCTAGATGTCTCCTCAAATTCTCAAGCAGTTTGATTTTTATTTTTTTTAATATCATATAGTTTTAGATGGGGATTTTTTGAAGGTGACTGAATCTAGAATGCATGATTGATTCATAGTGTAATGCTAGGATTAAGGGTGCTGGAATTAAGGGCGGGTGATTGCTGAATCTGTCCGCTGATTGGATTGATACCACCCTAATTCAAGTAGACTGCATATAATGTAAAGGACAGAAAATGTCTCCCTCTCCCTGTCCCTCCCCTCCCCCTCCCCCTCCCCCTCTCCCTCTCCCTCTCCCCTCTTGTTGCTTTGCTATGTTTTGGTCACCATGAACTACTTCTCTTTTTGCTGTCTTCCACTACCGTGAATGGTTGCCCCTTTGCCACATGTCACCTCGGAGCCCACTGATTATGGATGGAAATGTCCACAAACTGTAAGCCAAATAAACCTCTCCTGTTTTATATTTGGATGTTGGGTATTTTTTCTCAGTAATGAGGAAAGTACCTAAGATAATTCCTTTGAAGTCTAGATCCTTTATATTTTCTTTTCAGGTCTGAGCTTGATTCTTTCATTGTTCTGCTGTCGCATTGGGGTTTCCAGAATGATGTTGGAGAACTGGTCATCACAGTTACACCTAGAGCAGGAACAAAGAGGAAAGAAGCAATGATAGTTTTGGAAGATTACTTTTTTTTCTTGCAGGTTAAGATATTGAGTTATTCACACTCCTCAAGAGGCTGGGAAATGGCACACTAGAATTTTCATGATGGCTGAACCCAATCCATCACTTGAAAGCTGACATATTATCTCCCAGAATGAAATTTTGGTTCTTGACAGCAAGGAAGAAGAAGACACAGAGTGGTTTTGCCACATCATCTGCTCATGTGTGAGCTCAGTCCTGAGAAGTGGAAGGATATCACCTCAGCACACCTGATGAGTGAGACATTGACCAACACTCCACCATGGTTGGCGTAAAGAGATGAGCAGAGAATGCCCGCTGGGACAATGGACATTATGTTGACCCTCTTCTAGGCAGTATGTCATTCCAGCTATTTCTGCTTTTTATGACTGAGTCTTTAGAGTTGTGTTAGGATGAAGATTGAGAGCACCTGATGGCACAGCAGGGTCAGTAAACCGTGGGAGTACACTCAATGAGTGATGCTCAGTAATTCTACTTCCCAATAAATTTACTTGACTAGTAGCAAGCTGTAGTGTCTGGCACTATTCTAGTTGTTTGGGGAAGGGGAAGACTAGAGGATGGAAAAACACAAAGAAGAGACAAAAGCTGAGGTTAGGTGGAGCTCTCTCTCCAGATGAGAAGAAAGGAACTGCTCAACCACTGTAGCATCTAGTTATTTAAACATTTTGCAACACATCTTTTGCCTAGCTTTGGATTGCTTGGATTGTCTCCTGGGCTGGGTGTTCTCTGGACTGAAGCAGCTTGCCTTTGGCTGTCTTTGTTTTCAGACCTGCCTCGCCTGGTCTGCACATAGGTGACCAATCAGCAGCTTGCACTGCTTCCTACAGAAAGCATCAAGCATTAAATTCAGTTAAACTAGGGTTTTCCTCAAGGATTTACGCTTTCGTAAGTGTTTACCATTTGTCTGATCATGGGAACATGTAATTTCACCTCTGCAGTTTTCACACTTACATGTGGATAATATCTCTGTATTTCAGGACTGCCAAGTAATTTAAATTTTAATAAGTAACAGATATCTTAATATCCCATAGATTCCTCACAAAGTAAAAATATAAGAAACAACTCTGTGCTTTCATGGAAGTGTGGAATTTGCATTTTTGAATAATAAAATGTTGATACCAGGTTCTACAAGGAACTACATTTCTTCTCACTGCCTCACCCATTTACAGAAATTTTGGAGAAAAAATAATAATTCTGAAAAATCTCTCTTTCAGTTTCTGAATCTTAACTCATGGCTTTCTAAGTGATTCTTCAAATTATTCTTTATGCTATGGTGCTGGATAATTTATATAGGGCACTCTCTCCCATCTTGTGTTATTTAATTCTCCAAAGTGTTTGGGGAGAGGATTTTATATGAAAGTAGTGACACAAAATAAAGCAGCATTGTACCAGCGTAGAGCATCTTTAATAAAGTTGCTCTCAAACAGCACTTCAATAAATGAAATGTACCCAAGAATGACAAATTTTCATATATCAAAGGTGTGCTCTGACCTGCTGTGGGACATAAAGCTTAATGCTATAATAGTACCCAGAGGTCTGTGTCTGATTTGATTTGGGTTTCTTTTGTTCTTTTCTTCTAAAGGAATATTACCTCTTTCCTAGATAATAATCATATGGGGAAAAATTCCATCTAATGGAAGAAAAAAAGTACATTAACATGGAAAATATTCAATGGCACTGTTAAAGCTCTAGATCTTAGAGAAACATATATATCCTACAACAAAGGGGATTTATCAGACTTAATTATTTATATCATAACTTCAGAAAGGTTCTAAGCTTCATTCTGCAAGAAACTGACAAACAGGAAGCAAGAAAGGAGAGAAATCCTGGCAAATTTCATTCAGTAGGAGTGAAATCTGTAGGATAAATTTCATACATTCTGTAGGAGTTAGGGATATCACCTCAGATGTGTGCTGTCGGAGTTTTAAGTGCCACAGAGAAAATATTGCTAAGAAAAGCAAATGGAGTCACCTCTAGTGGTGGGTGGAAAACAGGATGACGCCTGTGACATCTCTTCCTGATGAGAAGCATGACACAATAGCAAAGCTGCAGATCAGCCCAACTGGTCACGCCAGGCAAATTGCTTATTATAGCAGGAAAAAAATGTTACTGGACTTTCGAGGCTATAAGATGCAATATTCATCTTATTGAGGAAGATTCTTCTTTCTCCAAGCAGGATTTTTCATTGAAAAAATTAAAGGGTATGGAGTAGAAAGTGCTTTCCTCCACAGTGTCTGATAGGAAAGCCAAATATGCAGTGCCATGAAACACTGACCTGGGACAGTCCTTCTTTGGAATTCAGAGACACATTAGTACCCATATTCAAGAGTCTTCTACTGAAAGGAACTATCTCTTGGAACAATAATACTCAGAGGATGTCAGTCAACGCACAAGATAAAAGCCCTGTAGTGATGGTGGGAGTTCAATTATGTAAGTGAGGAAGTCAGAAAACTGTTTTAATCCATTCAGATTGCTATAAAAGATAACATAAACTGGTTGGCTTATGGACGATACAGAGTTACTTCTCAATGTCTGAGGGGTCTTCCAAATGGAAGACTAAATATCTGGTGAGGCCCCGCTTCTGGGTTCCCAGTCTGGCATCTTCTTGTTTTGTCCTTAGTTGATAATTAAAGAGAGCCTCTTTTATAAGAGTACTAACCTCATCAGAGTCTCAAACCTTGAACGCTGCACCACTGAATACCATCACACTGGGGGCTATGTTTTAACACACAGGCTACTGGAACACAAATAATCAGTCTATAGAAGAATGTGAAGAAATTTTATCTGTTCAATATATTGATGTGGATCAGCCTTATTCATAGGTGGTGTAGGAAGAGAAGGATTGTTTCTCCATTGTTTTCTTTGATTCCTTTCTTTTCATCTAGTACTTATCTTTATAAAGTATGTTTTAATCTTGTCAAATAAACCTGGATATTTGAAGAAATGTAGGTCCTTCCCTTAACACTTAATACAGGGAGACAAGTGACAAATTTTATAGATAATAATCTTTAGAATATTTTCTCTGCACTTGGAACTCTGCTAGGTACCATTACATACGTTAAACCCTTGCATCTTGAGGAGATCTTGTAAAATATCATTAGTCTCAGTTTACAGAAGAGTAAAGGCATCACTGTGAGGACAGTTTGTTGAAGAGAGCATACCGAATACCTAGCACGCAAAATGTGAAAGTAAATATTCCTATCAGAACATAATACTGCTGTCAAGATTGGAAAAGGTAGTTTATAGATTTACTGAATATTGGTAAGTGCCTTTTATTCTGTTGAAAGGATGGACTTTCTACAAATTCATTTTCTTCTTTCCTTCCTTTTTGTCCCTAAACCTCATTTCTCACTGAGTGTTTCATTACAAATTACAAACAATGAGAGTAAGACAGGGGACTAAAGAAAACCCAGTTCTTGTGTTTGTGATCCAATGGCCCAAGTACTGTATGTAAAGAAACAAGTAGATGTCAGGTAAAGAGGATCTATGTAAAGAAATGTCAAAATGCAGACTGGAAGGAGAGTGGCAGTCTGAGGCACATTTTGGGAGGTTTGGTGGTGTTTTGGGCATCTTTCTCATGATATTTCTCTTACTATTTCAGCAAAGATGCCATGGAAATGAGTCAGTAGGGGAACACAAGAGCAAAGCCCCTGAGGCAGGATCACTATTGAAGTATTTAGGATAAGCAAAATCTTTTTTTAAAATTTTATTTAAAGAAGAAAAAAAGCAAAACAGAAAAAGAGGTAGAAACAATACAGAATTTCAGGAAAAAAAGTAAGAAATCACTAGTTGATAAATTACATATTGTCTTCTTAGACATAGTTGTTCAAGTTACAGAATTAAAGCATATAGAGTAGACATTCAAACAGTGAGGCTGAAAAGAAGTTCATAATCCAATAACATCTTAGCAACATGGTTATCAATCTTACACAATTACACATAAATGCAGTTATATCCTTTAGAGCACTTTCTGTTCCTCCTTTTACTTTTTAAGTCCATTATCAGTTTAGTTATATCCTGTTTCAGGTTGCTCAGTACCTTACTGACTTGTTTTGTTGTTGTTATTTACTTTTTAATCACCTTATATTATTCTGTTGCTTTGTTTCTGAGTTTCTTCTCATCCATGCCCCATGGAACAGCTTTGGTGTAGTTGGGAATTTTTTGGAGTAATTTTGTTACTTTGTTATCTACTTTTTTTTAAGGTTGCAAAATACAGCAAAACAAGACAGAACAAACCCATGAAATTGGCACAGAACCTCACAGCAGGTAACCAGGACACCAGCAACAGGCACAATACTACATCACGTTCTGTTCACATTAGCTGTTCCTTCAATCAGGTAGAGCAAAATGGAAGGAAATATCGAACTTATAAAAACAGAATATTGAATAGAGCAGTACCATTAATCAGAACTGAGCAAAACAGTGATAAAAATATTTGCCTTCAAAGAGATGGTAGAAGGAAATCCCCCTTACTTGCCACACTGCATATGTTCATCCTCCTAAGAGATACTCAGACTTCTGACTCCTGCTTGCTAATGTGGGGGGGTGGTGTGGATCAATGTCTGATTCTTAGCCCATGCACCAGCAGGCCCCCAGCTGCTTACCAGGGTGGCGAGCAAGGTGCCTATTCTCCCAGTGCCCCACGTTCCAACATGATGCAGAGCTCAGGAATCACCGATAGTTCTTGCCCTCAGATAAGCAAAATCTTGACCAAAGGTGGCTGGAAATCAGAAAGGTAAGGAGAGAATAAGATGTGTTCTGAAGACTTCCACAGAATAAACCCCATAGGACTTTGCATGCTCTAAGGGGACCTCACTTCTAGGTTGAAAGGTGAAGCCCTTGAAGGGCTCTGAGCAGAGAAATGACACGGTATAATGTGAACCCACTGAGTATACTAGAGGGTTAGATATGGGGTACATGAGAAAGGAATTCATGGAATGAGCCCCAAGCCATTGTGTTTTGCAGAAGTTTAAGAGAGGCCTTGAACCTGGCTATAACCTTAGTCTACAGCATTGCCCAAGTAGTTTATGAATTTCATTCTTTCTTTTGACTTTACATCCAGGTGTCAAGATATTGATGGCATCATTTATCACTACTTTATATTGCATTGCCACATCATATTCATAAAATTGGTTTAAGGGCAAGGCCAACTTTGTGTATTTCCTAATAGTGTGCTTGAATCCCTATTGTGGGAGTCAGAACCTGTGTTACAAACCCTTTAGAAATAGAGATGCCTTGCTATATGCAAGACAAATCAGAGATTTTGGTACCATTTACTACCCAGAAATATTCAGGGGAAATTTAGCAGTCATGTTGGAGTCGCCACAATCTAGCTAAAAAATTCATTGTGCAAAAGCAAAGCACAGAAATTTGTGTTTCATTCTGAAGTTATTCTATCAGTGGAGAATGACTCTGCTACAAAGCACAAGTTCTTTAGGAATGACTAGGGAAGGAAGAGCCAAGGCTAAAAGTTTGGAGTTTCTGTGATTCCTAAATTTTAAGTTGAAATGAATTTTTCTTGGGAGAAACAATGACTTTTTCAGCTTTTTACAGCTAAAACTTTAAGCAAATATTGTAGCATTGTCTTGAACTCTGGTCTGGGAAAATAAAACTGAATACTCAATGTTATGGTTTGTGTCTGGGTGCCCCCCCAAGCTGCATGCAGTCATGGAGGTGCTAAGCCTAGTGGTTGTGATTGGTTCATTGTTAAGCACTGGAATTAGTGGTGTGAGTGCTGCACTCACCCAGGAGTGAGTAACTAGCTTACAACAGAAGGGAGGGAAGGAATGTACTTTTCCCCTTTTCCCCCTTTTCACTCTTATCTCTTGCAGCCTCCATGAACAGCTGCCCTTGAGCCATACCACCTTGCCTTGGAGCCAGTATGGATTAAAACCTCCAAAAACTGTAAGCTAAATAAATATTTTTTCCTTCATTTTGTTATCAAGTGTTTTGTCTCAGCAGTGAGAGAAAAGTAACTGAGGCATTCAGACATTAAACCTGCAGTATAGAACGTCTGGAATCATATGAGCATAGCAAATATAGGAAAAAGCACTTAACAAAATTCTAAAAACACTCATTCTTTAATAAAAACCTTCAGCAAATTTGGAAGAAAGAGCTTCCTCTCCCTGTACTTAGTAAAGAGCATCTGCACTAAATCCGTATATGATGTCACACTTGCTGGTAAGACTGGGCACAATGTCCTAATGTAGGTAAGGCTGTCCTGCCTCTTTTAGTCTACTCCATGCTACAGTGGAATTCCTAGATAGTAAAATAAGACAAGGAAATGAAATAAAGCATTCAAATACTGTGAAGAAAGCTAAAAGTATCTTTCTTTCAGATATAAAAAAAATACACTCCAAATCATAGACAAAAAATAATCTGGAACTAATATAGAATCACAGCATATAATCTAAGTTCCTAAAGTTAATTGCTGTTCTGAATACTAGCAATTAAATTAGAGTTTTACTTTTAAAAAGCATATCTTTTATAGCAGCACTATTCTGATACATTTAACAGAAGAAGGAATAGTGTCCTGATTCATACAGATCTCGTAATTTATAGGAGAATTGAGAATATAATTCATCTTTATCTGATCCCTAAACAAGTGTTCCCAGAAGCATGAACTGCAAAACACATCACCCATCAGGAGAAATCTTAGAAAGAAAGTGCTCCTTGCCAAGTTAATTTGTAAAATGAAGGGTGAAATAGAGGTAAGCATTCACTATGCCTCCCTGTTCTGAAAATCTAAAAAAGAAAAATCAATGCAGTATTTCCCAGGTGAACTCACTGAGTATCAGATTTTCACAAAGCATTTGAAGGCCTATCTGAGAGTCATCTAGAAGCCAAGTCCTAATCCTGTGAGGATGAAGTGTGACATCTTCTCAGTTGTTTGTGCCTTCTGCAAAAGAATCAAGCCATATATGTAGCTCATCATACTGAGTACAAGCAGAGTTTACTGCAGAGTGATAGATTTTCAGAATGATAGAATACACCTTCAAACATGAAGGCAGGCAGGTTCCAGGGTGGCATTTGCACTGACTTAAGGTTCAGGTTACAATTATGTGATTAAATAGATCTTCAAGGAATATCATTCCCCTCCTCTGAGGTCATTGCTTTACACAGGGATAATAGGGCTAATCTGAGCAACTTCAGGGAGATGAAATTTCCTTTTTATTCCCTAGGTGCTAAGTTTCCAATTAGTTTGTTTGGAGACATTGAGTTTTTCGCATCCCACACTTTGTATAGACCTTGATCTTACCAGCAGGCTCAGGGGAGTTAGTTGTGCTAGGTACAGCACGAAGCCATAAGCTTGCCTGGATGTTTATCTATAGTTAATGACTAAGAAAATTAAATAAATCATTTTTAAAACCACATCTCTTTGCTTTTCATGAACCCCAGGGGCCTGTCTTGAGGAATGCTAGTGTCTACCTTCCTGCCTAACACAGGTGCTTTAGGGAATATCACCCTAAGTAGTGAGCATGATGAAGCATGATGAAGTGAACATGAGCGCATATTGGAATCATCTGTGTTTCTAAATGTGCTATCTACAGTAATAAAAATATCAAGATAAGCCAAGCTTCTTAAGAAATTGTTAGGAGTTAATGAGGAACAAAATATTCTAATATTGTGCACAAGTAAAATGAAAAAAAACAAAGTTGGGAAGGAGAGGAGAGGAAACCTTTAATCGGGTCTCTTCAGATGACCTCTATTTTTCCCGGCTTCCTCTGTTTTTATTAGCACATTTTTGCAGTACGCAACGATTGCATTTATTGTGGGAAGCTGGCACATAAATGGGACATCCAAGCTTAAATCCCATGTGATTTCTCTTATGTGAGAAACCCCCCAAATAAGAAGCTAAATAAAAGATAGATAATAGAAAGTAGGGAAATCTTTTTTCAAATTAGACAGGGATGGAGAGAAGAGGGAGAGAGAGGAAAGGTGATGAGAAAGGGATAAACTCTCTTTTACACTGCTCTCCCCATCTACCTTTGCTTTCCCAGGCTTGTCATGTCTAGGGACAGCAGGCAAACACATTACACCTGACCTCCCACACTTGCTGGACTTCTGCTGTGTCACGCTCATTTCCACCCACATCTCTGCAGTTGCTGTGAACACATCATGATTTATCTGTCAGGATATTACACTTTAATTGTGATCAGACGTTTCCACAACACACACACACACACACACACACACACACACACACAGGTGAAACAAAAGCCTTCATTAGGCTCAGGGACCAGTTAGCTTCTGTGTTCACTTTGGTCTTAAATGTATTTCACCTCTGGTTGATCAGATTGATGCATCTGAGAATTCTCAACTTTGCTTAAGCTTCATTTGCATTTTATCTTTTTGCCTTTAAGAATGTGGAGGAGAAATAACATTTATCACATTACAAGCTATGACCTGTGCAAGAGTTTTCACCTTACCGTTCAGTCAGTCAGCACAAAACATCTGACAAGCTATTGGATCTGAGCTTGGATCACTCAAGAATATGCTTTCTTTGTACATTATCCTTTTATGTTTTCTTCAGGTAGGAGACTGGATAACATCTCTGAATTAATGTGCTGAAAATTTCATCACTTTTAGTTTCAATGCACTCTAACATGGTAAAGTGTCAAGAGATTCCCGAAGCCACATCCAGACCATGAGCTCTCACCCCGAGACAGCACAAGAAATGAATTCCAGCATCAGATCTTATAGATTTTCAACACAGAAGATTCTCAGCTTTCTATTTCAATATCTAATGATGAATATCTCCTAGAAAATTCTATTATGTGTAATCCAGGGAGTCTCAAACATGAGCGCATATTGGAATCATCTGTGAGGTTTTTTTTTTTATTATTGCCAAGAGAATTCAGATCTTCTGTCTGCAGGGTGTGCAGTAGACTACTCTTATGCTTCTCACATACTCCCTTAGTGCTGTGGGCACTCAGCACACAGTATAGACTGCTAATAAAGCCAATCATGGTATTCTTGGAAAGTAGATCACACTGAGAAGTTTTAGAATTCTATTTCATGGCCCAAGAAAAGACTGGATGACAACCCTGGTAATAGTAATAATAGTGCCATTTATAGCCAAAGGAGTAGAGAAGAAGTAGACTATGAAGCTCTGAGAGCAGACTTTTTGGCTTTTAAACAGTGATATGTTGTTAAACATTCGATATATTTAAAATTGAGTAGGTTTCCCACTGTGAAAGGAGGCAGACTTGTAGGAGCATTTTGCCCAAGGCATCTCACGCTGCTACTTGAAATCTGCAGTCAAATTGGATGGAGGGCTTTGCTTCGATCTGTTCCAATATTCCTCATCAGACACATGAATCCCTGCGTAGGATACATTAGCCAGAGAGGATAGGAGCTGAATGAATGAGACTGGCAGCCGGTCCTTCCGAATCACATACCGGATCCATATTTACACTTTCTTTCTGTAGCTTCTTGCATGGAAGTGGACCCAGGCCTGAAAAGGGAGAGTGGGGGGCTGTCACTAAACATGGCCTGGGATGAGGGCAAGATGAGGGCAAGAGAGAGGAACCATGCTGCACAGAAGAAGGAGCCGAACCAGCGAGCGAGCCTTTACGCACTGTTTTTCTCTAAAAATTTGTACTGGTGATAATTTGGTAGTAAATTAGAATCAGTTAGCACGCATTTCCATTTTCGCTGTGTGGTTGAGCAGGGAGGGGCTGATGCAAGAGCTTTCCGTCCTGTGCTCTGTTAGTTGGTCTTCAGAGAGTTAGCTTTTCTCACCCAGTTTCAGAGCATGGGGCCTTTCTTTCTGTCATGGGGTGTCCGCAGGGGTTTTCTATTGAGTATGTGCCCTGGGACATCAATTTAGGTCTCATGAGGATGGTGTTATAAGTGTAGAGCTCCAAACTTCACTGTCAACCTGTGAAATTAGAATCCTCTTATCACTGCAGTTCATAAAACCCTGATCAAATAGACAAAAGAGACAGGAATGTTAGATTGCTACAGTTAGTTTAATTATCCAGGGGCCAATATTTATTTCTTGTGTTGGAAGCATGATATTCCGATGGTCAGTTATTCCAGGAATGGTTAACACCTGGCTTATGCTTTTCTGATGGCATAGTTCTGCATTATCCGGCTTCGGATGCATGTCTAATTCTCTCTCTGCCTGGATTCATGCTATTTCTTCAATATCTCTACATTAAGTCCTTGCCCAATTGTGCACCACTACAGCAGCTTTATATGTCAAAGAATTTGTCTTACTGCACTGAAGTTATTGTGTATGTCTATGTAACAAGACCATACATTTCTCCATAAATTGGTTTACATGTATATCAACTTTCTGTGAGGCACTAAGCATGGTGCAAAGTCCTGGACACTGTGGAAAGAAAGAGGGCTCTTAATAAACACCCCTTGCCGTGAACCAGCAGGGAATAAGAAACAGGCAGGGAGCCTACATGCTCCAATTGGCTGGGCTGTTACCAAGGAAAAAAGTGGTAGACCGAGCAGCCTTGATGAAAAAGAAATATCTAGACAAAGGAAAATGGTCTTGTATACCTGAGCTAACCAAACACTGTGTTTTATTCGATTCTGTATTTTCAATCTCCCAGAGAATTTGCACATTATTATTACATCAAAAATTTAAGTATACATGTCTGAGTTCTGCCCTAGCCCAGCCAAATCAAAAATCTTAAGAGCAAGAGTCAAGCAAAGCCTTATTGCTTTTAAAACCCCAGGGGAGGTTCACAATGTGCTCTTCTCTGAGGATTCTGTGGAAACAGAATAAAAGTAGAAGAGAAACCAACATTCTAAAAGCTCTGGGAGCAAGGCAATAAGATTATGCTCTGGATTATTGTGATCATGTGTATTGTAGAAAACAACTGACTCACAGAAACCATAAGAGCTGCCTTTCAATCTTTTGGGGGCTGTCATGTGGAAAAGGATATTTTTAATGACTCCAGAAGGTACAATAAAGATCAATAAAAGTAAATTTAAGGGAGGGCAATTTAATTCAACACATATCAGGCAGAACATTTTCCCAGACACATTTTGATGTGCCAAAAAATAGTACTATCTCCTTTACCTTTTAGACTCCATTTAAACTGTATCGAATCCCAGCTGCACTCAGGGTCAGAATGTGTGCAGTTCATGTCAAAATGTATAATCCTCGTCATTCCTTGGGAAAGTCAGGTGCTTCGGTGCTATCTCGTTTATTTCAAGGCAAAGTTTAATGAATTTCGGGTGTTGCCCACCTCCTCTCCTTTTTTTAGGTTCACATCCAGAGTTTATGGGAGTTTTGTGGAACCCCTATCATGGGCAAAGGCTTCTACTTCATCTGCTGTTAAATCTCAGATATCTTCACTGAGCTTTGCTCATTGAATGGGGATGTCACACAGAATGTCTGCATCTCCTCTGGGCTTCAAGCTTTATGATTCCAATATATATATATATATATATATATATTGACCTTTTCTGCTCCCTGCCAGAGAAATTCAAAAATTTCTTCCTTAAATACATTGGCAGGTCCATCTTTCCCAAAATGTAGCCAAGTCATGAGGTGATGCTACCAAAGGATTCTCAGGTTATGAAAAGAAGCTTTTATCATGAGGATCTATCAAAAAATAAAATGTTCTAGTTCAAAATGCATTGTATTTTCTATCACACGAAATGCAAGTAGTGAATTAGAAACCACTTGTAAGGTTAAAGTCATAGAAATTCAAGGTGATTTTAGACAGTTGGATTACATCATTCATTTTTTAAATATAGTCATGCACTAGAACTCATTGGAGATACTTTAAAGCTCAAATTTCAATGTACCTTCATTTCTGCTTACACAGAAATATGAAGAGAAGAGGATATTTATTTTTCTATGTAGCTTCACTAAAGTTAGTAGAATATCACTGTTCATATAGTTCTTATCCAGAGAAACTTGCTTCCTAGGCAAACACTCTGGGAAGGTCCTTTTCTTTTTTTCTTTTCTCCTCTTTTTTTCCCTCTTTTGTTTTCTTTTCTTTTCTCCACTTTTCTTTTCTCTGTTCTCTCCCTCTCTTTTCTTGCCACAGAGTCTCACTATGCAGTTCAGGCTGGTCTTGAACCAGCAGCAATCCTTATGCTTCAGCCTCCTCCCATGTGCTAGGGTTACAGGCATGCTCCACCTCAGTGGGCTGGCAGTTCTGTTGTCGGGGAAAAATGAAGTCCACAGAGTGAACATCAAACATCCTTGTGAGCCCTACAGCTGATTGGTTCCTGGTGCTGCCTTCTTGGGGTCCCATGGCTTTATGCTCCTCTGCTTGTCCGTAAAGATGGAGGTCCATGTGGGATGAAGATTGGGGTTACAAACCATGAAAAAGCAGCCAGTGAGCAATTGGAGGCCCTTTGCTGAAGCTCTCCTGCTGAGCTCTGCTTCTGGAGCACAGTCATTCAGGAAACAAACCTGCTTTCCTCAAGAGAGAAAAGGAGGAGGATGTATCAGGCTCAGAGTCACCTCATTTCTCCCCCAGAGATTTCAGATGTCCCCATAAAAGGGCGTCTATGGCACCTGTGCATGGTTGATGTTCTTGGACAAAAGTGTCCAGCGTGTGTTTATTCACCATCTCCCTCCAGCCGCAGGAGCAGTTTCTAACACAACTGTCTTGGCTGTTGCACAGGTAATTTGAAAAAGATTAAAATAGAAATATTTTTGTATGTGCAGTAGAATGATAAACCAGACCATTCATGCTTGATCAGTTTTCTTTCTTACCAATGACAATAAAAAGATATTCTTAAGTACTTCACTTAATCTGCTCCTGCTAAATGTGATATGCTGCTTTCCCAAGAAACTCTTGTGACCAGGACAGACAACTCTACATGTGAGACTAGAGCAAATTGAGATGTTTCAGAAATGTGGCTGCCTTCCCAGGCCTGGAGTTAATTCTTGAGTTACAAAAATCTGCAGGTCGCCTCAAGCGCTCCTCTTCCCTGAGCCCACGCCAGCTCCCAGCGGTGCAGCTGCTGACTCCTGCTCCTTGCATTGCAGAGCCTGACTCAGCCCAGATTGGTGGCACCGAGATCCATGCTTGGGTGAGACATGCACCTTTATAGGAGGAAGTTCAGGGGAGTACACAGTCTGCCCAGAAAATGAAAACGAATTTTCATTTGTATTTCTAACTGCTGACATCTCTATGAAAGTAAGTAAGACAGAAAGAAGATTTACCATTATTTCAGAAGGAAAAATAGAGCCCTGAACTAAAGAGGAGCACAGTGGGAAGAGCCAAATAATAGAAAATCAATACGAGTTATCACCCACCACTGAGCATCCCACTCCACTTTAACCACTACATGCCCAAAGCAAAAACCCACTCATTATGCCTGACAAAGAAAGGACTCTAGAAGAAGAAATGGAGGAAAAAAGATAAGTCAATAACTGACTAAAACAAAAGTAAATGAATGTTCTGATTTTATGAACAATAAAGAAGAAAGTATATATAAATCTCTCTATAGTTCTAAGTTTCCTTATTTTCCTTGACCATCTCCTACCATACCATACTCTAATACTCTGCCAACTGTCATTTGTCATCTTTAAAGAGGAAACCCCTTGCAATAGAACCAAAATTGAAGAAACTGGGACCAGATCCAGCAAGTCAGTGAGTAGGTGGGTGAGTCTTAATGTTAGCTTTAATTCCTCATTTATGAAATGGTTAATTGGACTTATGTCATAGAATCATTGGAAGAATTAAATCTGATTATGTAAGTAAATTGCATAACATGTGCATACTAAATAATAAATCTTCTAAGATAATACCTTCCATTTTTATTTTTACTATTATAAACCAGCAGTTCAAGAAACATGTTACTTTATCAAACACGTATCAACTCTTTTTTGGGGGAAGCACTCAGCAGTAAAGTTGAGGTTTCAATCAACAGTGATAAGTAATTACAACATATATCACAAAGGGTGAACTATTTTGGGCTATAATAACAAACAGGGCTCAGACTTCAGTACTTGAAAACAACAAGGTCCATTTCTTAGGAGTGGCTGAGATTACGGCTCCACATCGTGCTCTTCTGCTCTCTGCTGAAGTGGCAGCCTCTTCTCTGCTTGTCAAGGGAAGAAAGAGAACAGTGCTAAAGCACACATTGCCCTTAAATCTTCCATCTAGAAATGACAGGGCATTTCCATGCACATCTCATTTACTGAAACAAGTCAGCTCTGTGGGGAATTGACTATATACTCTATGAATAGAGTCACAGAGAGAACCAGAGTATCTGATAACCCAAAGGAAGAGCCACACTGTACACAAAGGGCCCTTATGATGGAAATTATGACCTGTGACTTTGTACAGCACCTCAGCATCCCAGTATGCTTAATGGAGAATGCCTTCACTCATAATCAACAGACCAAGGGGGAAAAGCTTAGGGCAGTTGAAGGACTAACTCAGGTACATCGAGCAAGTAGGTAACAGTGTCAAGGTCTGAATTTGGTTCTAGCTACACTGCTTTCCTTATCTAATTTAAAAGAGCAGAGCTTGTTCATGATGTTTTGCTTGTTCAGGTGACAACACATCTTGAACGTGCTGTGACAGCTTGAAGAAATGTCTCTGGGTTATAACTCTGCATCAGCATCATTACCATCATAACTGTCAGTCTCACACTTAAAATGTCAGATTCTGGGCAAACACAACTGCTATGCAAAGTTTGGAAATCATAGTCAAACAACCATAGAGCTTAACCTTGATTAACTTTGTGATCTGTGCCAGAGACTGGAGGATCACACTTCTAGGGATTTCCATGTGGGTCATGAAAGTGTGACTTCACGGTTTCTGTCTGATTCTATCAAGTCTTTGCTTTGGAGCTGGCCAACCAAGGACAGAAACTGTGAGTCACTTGGCAGCTCTGCTCTTTTAAATTATGAGTGTCTGGTATTGTGTCTAGCAATGGAAAAGTTGCTAATACAGCTAAAAAAATGCATTGTCATTTACATATGTATTAGCTTTCCCCTTCCTGGGACACAGTACCTGATGCAACTTAAAGGAGGAAAGGTTTAACTTAGCTCACAATTTCAGGAGAGTCAATCCATTGTTGGCTGGCTTCAAGGTGAAACAAAGCTACTTAGTTCATGGCGGCCATGAAGTAGAGCAGAAGAATAGTACCAGAGAGGAGGAGGTGCAGGAGCCACATGTAATACCCAAGGCCATGCCCACAGGAACTGCGTAGGAGTATCCTCTATTAGCGCTACACATTTCTTAATCCAATGAAATTGACACCATATATTGGTTCAGTTAATTCTCCCAGCAACTCCAAGAAGTTTTATTAGCTCTCCTTTCAGATAAGAAACTGAGGCTGAGAAAGACTGAGTGCTTTACCCAACACCTCATGGGCAGGATGCTTTACCCAACACCTCATGGGCAGGATGAAACAGGCTCAACGCTGGCTCTTCCATCTCTAAATCCTGTGGTCCATGTGCTTACCCATCACATTACTATTATCTACAAGGAACCATAGAGATTGAATTGTATCAACCTGTGGTTTGAGGATGGCTGTCTTGGATCTGCAACCCTAGCTTTTATTAATTTCTCTATATCCAGGACACATTATATTATTTGCTTGGCTCTTTACACAACCAAAGCCATCTTATAATCTCCAGTTTTATACTCTCCTATCTCACTGAGCATTTAAACTTCATGTTCTCATCTCATTTAGGAGCATTTATATGGGAAACTTCAGTAGTAAGTGGGATTGCTATCAATTTCTGGTATACTATCTTTACCAAAGACACTATATGACATGGAGGGCCAGTATGTTCAGTTACTTGAGAAAGAGAAAGTAAAGAAAAAGTTTTGACTATCTGCTAAGAGCCTTCCACTGATAATATACAAATAATAAATTTAAGGTTTAAACTATGAAGAGTTCTCAGTAAAGGGTTGTTTATGTTTGTGACATTAAATAATTTAATTAATAAAAATGTCAGGAATAGCTGTAGCCCTACTTTATGTAAGAAAAAAAAAATACCCCATTGACTGCACCCTGGTGTAGCTGATACTAGCTACCCTCAACCACTGGAAACGACACACAGAGAAATTTTTAGCTTTGCTCCTTTACTTCGCTGAAGGCTTTCTCTTCATCCACAATCACCCATGTTTTAAGAAGCAGAGTCAGAGAGAACTGGAAATTTGGTGTAAGCAGATTTTTAGTGTATTAGGAAGGATTTGGATTGATAATTGCTTACAATAAAACAGAAACAGACAGTTTCCTTGTTAGTATTGTTGGGGAATGCAAGTTTGGTTCTGAAGCTTTTATTGACTTGCTTATGTGGGCTTTTTCAAGAATGCCATTGCTTTTAAATGACTTAAATTAAAATGAGTTAAAACAACAGTTGTGATTAGCAACTTGATGGTATTGGGAAAAACAAGTTCAGGTGGATCAGAGCATTAATGATGAATGAGTATTTTCAGGGTGTAGAAATAGGAGGGATGTTTTATAGAGCAACGTCAAGATGTTCTTTTCCAATATCTATTTGGGATTCATATGTGAATTTGATAGAGATGGATGATTATCCCTTCTGTCCTTACCTGTATTAATTTACTTCACTTTAGAGGAGTCTGAAAACTGCTTATAGACACCACTTAGCAAACAACCACCCTCTTGGAAATGGTTCAATATATTTACACATTTCAACCTAGCTGCCTGGTGAACCGAGCTGAAACACAGCACAAAATTTGGAGCATGTGAAGTATGGAGGAATGGTGAAGGAGATTCGTTCTAATAATGGACCTTCTGGGTTTAATCCTAGCTTTGCTATTTATTTACTCTGGATCTGTTTCCCTATCTGTGCAGTAGGGATACAAATATTACAGCCCTGATAGGTTTGCAGTGAGACTACAATAGTAACGTTTAAGTAAAATACTTACAAGTTGAAAGAGAAAGTGCTCTATAAATATTATGTATTATTATAATTCAGGGACCTCATAAAAATATTTTCTTGGTGTTTAGGTGGCACCCTGAGTTTTCTGATTTTTAATGGGCATTTGGGTGAAGGAAGAACAATTTCTGAGAAAGAGTTCTGTGAAAAACAGAAAAATCATAAGAACTGGCAGTGCAGGCAAATCCTGAGAAGTATAAGGCCCAGCTCCCACCACTTGTGTTATTTGTGTCTGACAACAATGAAAATATTATATGTATTTTCTCTATAAAGAGGAGAATAGACTTGGACAAGCCATGTTCACAGTTTTAGGGGATACACTGGGAACAGGAAGACTGAGAAGTTCTAGAAATCTCAGTCAGGTATAGACTATGGAGACTTCAGGTGCACAGGTAATGGTTTTGCTCTCATGGCTTCCACTACTGTCAGGGATGCTTGAAAGACAGGGCCCTAATTCTGTTCAGTGGCAACCTCGTCCCTCCTCACTAGAAACTGTACACTGTAGGGCAAAGTTAGGCATTTCAACATCTTGGAGGAAGCTAAGAATATCTTCATCAACTCTGGGAAGGCATAAACTCTCTACTTTGATGGACATCTGAAATATGATTTGTTTTCATCATATTCATATTGCAAGAAAAGATATATTGGAGAGGGAACACTATATGGTTGAAAATATGGAAGTGAGAAAAGTGTGTATATTGGTTTATCTAAATATGGATTGATGAGATTGGACATGACAGCTAGTAGATGTAATGGCCTGATGTAATTGATTATACACATTACCCTGAAATTTCAACATAAGCAGTGTGTTTTAACTTTATCTCTGGCTAAAGAGTGTGGGACAAATGATCAGAATAATAATTAAACACTAGACTCACAGTTTGATTCTGTGAGCATGAGACTTGGTTTCACCACTTGTTGATTGTGTCAACTTGTACAATATGCTCTTCTCTCTAAGTCTTAGTGGATGAATCTACTGAAATAGGAAAATTGATTGTACCTTTTCACTGGACTGTTGTAAGAATGAAATGTGGTGATGTATCCAAGGTGCCAACACATGATTATGTATAAAAGCTCAATAAATTTGGCTATTAATTTTCAGCCTGTGAGTAGCAAATTAACATCACTTATAAAGCCTCTTGGACAATTAAAAGTGAAACACACGGATATAAATTTCTGCTAGAGGTTTTGGCTGATGTTAGGGTTTTGGACTATACAGTCAATGGGGGGAAATAAATGAAACTATCAGCTAATTTCTTTCAAAAAATATTTAGAACTGTTTGTAGGACAGAATTCAAGTTAATTTTCTTCCATTGAACTCCTGATGAATATTTCAGTTAGTATCCAACTAAGGCAAATTCTGTAGTCACTGTTAATTCAAAGAATGCTTCCCAAATTTGGATCGTCACCCAAATTACCCAAGCACATTTCTATTCCAACTCCTAGTGTAGCAGAAAATACCCACCTAGCCAGTATACTTCAGCTTGTATTAGTTGCCCAGCAACCTCCAGTTTATATCAGTTCTTGTTACAGTTCCTGTTGCTACTGTCTCCTAGAAACAGCTGGTCACTATGATGCGTATTGTAAGAACTAGTCAAGACACTCAAGTACTCTGCTTCTGTACTTTCTGCTTACAGACCTATAAACATGTTAGCCTAACCATGTTCAGGGCATGATATTTTGGTGATTGAATCCCTATCACTGCCCATCAACATTAAATAAGTCTACCTCCAAATTTTGGGTGATGTTTCACTGTTTCTGTTTGTCTGAACATCTGGCATGTCAGCTGGGAAGACCAACTGACAATGATGACTTCTTTGGGTCACCAGTTGTGGACCTCATGCATAGAGCAAGGATTCTCCAGGTCCCAGTGGAAAGGTAAGCTCTTGAGATTTCTCAAGTCCCCTCAAGGATTTAGAAGATTCCATTCCCTGCTGAATGGCTCACACTGGACCCAAAAGGGAGAAGGATGCAGTCTGCCTACCTGGCTGCCTGCTGGCCAGGTTCTGGTAAGACCTCCAGGGGCATCCACTTTTAGTCTGCACCTGTTCAGTCAAATGGAAGGAGAGCTCGATCACCTCTCATTGGTTAGGCCTCCCTGTGATTGGATGGAGGGAATATTTGAATCTCTGGGTGCCTGGTAAATGATTATGTGAGCATTTGTAGTAGACAGTGCAATCAATAACCCATTCCATCTGTGCTCCACAGTAAAGGAGAAAGAATTCCTCTCCAAACCTCAGACTGTGATTGGGCCCCAATCTGCAATTCTGTGAACACATGTAGAAAGGACAAAACAGAGAACCTACCAATGCATCTCCGTAGTCCAGAGGGTCCTAACATTGTTGAGCAACAAGTAGCCAGGTGGGCATCTGAATTCTCTCTCTCTCTCTCTCTCTCTCTCTCTCTCTCTCTCTCTCTCTCACGAGAACCCACCCTTTGTCTGTTGCACCATTGTTCAAGGGTACACCACACACATGTAAGGAGCCAGAAGTGGAAATTAAGTAGTCCAAACCAAAGTTCTTATCTAAAGTCCCAACAATTTTAGGAATGGCTTTTATGGTGATTCCAAAGTTAAAATGAAATCAAACTTCTGTATTTGAGCAAGACTACTCCATGCTCCCTGGGGTTGAACAAAGTACTGATAATTCCACCTTGGCAGATACCACTGCAGCTCCCAATTTTCCAGCTCTCCAGCCAGCAAAAAGAAACAAAAAATTCAGTCAAGTGCTTCTCAAAGGCATCAAAGAGGAGGGCAAAAAGCTGCAACCTAGGGCATTCCTAGCAGACAGTCAACCTATTGCCCCTCTGTCAAAAAGTTTACCATTACTGGGAAAAATGGGACTCTTGCCTCTTGCCTCCTTCTGCCAGGGAAGAACTTGCAGCCTGGGAGGACATCTCAACAAAAATAAATTACTATATAAGCCAGTCCCCACACCACTTCTAGGAAAAGACCTGTTGAAATTAGAAGTGATATCTCCTTTAACTCTGCACTTTCTTAACTCCAAGAAGAAGAATGAAACCTACATCAGCCCAAGACAGATAACCACAATTCTGAAGTTCTGAAACCTCTCCTTTCAGACATATGGGCCAAAGCCTCACCTCCATGCCTGGTCACCAACTGTGCTTCCATATCCTGTGTCAGGGGAAGCACAAACAGACATCCAGCCTCATATAAACCACCTTAAGCAATTGGGGTTGCTAATTACTATTGTAGTCAAGGTTTTCAAGGACAACAATTTGATATAGGACATATGATTTATAGAATTACTTTATAGTAGTCACCCAAAGAGTCAAACACAACAAATGCAGGAAATCTGGCCACACACTAAAACCCCAAAGAATCCAGCTGAGGACCTGGGTCACACGGCAAGACTCTGCATGAGTCCAGCTGAAGACTAGAAACCATAAAAAGTGTCTCTTGTAAATCTGTTTCATGGATCTGTACTGGGAAGGTCCAAAGGTCACTGGAGCCAAGAATCAACACTCAAAGTAAGGATCAGAGCTCGCCCCCAAAATCCCACAGCCATCCTCAGTGACAGTGAAAGCCAAAACTCCTCTGATGATGAGGAATTTTGCCAAATCCCTATCAAGAAAGAAACTCAACAAGCTCCTCCAGGAGAACCAATGGCAACAGGAGAGTCAACAATGACCAAGAGACCCAGCAACACTCAGGAGAACCAGCACTACTTCTTCCTCCCCAGGTCTCCCTTTCACCTTGGCAGCAATCCGCAGGTGCGCCATCCACACTCAGCCCCACAATGATTCAGTTCAATCAGTATTATATGTTGACCACTAGTTGTTAATCCACCACAGTCATATTGGCCATGCTGTTGACAATTCAGCCACCACCTTACACTTTGCAGTTATGCCTTCTGCTTGCAGGTTGCTACTATAAACAAATTCTTGTTTGCTGATTGTAAAACTCCATCTTGGAGCAGCCTGCACCTGCACCATCAGACAGCATCCGATGCCACAGATGCCTCAACTAAGAATTCAACCACATATCCAGAAGTTTCATAAATGCAAAATAATCAGAAACTGTCAGACTGCTGAAATACACCTCTTCTGATGAAAGAGAAAACAGTGGGGAATACTGTCAGTTCAAGATCTCTGAGTTGTCAATGCTGCCAAGGTAGCCCTCCATCTTGAAGTCCCAAACCCCTAGACCCTCCTCAGTTTTCTGCCACCCTTAGCCTGCTGGTATACCTATTTGGGCTTAAAGAATGTCTTCTGATTTTGACTGGCTTCAGTTGGCAAGTCCCTCTTCTCCTTTAAATGAAAATATCCCAGTTACACAAAAGTCAACTGACCTCAACTCAATATCCCAGAGGTTCAAAACTTGCTGACATTCTTTGGAGAAGCCCTCACAACTGACTTTGCTAGTTTCCCAGCACAGAATATCACTGAAGTTCTGATTAATCACACCCAAGCTGCCTACTGGGAAAGCACAAATGTTCTGTTGCAGTATCAGGCAGAAATTGGCTGCAAGATATTGGCTACAAGATATTTTGGAAAAAGGCACAAATCTGCAAACAAAAGATCAGATATCTGGGATTTGACATAAATCAGAGATAGTGTGCCCTTAGCCTAAAAAGAAGAGAGGTCCTCTGCTTCTGGAGTTCATAAAAAATGGCAAGGTTCCTATATGGTGTCTTATCTGGAAGACTCCCTTTTTGCATTCCCAATCTTGGGAATTTCAGGTGTAACTGGAATTCAATTTGTTTGCCAAAGATGCTTACTTAGACTGTCAGTTCCTGAGAATGCCCAGTGGCCTTCCTATGCAAATAATTGTATTTAGTCACTGAAGGATTCCTTACTCTTTGCCCCCATACTCTAGCAACCACTGTCCTGATCAAGACACTGACAATCTCACCTTAGGCTGAGACCTACTTCTCTAGGTGGCAGGTGTGGTAATGGACCTCCTGATTAATGGCGGACATCACTGACTTTCCAACAGCTGGGTCACCCAGTCTTATGCAAAATTCCTTGCTTGATTCTGTGGCAATAAATCACTCAATCCTGCCACATACCTGCCTACCAAGCTAGGCCTCCAGACCATGAGTGCCTGGCACTGACTGATGAACCGTTCTTGAGCAGACAAAACTTAAAAACTGAAGACCCTGACAGATGCGGAGTAGACCCAGTTTATGAATGGAAGTAGCTCTGTTTGGAATGAAGTTTGACAGGCTAAATATGTTGCGGCCATGTTGGACAAAGTTATTTTGGCTGATGATCTCCCACAGGGATGGCCTGCACAGTGAACTGAACGAAGAGCCCTCGTACAGGGAAGTGATGCACTGAGGATGGAGCAATCCTGCGATTGGTGTCATCAAACTTCAGCTGTGTGTGGACTGGTCGGGATCTGCAGTGAGCAGAGCAGGGATTTGAGTGCATTGTCTTTTCAGATTGAGCCTCAGAGGAGGTGTCTGGTCCAGGTGAACTCTCCAGAAATCATCTGGATGGGCTCTTTTAACTCTGGAATGGTGGATCTGAGGTTGAATTTCCAGAACTTTGAGAGCTATTGAGGAAGTTGATATGCACGTGGGTTACATGTGTGTCCCAGGGTGTGCAGGATTGCTCCATACCTCAGTGCATCACTTCCCTTGATTTTTGTGCCTATTCCAGGCTTGATATTGTATTGTCCAACTTGGTTTCTGCTCCCTGCTCTTCTTTTAGCCATGGTTTTTAATCGCCCTTTCTTATAGACAGGTGCTCCAAGAGAATAAAAACCAGTAATGTCCTTACCCTTATTCTACAAATAACCAAGATTTGACAAGCATCCGAGGCACATGGGACGTGCTCCAGGGTCAAACTGACTTCCCTGCCAGAGAAATGTTACAGAATAGACAGGACTAAATCATGTCTCTTCTTTAGGGGGAGATTCTCCAATAAGGGAAACAAGCCACAAACTCCTGATAGGAATATTTTCAGACTTGAAGACTTTGGCTAGTGCCCATCCTAGGCCCACTGACAGCCCTAACGCTTCTGCTTCTAGTCGGCCTTATATAATTAATTGGCTTGCCCAGTTCATCTCAGAACATCTCATAATGTGCCCAGCAAAGATTTGCTGGGAAACTAAAAGAGGGGGGAAATGTAGCAGAAAATGCCTCCCCAGCCAGTACATTTCAGCTTCTGTTAGTTGCCTAGGTAACCTCTAATTTACTTCAGTTCTTATTATTACTGTGTCCTAGAAATGGCTGGTCACTATGATGCATAGTGTAAAAACTAATCAAAGACAGTGAAATACTCTGCTCTTGTACTTCCTGCTTAGAGATTTCATAAGAATATGAGTCTAACCCATTGAGGGCCTGAAATATTGGTGATTGAATCTCTATCAGTGTCCATTAACATTATATAAGTCTGCTTTGGCTGATGGACATTTAGTACAGGGTTTGTTTTGCTTTTGTTGTAAAATTTGGATTGATTGTGAACATTCCTTTAATCCTCACTCAATGGAAATATGGTTTCATATGATCTTGGTATAGACCTACATGCTGAGTCATAATGTAACCTGTTTTTTACTGTAATTGAAATTATTAAACAGTTTGCCAAAATGATAATAATCTACTTTCCTAGCAGCAGTTTATGAGAATTCCTTTTTCACATACTCATGAACATTTAATATTGTCAGAGTTACGAATTTTAATTTTTAAGGTGGACATGTAGCAGCTATTCATAGTTTTAACTTTCATGTTCCTTGAGCTCGAGCTCATACAGGCTTTAGCCATGCACTTAGCACTTTTGTGATGTGTCTATTAAATCATTTGCATTTTTATGTTGCTCTTTTCATTTGATTCAAAATTTTACTTATATATTCTAGAAATTAGATCTTTGCTAACCCTATGTATTAAAAATATATTCTAGGAGAATAATGTTTTCATTTGTTCCTTCTTAGTAGTATTTTATAATGAACGAAATTCCTAGGGAAATGTCGATTTTCCTTTGTATTAGTGCTTTTGTCTAATTTTAGTTCTTTGGCCTATCCTACTATCATGAAGCTATTACCATACGTTCTTTATCTACTAATATTTTAGCAATTATTTTTACATGTAGGGTCATAATTCACTTTAAATTAATTTTGGAATATGGCATTGGGTATATCACATATTTCACATTTTTATATACTCACATGAGTCCCATTGATTTATCAGAAATCAGGTGTCCCTACACAGACATATTTGTTTTGGATCCTCAACTATATTCCTTGGACACATATACTTAACCTTATGCTGATACCACATTACCTTAAATAACACTGCCTTTGGAGTATTTTTAAGGTACTCCGAGTACCATATATATATACTAGGATTTTGTATGGCACTGATGCTATTGATCAACAGTGTGGTGGGGGGACTGGCTTTTTACCAATCTTGAAATTCCTATCCATGAACTTGTCATGTAGCTCCATTTTCCTAGCCACTGTCAACTTTTCTCAATGATTTTTTAGTTTTCAATAAAAGTATCTTGAGTAATTTTCAAACAATGCTTATATATGGATATGCACTCCAAAGGACATTTTTAGCTTAATTTGTTTACAGTTCTGTAATATAGAATTGTAATTGACTTCCTTTTTTAAAAAATTTGACTTTGTAGACAATGATTATAGATATTTGCTTTCTTTATGCATTTTGTTGCATCATACAAGTTTTGTTCTTGATGTTTAGTCTCTATAAGCTCAAAAATTATCCAAGTTCCACTTTTATTCTCTATTTGGCACATGAATTTTTCAGAATTCTCCTGCTTCCTTTCTTATGAATTGAAGATTTTCTAGTTATTTAGTTTTATTACATTGTAACACTTAAATTACTTTCTTGCACTGGTGTGAGTTAATTTTACTTCTATATAGGTTTCAATGTCAACTTTCCACACATGCATACAATAGGTACTAGTAAAGTTCAACTTTCCTTTCTGTCCCACTCCAACACCCATCCCAAGTCAAGCACCCTTGCAAACCTCTAGTCGTCACTACCCTACATCCATGTCCACCTTTGCTCAGTTTCAACATATGGGAACATGATGTAATATGTGTCTTTCTGCTTACCTTATTTCATTTCACATAATGTCATCCTGTTTCAAATAATTCTTCTATATAGCTGACATATATATATATATATATATATATATATATATATATATCTGGAAATGGGCACCTGGATTAATTCTTAGCTGTTATGAATAGTGCTGCTGGCTTGTATTCTATTTCCTCTGTAGTTAACAATCATACCTTTATTTTATCCTTCAGAATTTCCTAAGATTGCTTTAATTGCCCAGAACAATGTCAACTTTGTCATGTTTCTTGAATATATAAAAAGCAGGTTTGTATAAGTTAGGTCAACTCTGATAATGAAGTTCTTTAACTCTTCGATATGTTTCTTGTCTCATATGTCCTCTTGTTCTACCAGATAACTTTCTGTGTGTGTGTGTGTGTGTGTGTGTGTGCGCACGCGCACATGTAGGGAGGTTTGCAGACATATTTGTAGGTCATGATACTTTAAATAACAAATTTTGTTCTTCAATTTCCAAAGAATGAAATTTCTGGTTCTAATTATGCATTTTAGAACCAAAAAAGGGATGTAAAATATTATTTTAATTCTAAAAATTAAAAACCTGTTATCAAAGCCTGGTAAAGTTAACAAAAATAAGGACATTATACATCTACTTCAATTGTATAGATGTAGAGGCACTAAATACAGATATCAGCAAGGGAATTCAACATTATGAAAACATTACACAAAAGGAAATCATATTATTCATTAGCTGTGACATAGAATAACAGTCAAATCATTCATAAGCTTCACTTTGTGATTATCGTGTGAGAGATAGTCCCTTTGTATTTAGGAAAAAAAGGAAGAATTCCACTGTCATTGTTGTTACATAAAAATGTTAGGAAGGGCTTGGTTAATTAAATACCAGTAAAGTCATTCACAAGAAACATACAGAAAACATTTGGGAAGAAGGAGACAAAGTTGTCTCTTCATCTAAACCACGCCAGACATCAAACACATAACATGTAAACTTCTTAGAATTAATGAATGCTGGTAAATGATCAAATGCAACAGAAAATCAAGTTTACATTTGCAATATTAGAAATTAAAAAAAACTTACTGAATCTATTTTCATCTAATGATGCCTAAGATTAAAAAAAAAATGACTAGATCCCTGGAATTAGAAAGTTCAAAACTTCTGTGTCTACTGCATCATCACTAAACAAAACCCTTGTTTCTACTGGGTACCAACATCAGTTCAAATGCAAAGAAAAGAGTGGAAAATCCCACTCCATAGACAATATGGTTTTCTTACAGTGAGTGAAGTGAGGGTGGATCAAATGAAGATCAAGCACATGGGAAATATCTATGACTCCAAGGTGTTACAGTGAGTATGACAAACGGATGAACCGGACCCTCAAGGGCTATTTGGGTAGGGAGTTCGGAGAAACCTTTCCCAGCAAGTATTGTTCAGCCTGAAAGCAAAGAGAGGAATGCCAGATTTTTGAAGTCAACTTTGAAGAGACAATCAAACAGAATCTCCTATTTCTACTTAAAAGTTTATTTTTAAAATAACACTGAATCAATGTTTGTGTTGGGTTTTATAATACATGATTCAATTTAATTTTCAGTACTATGGGTTGAACCCAGGTCCTCTGAACTAAGCTACATTCCATCTTTTTGCTATTTTTTAAGTCAGTATCTTGCTAAGTTGCTGTTCGCTTAGGCCAGTGTCAAACTTGCAACAATCCTGGTTGAGTCCTCCAGAATGCAGGGGTTGCAGGCATGCACCATCACCCCAGCCACATACTTCTTTTAATATCATATTACTCTGTGTCTCCTTCTGATATTAATGTCATATTTACTGAGATGATCATTAGGACTTAACTTCCTTCAGTTAGTTATTTTCCTTTCACTTCATTTTGACTTTGTATAAAAGAACTCTTAGATACTGTGTTTCTATTTCTCTTATCCAAACTCTACTTCTTTTCTCCATTATTCATTAATATGCAACATATTTTCCTGTCTTGTCTCCAACTCTCACTGTCATCTAAACTAATTACTGAAATGAACAGTGAGGTATCTCGTTTGACATATTACTTGTTAATAAAAATTATGATACTTAGATGGCCTCAATAAATTGTGTCCATACAAAGTAAGGTAGTATCCAATTGGCTATTTTAAAATGTTCTATTTTACCCCATATGAGACTGATGTATCCCTCAGAAGGTGATCATTTGCAAACAATATATGTTAATATTCAAAACAGTTCAATCCTAATTTTGGTAGTATCATGACAGATTAAATCAGAATGTTTTTCCTCCTTTCCTGTAAACAACGTAACATGGAAAAGAACAATAATAAAAACCATGAACTCATTTTCCAGGGAAATTAGGAGATAAATTTCAAATCATGTAAAAGCTAATTAAAGCAACTGAGGTTTGCTAAGAAGTTCAGAAGTCCTTGAAGAAAGAGGCGATAGAAGTGGTTATAAAATATAAAAAATGATACAGCATTGGAAGGATTTAGCCAGTGAAAATAGATCTTTGGAAATGACAAAAATAGAGATGTTCTTTAGGAAGACTCTATGCCCATTGGTTATAGAGGTCACAGAATCACTAAAAACTCTTGGAAATTACTGAAAATGTGATAATGTGGTTTTGGTTCTAAGAAGTGAAAAAAAACACAGGCTACAGAAAGTAATAGTAATAAATTTTCTTTAGTAGAAAATTATGTTTTTGAAACTTTTAAAAGATGTCTTCCCTCGGACATTTTATAGGAAGCTTAAAATGAAGGAAGCCTAATTTTCAAGAGATTCATGGAGCTGGCTTTTGATTAAAGTAGTGAATTATTATTCATTGATAATTAAGAATGCAAACTGGTTTCTATGGCAACTATATTAGATTGGACTGAATTAGACAGAAATTGTACAAAATAAAAAGAAATCTTTGAATCCCAAAATTCCAATAAATATGAGCATAGTTCAGAAAGCTACTTAGTTGCAAATAATGGCAGTTTATAATGAAAAGGAAAGATGTCTATAAAAGAATCAAGAACCATAAAAGTCACAGACAATCATTTTCAGAGAATTGGACAAGGCTCTAAACAAGCCTAAATTGCAGAAGTAGTATGTCTTTTTAAAATTGAACTATCCAATGTAATGATTCTATCTTTGCCCTGCCATCGTATACTGTATTATGGCTGGGAAGGGGTAGGCAGACGCTATGTAGACATACTTTAGATGCCAAAATTCTGGACTGTAAGATAAATTTTTAAAAAGTAGATCAAAATCCTCTTACATCATATGTAATGAGAAGAAATTGAAACCTTTTTCATAATTATTTGGGATCAGTTAAGGATGTCTCATCTCATTGCTTTCATTCTAGATAGTACTCAAAGTTTTAAGCCCAAAATCAATAAGAAATAAAAGTCATCTAAATAGGAAAGGGAGAAGTCAAATTATACTTGTTTGTAGATATTTTAATACTATGTATAGAAAAACCTAAAGATTACACCACTAGATTATTGAAACTGACTAATATATAATAAAGTTACAGGATACAAAATCAATGTGTAAAAATTAGTAATATTTCTACATGCCAATGATAAATTTGCTGGTAAACAAATCATGAATGCTATCATTTTCGTTCTAGCTATTCCTAAATTCCTAGAACCAACATAACTTGAGAAAATTAAAGACCTATAAATGAAATTATAAAATATTGATGGATGAAATAGGAAGAAACAAAAAAGTGTAAAGAATTTAGGTTCATGAATTGGAAGAATTAATATTGTTGAAATACCCATACAACTCAAAGTAATTTAAGACTCAATGGAAATACCCATTAAAATATCATTGACAGTCTTTACAAAAAGAAAAAAAAATGCTAAAACTCATATAAAGACAGAAACAAGTCTTTTCTTTCCTTTTTTTATCTTAAAGCAAATAAAACTAACAAAACAAAACATTGAAAATGATACAGAATTTCAAAACAACATAATAGGAAATCAACAATGGCTGCCTCTCCTGGTTACTTTTCTTTAATTGTTGAGGCAAAACACCTGATGCACAAAATTAGGGAAGGGAAGGTTTATTTAGCTTACAGTTTTTACCCAGCTGGCTCCAAGGCAGAGTGGCATTGCTGAGGGGGCAGCTGTCTATGATGGCCACAAGCAACAAGAGTGAAAGGAGCAAAAATGGGAAAAGCATGCCTCCCTCCTTCCCCTGTATGATATGTTGGCTCCCTGCCCATAGATAAATGCCGCATTCACAAGCCCATTCCAGCACTAGACGAGAAATCATTCACAAACGCTAGACTCTGTTGCCTCCAAGATTGAATGAAGTTTTGGGGGGACATTTAAACTTACCACAACATTCCACCCCTGTTCCACCAAAGACTCATGTGTATCCTTAATGTAAATGACATTTAGTCCATTTCCAAGAGTTGCTAAAGTTCTAACAATTTCAGCATTTCTAAAAAGTCCAAGTCCCAATCTCTTCCAAGATCTAAGGCAAACTCTTAGCTGTAATCCCCTGTACAAATAAAACAAAGTTAAACACTTCCAGCATACAGTGGTACAAGATTAGCATTACCATTCAAAACGGCACAAACAGGAGGATACAAAGAATTGGGACCAAAGGAGGTCCAAAATCCAGCAGGGCAAACATTAAGTCCTGGAGTTCTACACTCAGCATCTGGAAAAAAAATTTGGTTGTGAGCTCTCAAGGGTTTGAGTGACTCTACCCTCAAGCCATTCAGGTGTGCTTCTCTCTTGGGCTGCATTTGCTCTCTCCTTGCAAGTTTCCTTAGATGATCCATGCTGCTGGCATTCCCAAATTTGTGGGTTCTCCACTGCACTTTTTGCTTCGCACACATAGCTTCACACACTGCCCTCTCAGGACACACTGCCTGGCCTCCCAGGCCCTCTGAAATCAGGAAAAATGTTTTTTCAACCTCACAACCCATGCATTCTGCATGTGCTTAAACCAGCACCACATGGACATTGCCAAGGTCTACTGCCAGCTGGAGCTTTCCTCCCTCTTGGATGTAGGGGTCGAGTGCCTGAATCACTGAGCACTCTGAACCTGACTGTGAGGAACAAATTCTCTATGTCACCACCATTTTGGAACCTGGTATGGCCACCACCATTTTTGAACCTCCCATGGACTCTGCTACCATTAAGGATCATGGCACTCTGCAGCTTTCTCCTCCAAGTGAAGTCTTTCACTTTGTGGAGATGTGCTGCCTTTTCCTGTGAGGGCTGCAGGCTCTCTTTTTTATTTTCCTGTTCCTTCTCAGCAATGGAGATTTCAGCTCTGTCTTTGCAGAATAAGGCTTTGCTGGCACTTTCTTTCTGGCCAAACTCAACAGTGTTTTAAATCCCCCTGCTGGACCCTTTGCTCTTGATTTACAACTTAAATGTGGCGAAAGCCCCCAACAATAGCCATGCCACCACCTCAACATTTGACTGCCTGGAAAGTTCTTCTGCCAGATTAATTAATCCACCTCTCTTAATCTCAGTCTCAAGCAAAAAGTCTTTGCACATGAGAAAAATGCAGGCAAACTTTCTGCCAATCCATAACACACCAGTATGGAATTCAACAGCCTTCTTGCCAGCAGAAACCTCCTGAGTCTGATCTTTACAGGCTTTCTGATCTCCTGGGCTGTGACCAGAACATCCTAAGCTGTCCCAGCACCACTCTGAGGGTGACATCTCTGAATCTTTCCAAATTCTTCCTGTAAGCCATGCCCAAGGGCTATTGAACCACATGTTCAGATATGACCCCACTCCGCTGTTAAAAAATTCTATCTTGGTTACTTTTCTCTCATTGTTGAAACAAAATACCTGATGCCCAAAATTACGGAAGGGAAGGTTTATCTACCTTAGAGTTTTTGGAGGCCTCAGTACATACCCAACTGGCTCCAAGGTAGGGTGGCTTGGCTGAGGGGCAGCTGATCATTGCGATTGCAAGCAACAAGAGTGAAAAGACAAAAAAGAGAGAAGTATGACCCTTCCCTCTAATGTCTCTCCTTATTTTTCCTTTAGTCAAGCCTGTTCAGTGTTTGTATAATCTAACTCCATTGCTACATCAAACAAATTTAGAATTGTATTTCACTGTCAGTTTGCCTTTTAAATTGTTATGAAAAATCTTTCCATATCTGTAGTGGTACTTAGTGTGCCAATGTTTATAGTGTCTTATGTTAGTATAATTACTCCAATTTTCTTTTGGTCAGTATTTGCATAGTTATAACTTTTTCGGTCTTGGTACTCTGCGCCCTTTGGTTGTGATGCATTTCTTGTAAAGATTATCTATTATTCTGCGTGCATGAACACTGATGTACTTTTATCATTCTTAATAGTTTTTCTACATTTAGTGTGTAATAGCTAATATATTTAAAGTTAAATTTATCATCAAACTATTCATGTGTACTTTTCTATGCGTATGTTTGTTCTATTTCCTTATTTTTCTGTTACATTCTTTTCTCTGTTTTTATTAATCATCATCCTCATTATGATTATATTTCTCTGTTAAGTAGAGTGATAAAACTTTTGTTGTTAAATTAATCCTAGACATTATAATATGTCATAAAAATCACAATGAACATTTTGATTTCAATGTGAATTTTCGAGCCCCCTGGAAAAGGCAGGTATTTCACAGTTTCAACTCCATTTAGCAAATCAAATCCCTTTTCCCTTCTTTCTCTTCACCCTCTATACCTTGTCCCCTTCCACTTGAAAGCGACTCCCTAATTCCCATTATCCATCTTTTATTTTGTATCTTATTTACTTTAGGTTTCTTAAAAAGTTAGACCAGTTATTTTGAAATTTGTACCTTAAAATATCATGTCTATAACTTTGTTATGCCTGTGAGCCTAGCTACTTAGAAGGCTGAGGCAGGAAGATCATGAATTGGAGCTCAGCATGGGCCCCTTGGAGAGAGTCTGTCTCAGAAAAACAAAACAAAAAGGGCTGTGGATGTAGCTCAGGAGTAGAAAACCCCTAGATTGGATTCCCAGTACCCCTGACCCCTCCAAAACTCTTATCTCTTTATGGACCATGGAGTAGAGAGCAGACAGATTGGAAACACCTGAATATGGAGAGCTACTAACTCTGCAAGGAAAATTCTAAAAACAATGGAGGCCCGAGATTTTGATCCAGTTTCCCCAAGGGAACCACCACACAGGGTGTTGGAACCGAGTCCTCACGTGGACTTGGCGGGAACGCCTTTAATCACACACAGTCCAGATCGAGAACCAGCCACCTCCACCAGGATGCTGATTGGACGATGCTCACTGCCCAACCTTCTATTCTCTGACATTTTGTGGTGGTGATGGTTTCATGTGACTCCATACAGCAAACTTGGCTAAGTCTACATTGTTCATTCATGATTCATTACCCTGTGCAGACATTTCATGCATAGATCATTACGGCTAGGCCCGTGCACATCCTGCTCCTGTCTGGGCATTAGCTAAATTCCAGCTCGTCACCTTACGTGCGCATGGCTGTTCACACCCAGGGAATATATGAAGAAAGTCCTGGAGTTATTTTTTTTTTTCTGTGTGAAGTTATTCTGCCAAAAGTTAAATAAGTTACTCTCTTTGACTTCTGTTTGCTCTGTCCACCTCTTAGCATATTTGGGCAGCTTAATTATTTGATCGAGCAATCCTCTCCCCAGTGTGGTATGGACTCCAGGGGTGGTGAGGTATGGCTAATTTTCTGAGCATTAGATAAATGAAGATGACTTAATTTTTAAAAATGTGTTTTCAAGTGGGAGAAAAAAAGCATACTGTTCCATGCAGCTAATGCAGTCAGTACCTGCTACCCTTTGAAAAGTAAGAACTTTTCCCTATCTTTTATTTTTAGTCATTTTGCATTATTGTCATTGCTCCCATATTAGATTTCTAGCGTGCAGACGGTATGAAGAAATAATAAAATGTGGAGTTTCTATCAATCACATAGCCTATAGCTAAAGCCCTTTGACTTAGTAACTCAATTTCTTCATGTGCTTTAACATTTCAGCAAAAATTAAAATGGTTCTCTCATGCCCCAACCCTTTCTCTCCAGAACCCCATCACAGCAAACTAGCTTAGTTTCATCAGATGCTAAACCTTTTTTCAAGATTTAATAAAAAAATAAGAGTGATCTACCGAGCTATGATGAGTTCTCCAGGCTGGGTGTCAAAGTTGGCTGTGGTCTCTGCACCCCTAATGGTAGCTCTAAACCATTCTGCACACTATTGTAAATATGGATAATAAAGCCAAACGTCTTCTGCTTTGTGTTAGAATTAGTGCTGCTCCGTGTTTTTGATTGCTGGTTCTGAGAACCAAGCTCCACTTGTGGATGTAAGAATTCCCGGAAACTAAGAAGGCAGTATAGATGCACAGATGTGCTCTTATGAACTCTTTACATTAAATTGAGAGCATGTGCACCTTCGAGGTGCTGAAAAATACTGGCAGCAGCTTCTTGGACCTCCCTCCCTCCTAGGTCTAATCTGAGTCCAACTTCTGTGTGATGTTTTCCTTACATCCAAAACTTAAAGTTCAATTTGGTAGAAGCAAGAAGTTTCTTGGTCTTTCAGAACTAGGAAGATTATCTTGAGATTGTCCTGAGGTCAGAGGCTATTTCTACCTTATCAGTTGCAACTTCGCTCTTACATTCCATATTGCCTTCAGGAGTGGTCCCTTAAAAGAAATTTAATATTTACTTTTGAGTGACAGGTTTGGAAATCTGCTTCAACCTTTAATCCTGCTGGTAGCAGTAAAGAAGTCGTGGAAGAGAGACTTCTGAGACTACTTCTCCTGCAGGCTCAATGTCAGGAACTGGATTATTGTCCTGTTTCCTCTGGACATTTAATGTCTTTCAGGGGCTTCAATAACACCTAGATGTTGATCAAACCATATTTTCCATCATTTTCTTGAGTGTGTATAGCTCATCCATAAATCTCCCATCATTTTGTATGTGGGTCGTTGAGCAGGCTCCTTAATGCTGCACGAGGGGGTAAACCTTTGCAACTAAAGCATCTGTCTTCTCAAAATCAATCCATGTGCCCAGAGCTTACAAATCTTAGAGACTGTAAACAGAAGCAGCACCAGATGAGCCGGATATGGGCGGTAGCCATAGCACAGGGTTATTTTTGTGGAACCTTTTAGCAAGAATTACTGAAATAAAAATGGTTTCGGTTTGTTTTTTGTGGTGCTTTTTAAGGCACCCATTTGCCTGAAACAAAACCCATATGATCACACATATGTTCATAAATCAGTTATATAGCTAGATATATTTTCATAAAGAAATTACATCTTTCCAACATACACACAGATCAAGAAACAAAAGGATACCAGCCCTAGAATACTGCCCTTGATTTTTTCTTTCATTTAGGAATACTTTCCCTGGACAAGCGAATCCTCAACTTTTAATATTGTGTATTAGTTTTGCCTGTTTTTGAACTGTTTTATACAAGGGACCATTAAATATATCCTCTTTTATATTGCATTTATTTTGCTCAACATTGCACAATACACGTACACTTTTGCTGGTGGAGTAGTGTTTTTGTTTGTTTGTTTATGTTCCCACATTTATTGCTTAAGATTAAATGCATTTTTTAAATTCTCATTTCTGTCTACTTTTATTAATGAATATACTACAACCTCTCCATTTTACTCAGGCACTGAGTTGTTTATGTTTGGGTTGAAATTTGAGAAAAATTTGGTCTGTTTCAGACTTCTATACATTGGTAAGTGTAAGCATTCCAGTTTGGGGGGTATAAATATGAAAATGCAGGGGTGGGTGTCATTTCTGGGTGAAAAACATATACAATTCACTTTGGTAGATCTTGCCAAATATTATTCACTAGTGGATATATCAACTAAAACATATTTTGGAGAAGTGGTTTTACAGATTTATTTCCCCTCAGAATTATTTGGGACTCTCACCAATGTTTTGCTTTTTGTCTTCAGTAGTGTTTTGGTATGGTCTTGCTTTACATTTTCCCCATCCTGGTAGGCTTTCATCTATAGTGTATTGTGGTTTTAATATGTCTGTCCCTAATGATTATGTCAAGAAGTTATTTGATATGTTTTGATCATTTATCTTTCATAATGAAATGTCTACTCCAGTTGTTTGCTTACTTATAATTGGTCTCTTTCAACCTATCTTATTGATTTGTGGAAGGTTTTTAAGTTATTAATGAGTCTTTTGTTGTATCAGTCTAACTCCATGCTTTATCTACAGTGTACTTTGATTAACAGAAGTTATTATTTAAAGGAATGCACCTTTTTGATTTATTATCATATAGCGCATTTTGTGTTCTGTTTATGAAATTTCTATCTTCACTATAGTGAATGGATTCACTAAATATTTTTACTCTTTTTATATCCAGAATATATTTAGAATTTATTTTTTCAGGAAGTGTAAGAATAAAGATAACAGTTCATTTTTACTGTCTGTGGATATCTGATTTATTTAGAATACCTATTAAAAAGACTCACCTTTCCTCACAACAGAACAATCTGTTTTCATCAGAAACTACCAAGTTCTGCCTGTGAGTCTTTAGTCTGCCCCACTGATTCATCTCATGGTTGTTATAAGGGTAATTCAATATATTAATTACAGCTCTACAATAAGCTTTGATTTCTGGAAAGTTAACATTCTATTTTTGTTATTTTTGTCCAGGACTGTATTTGTTGTGTGGAGGTTTTTGTGTATTCATATAATTTCTAACAATTTCTACAGAAAATATTTTATTAGTGTTTTTAAAATTTATCAATCTGTTTAGTAACAGTTGATATTTTCAAAACATTAAGTTTGCAACAAAAATGTGATGTTGTCTTGCATTTATTAGGTCTTTTTAAATTTTTCTTGGTAACATTGATAAAAGTGTGTTGCAAAGTTATTGCACATCTTTTGTTACACTTATGTCTAGCAATTTAATGGTTTTTCAAGATATGGAAATGATTTATGTTTTAGCATAAGAAATTAAATACTATCACCAAGATTTTAAAAAAGAAACAAACAGAATATAGTCAAACCCTGATAAATTCATTTATCTATTGACAATCTCTTCTAAATACCCAGCATGGAAATGTGAGTGTAGCAATAACATTGAGTCATTAGAATCACATGGACCAATTTCAAACAAGGAACGTAAACATTGTGTATCACATACATGTACAAAGAAAGTGAAGAATAGAGGGGAAGGGAGGAAAGAGGAAGGGGAAGGAAAAAAAGAATTAATGGTGTGTGATGTACACGGACTACATTTCCCAGGAAATGTAGACGTTACGTATTAGAAACATGTACTAATTCTAAAAGGAAAGAAAGAAAAAGGAATTGCACGGCTTAGACTCCAATCATGATGCCAAACATATGGAACTGAACGTTCTATGAATAGCCCTGTGCGTCTGTTTCCTCTTCCAGACAATGGAACTAATGATAACGCACATCTTAAGTGCCTTAAGAAGCTTAGATATACTTCTTGCAAAGCACCTAGCATAGAAACTGGATCTAGTGATTCATGGTTATATTGACAAAAGTGTGGCAGTGGCAAGGTGCTAATGATCATCCCCGTTGTCATCACCACACATTTGTGTCTTGAGAAGAATTTTTCTCCTCCAGTTGCCTCCAGGCTTATTTGGAACTCATCACACCTAGCAAACAGGTACTGATGTTGCCTTTACCTTTATACTCATACATCTAGGTCTTGCAGATGTACATATGGCTGTCTCTCTGGCACTCCTCTCTAGAGAGTCAGCAATTCTAGATGGTTGATGTTCTTGCTAATTAAAACACCACACTGATCTATTCCAACCACATAGAATTGTTTAGGAAGACTCTCCCCACATAGTTACCCTGAATGCTGTCATCTTGATAGATTAAAGAAGAACATGCCTCAGAGCACATTGAAGTCAACTAAGAAAGATGGATTGTATTTAGATATATTGGGAGGGGAAAGGAAAATAAAATTTTTTGTTGCTCTTTTATTCTTCTGTGTTCTGTTTAAAATTCTTTTTTACACAGGGTAATTTCCTTGATGGATAGGTGATCAATTTCTGTGTCTCCAGAATCAGCCTGATAGAATTGAAAGTTGTGTTCTTCCTACATCCCTAAATTACTCCAGTATTTATCCTGTTATAACTGAGCTCTTATGTGCAATTTGATACATGGTAATGTCTTTGTACTTTCATCCCTTGTTCCTGCTGTGCAATGGCAAACAGAAACATCAAAATGACAACCAGGATTTGGAGGCAGAGTTACTTAACATGGGACAGGAAATGACTAAGGATCAAATTGTTTCTCAAAATGTCAAGACCCAATAGCCCAGGGAGGGAGGTTTGCATGGGGTTGCAAAGGAGGAGTTACAGAGGTACGGTACTTGGCTGTCTTTGATTGGTTCTTATAACATGCATCACAGTGACCAGCAGTTCCTAAGAGATAGAAGTACCAGAACTGCAACAGGAACTGTCACCTGGGCTGGGTGGGTTTATTTTTCTGTTACATTTCCTCTCTCTTTTGGTTTTCCCAGAAAATCTTTACTGGGCATATTATATGTAATCTTCTGAGACAAGGTCCAACTAGAAGCAGTGACATTAGGTGACTGGGATCAATGACCCCAGGATGGGCCCTAGCCAAGGTCCTCAAGATTTTATTACAGTTTTTCCCTGAGGACACATAATTTAGGGCTGTCTGATCTGAAACATTATTCTGATAAGGTAATGAGGGAGTTAATGTGACCTATGAGAATGTCTGACATATCTTGGATGCTCATTAAATCTTGATCAAGCATTTGATTAATAGTTCTATTTTCTTGGGGCAAAACCCACAACTGACAGGGGGCCAGGGAAGCAAGGACTGGAGTAAGCAGCCTGAAAAGGCACAAAAATCAAGGGGAATCTGTACGGATCCTATTTAAACTGTGCATAGATTGATCAGTGTCCAGTGTGACTAGAACAGGGTTCTGAGTACGTCATCTCTTTACTGTGATCTCTGAAGGACCTGTCCAGGTAAATTTTCCAGTGGATCTGACACTAGATCTGTGAAATTTGTAGAGATAGTTAATATGCATCTGGGTTACATGAATGTGTAGAAGTGTCTACAGGTATAGCAGGTCTTTTAATTAAACTTTATGGTGCTTGCTGCAAACTGTTTATGTAAGGTAAGGTTATGTGTTTTTTTAAACTTTTTAGAGTGTTATGGCCCATATTCTGTATGTAATTTCATTTACTTATTTATTTATTTTTAGGTATCTCTGTTTCATGCAGCCAGTTGTGCTGCCTATGGTCAAGGGTAGGCCACATCTAGAGATGATTTCTTGACAGTCAGACTCTATACACTTTTGTAGTCTTCTCAATGTGAGTAGGAAATGTCTTGGGCCAGCCTGAGTAGATGCAGACAAGCTCTAACAGATATTTGTAACCCCATAGGACTGTATTTCTATGAAATCTATCTATATATCTTTAAATGGGGAGAGTCCACTACACTGAATTAAGTTAGGGCCAGTGACAGAGATACTGAAGCCTGAGCTGGCTCAAAATGTCAGGTCCTGAAGGTCCAGGGAAGGAGGTTTTCAGGGGTTGCAAAGGGAGGGTGGTTAGAGAAGCCAAGAACTTAGCTGTCTTTGATTGATTCCTACCATATGCATCATGGTGGTCAGCTGTGCTTCCCAGTGGTCAGCTGTTTCTAAGAGACAAGAGCAACAGGAGCTGCTACAGGAACTGTCACCTGGGGACCCGAAGTACCCTGGCATGGTGTGCATCTTCTGTGGCAGCTGCCCTCACGCCAGTGTGAATTCTCCCACCTTACTCGCTCTGTTTGCCTGTCAGTCACACATCCTACCTGGTTTTAAAGCCCTGCATGGATTAATGTGTCCGCATGCTCCCCACAGATCTTACATCCTGTGATTATACAACAATAATAATAGCAGTAGTAATTTCCTTTTAAGATTTTTAAGTCAAATCTCTTCACTTCTCACTTTTGGAACTGCACATGGAAGAGTCAGTGTATCCATTCCGTGCTGTATCATTCACAAAATATTAATATCTGTCATTTGGGGTTTCTCTAATACTGAGAAGTCTTCAAGATTCTTGTCTAAAGAAGTCTCCTGGGCATGTTCATGTGCTCTGCAAGGTTTGATTCCAGGTGTTCATCAATGGGCCAGGGAAAGGACCTGAACCCAGGATGGGCCACTGACAAGAAGCCCGTGAATTTAAAGCAGAATTCACAGGTCAGCTTCAGTGGGTACTAAAGTAAAGAAGTACTATGAGGTCAGGGCAAGAGTGGGCCACATTTGACACATTTGTGCTGAGGAAGAAAACCCAGGGCAGAGAGGGAGGCAGGAATCTGCTGTTGAAAGGAATCAGAAATGCAAGATTAGGAAAATAATCAATTACCCAAGCCCAAATTCTTATGTGTAAGTTTCCTAGAAAAGAGACTTTTTCCTAGACAAGGCATATAGAAAATGTCTCCACAATTTACATAATTCAGTAATTCATAAAGGTCTTTCCTCACATTGCACATATGATGGGTTACTGAATGACAGATCATGTGTAAAATGCTAAGTAACATGGCCAAGGTTATTCAGTAGCTAGTGACGGAATCAGAGTGGGAATGAGGGGCTCTGCATTGGCGGCTTACTTGTCTCTCAATAACTCCTCAGGTCACTCCCACACTCTTGTCTAGGGAAGAACAGCCTTCTGCAGCCAGGATCTCTCAGGGACCTCCAGAACACAGACTACGCGGCCCGAAGGACCAAGCCAAGGATGCATCTGGTCATCTTTTCTCTTTCCTCTTCCAGGAATAAGGGAGAGTCTTACTGTTTTTCCACAGGGAGGTCAACAGATTAAAATGTAACCTACAGATGAAAAAAACATGACTTTATATTAGAAGACAATAAAGTTCACAAGCAAAATCGGCTTTCACTTTTTAAAAAAATATGGCTTTGTCAGATGCAGAGCAGAAATAAGGAATGATGAAGTTCTGACCTGACAGATAACTGACAAGTAAATTCTGAGACCCAATAACCTTGCGAATGTTCTGTGACAAATGCGAGAAGAAAAAGGAAGCAGGATCTGCCCAAGCCATGATTCTTTAAGAAAATAAAAAACTTAAAAAAAAACAACATCCGAAAGAATTTGAGTAAGAGAAGTTGGATGAATTAGGGATTTTGAGGAGGAAGAAAGAAAGTAGCAAGAAAATTTCTGAATGAAAATTAGAACAAAAAATGGTGCACAAAGGCATGTAATGTACTAATTAAAGGCTGAAAATAGCACTGTGTGAAATCACCATTTTAACATACAGTCCTCACAATATCAATATGCTTCAGATCACTGCATGAACCCCCCACCCCGGACATAAACTATCAGGATCAAGGGTTAATGGTCTAGAAGTGCAAATTCCCAGTTACCCCCTCAGAAGTTTGAACCAGCCCTGAGAGTAAAACTCAACAAAGACCCAAATCTTCAGGTAACTCTGATACATCCATCGTTTCTGTATCCTTGCACTATGTCTCTCTTAAAGATGCAAAACTTACAATAAACAAACTTAGGTGATATCATTACAGTCACCTAGCTTGGACATGGCGGAGAGGGTGTTTGGATCCAAGTTCCCCTCACAGGAATACCCATGCTCCAAGCCAATAAAATATATAACTCTCCTTTGATACAATATTCTTTTGTACTTCTGGCTTTCCCAGAGGTTGGCTCTTGGCTGGTAAGTGAATAAAGTATTAGGCTGGAAACCAAACTCCCAGGGAAGGGAAGAAGGTAATAAAGCCCTCCCCTCGGCCTCAGAAAGAGGCAGCTGCAGAATCCATTCACCTCCACGTAAACAGCTCACCAAGGGGAGGCGTTCAGGGAGGCAACTGGGGCAGGAGCCCTGAAAAATACCCTAGTCTCTCCCTGCGGGTTTATGGACTGCCTTGGCAAGCTAACAGCAGCACATTATGTGGAACTGTCGGTTTACTCTACCTTGTCTGCCTTTTATTTTCACAAGGAACCCTTGTTATTCAGTGGAATTAGTAAAGGAATCCATTAAACACTGGCTACAAAGGCTGCACAGTATTTATTCCAGTCATAAAAGGTCTAATTTTGCAATAACATGGCCATCCTGGGGAGGCGCTGGCTGATGAGATGCAAGTCAGCCTCTTCGGGCGGCGCTTGTTAGGTGGTGCTTGTGGAAAGGGGAGGCGGGGAGCCTGCTTGCCAAGTAAGCAGTTTCACGAAACAAAACAAATTCTCTTTCACAGAATCCTAAAATGAGAAAGATGGGGAAGTGCCGTCAGGCGCAGAGGGCAGGAGCAGCAAGGAGTCGGGCTCCTAAGGAGCTACGGCTGCCTCTCCTCAGGGCCGGGACGTGCCCCTGGGAGACGTGGCAGCCAGCAGTGCGCCATCTGGTCCTATTCCTGCCTTCCTTCCCCAGCCGTCCGCAGGTGCACGGTGCCATCAGCTGGCCTGCGGTCCCCCAGCACTTAGCAGGGTTCGTGAAAACCCATCTACACTTAGCAGGCCGAGACTATGAGACCTTGGAGAGATCTCACCGCTTACATTTTGGTTTCACACACAGGTAGCTGAGAGATTTTGTGGATTATCAGAGACAGAGCTCCACAACTTCCGATCATGTCTCCTAGGCGTCGTTTCTCCTTCATTCCCCCACAGTTTCCTCAAATAATCCAGTTTCTTACAGCATTGCCTCTTCCCAGCACAGAGTTAGCAGGTAGCTCTGCATCACACCGAGAATGAACAGTGAATTCAGAATTCCTTACTTGAGAAGTGGAAATCCCATGATATTTATTGATTAGGACAGCAGCAGCTTCCGTCTTGATTTGAAAGATGTTTTAAAATTCAAATTCCTAGTCTGAGAAAAATCAGCTGTGCTCTTGCAGAGCCTGCCAGTAGTCTGTCAGGTAGACAGGACAACTTATCTTTTTCACCCTACGTGCTTCCAGGGCTCTCGGTGACCAACTTGCTCTCTTTTGCTTCTTAAAAAGTGGCTTTGGTTGCTGGTAGAATTTAATAATTTGCTGCAAAAGACTTAATTCTGATAGTGGAAATACGAGAATGACTTGATGTGATTGCAAATGTAGCCAAATGTAGCTACAATTAAGCCCAGTATTTTAGGCTCTCAAAGTGGTAGCTTCATTTCCTATGTAGGTTCCCACCGAAACACAAACCTCAGGTTGCTACGAATAGTAAGGGTTTCATAAAAACCAACCAGATATTGCTAGTTGTCGAAATGAGGAAGAATAAACACTAATGAACATCCGCTCTGGTAATCAATACACCAATAGAAGTAAAGATGGTTTCGATTTAGGGCTATCTTCTCTCTTTTCTGACAGATTCCTGATTTAGGATTTGTTCTTAAAGATTAAAAGTGATTCATGTCTCATAGACCATTGTTGAGCCAAATGAGAGAGTAGATTCCTGAGAGAGTGTGACCATGCGTCATGCATTTGTATAATGTATATTAAAATTAGCAAAATTAGTAATTAATTAGTAAATTAGTAAGCCAAAATTAACTTGGGCTTTTAACCCATAACCCACAAGGAGGAAGGTTGACTCAGAGTTGAAGTACATGATGAAGAATAAATAGTGTTTCCATTTTCATGCCTACTGAGAAAGGAAATGTGTGAGTTTTATTGTGGAAGTTTTTGTCCTGATTTTAACTATTTATAGTTATTAGTGATTATTACTAAATGAATAGGCATTTGAAATTCATAAGTATGAATTAAAGCAACTTGATCAGCAATTCACTTTATTACTGTTTCTGACAAAGCGCTCATTTCAGTAAAGAACAGTTAATTAATAGATTTGTTGGTTTTTACTCCAGTGCTTTTCCTATCTCTTTCATAATTTATGCCTTTGTTTTAGTCACTTTTCTCTTATTGCTGAGACAAAATACCCAATGCCTATAAGCTAAGAGGGGATAGGCTTATTTAGCTCACAGTTTGCAGAGCTTTCAGAGTTGGCTGGCTCCAAAGCAGGGTGAATGTCAGAAGGACATCGCAGAGGAGAAACAGTTCACGGCAGGGAGAAGATAGCAAAAGTAAGCAAGCAAATAACAAGCCACAAGTGGCCAGAGCAGCCTCTTTCTGCCCCTTTCACATTCTGTCTGGGTTAGCTGGTTACAATGGGGGTGTCAGTCCAATCAGGGGACTCAGTTAGTAATCAGCCTTAATTGTAGCATGGCACAGTGAATCAATTCCAGCATCACGTCTTTGATCCCAGGAGCACAAACCCTAGGTCCAGCTGCCCCCACAAAGCCCCAGTTATGACCACATGGGGGCTAAGAGGACACCTGGATCCAAACCCTATCAGCCTTCGACCCTTCCCCTCGTCTTGGGCTGCCTGCTACCTTCAGTGGAACATTGTGGCCCTCAGTAAAATTCCTGAAATGAAATGGGTATATCCATTCTCAATTCTGTTTGGATCCCACACATCTGATCAGGCCCATGGCAATGGTATGCATGCAGTGTTTATAATAGCTTGGTGCCAGGAGAAAGAGATTGCAATGTTGTATTTTGAGGAAAACCTTTAGGCCATATCTTAGAAGCAATGATTCAGAATGTAGGTAACATTTAATAGAAAAGCTATATAACAGAAGATGATGCATTAGTTTCCTGATAGACTAGTGCCCTTCTAATACCATCAGATTCACTCTCAGTACACACACACTCACACACACACACACGTGTGGCAGAATCTGATACATACGTAAACATCTTAGAATCATAGGTAATTGAGGTTCTTTTGTTATTATTACAACACTATTGTTACCAATATTTCATGGATTTCAGACATTCTCTAAGAGACTATTACCAAGTATGGTTTTTAGTACATCTATCTAGCAAATATTAAGTAATAATTTATTTGTTTTAATTGGAAAAGGATAAAAGAGCTCATTGAACAGAAAGACGTAAGTTAGCTTTGTTGGTTTATTTTGCAAACAATCGATTTTGGCATAAGAACATTGATGTTGTGACATAAACACCATAGAGGTGTTTAGGAAATCTATGAGTTTTACGGATGGAAGAAATGCATTTCTGGGTAAGCAAACATTATGGGAAATCTTTATGTGAGCTTGCTGTGTCATAACCATAACAGAAAGTCATCAGAAAGCGTGTAAAGCTTTAGGACACTGTGCTGTTCTGTTTCCCACCTTCCTTTAACAGCTCCTCCTGCCACCCACACAGTGACTAAGGTTAAAGCTGTGTAATTGTGATGTTAACACATAAAGTCAAAGAGCCTGGTATGTTCAACGCATAACACTGGAGAGAACAAGGGACAACATATAAAAAGATATTTTTTTCCATTATTGTATAGAATTTATTTTTGCAAAACATTGAAGATTGTGGCTCTGCCTCTGACCAGGGTCATGTGTTATCAGCCAGGCTGAAAGCAAACCTGTCCCTCATAAACAAAGGTCTTAAGAAACAAAGGCTGAGCCAAAGGATGCACTGTAAAATTTCCTTTAAGAAATGTATTTATTTAAGTGCATAGGAGGTGCGAAGCCATGCAACCAAGATGAAATTAATTTTTTCTGAGGAGCAATTATTTTAGAAGTGTGTGGTTGCATTGATTTGAGCTAGAAAGTATGTTTTGGGAGAGTTCTTGGAAACTGAGGAAATCTTAGAAAAGAGTTGGGTCTCAAGGAATTGGGAATTTATTTAGACGATATAATGATAGAAGAGCACAGATTGCTAATTGCATGAACAATACCCACAGAGCAGAGATTTTCGTGGCTAAGACCACCTGTCTCACAAATGAATGTGAAACCAGTGTCTTTAGTGTAACCCATGCATTGTAACTGAAATGGTGATCTTTGGCAGTTGGGCATTGTATTGCATGTTACATTCTACTTGCTGTTCAATGTAAGGAACCTTCAATGGTATGGCTTCAGGTAACTTCTGCAACCATGATTCCCATGTGAAATTTCATGGCTGAGTAGATAAACTTTTCTTGATAGAAACTAAATGATTACCAAAAAAAAAAACCTCTGGCATATTTATTGATTTTTTTTATAACTCCTCCAATTTGAGAGGAAAGCTAGGAAAAGAAGCTACAGCTTCAAGGCATACTACTAAGATTGCAGGAGTTTTTATTATATATTTAAAATGAAACACCCTTGTTTGGCTGGAGATACAGCTCAGCAGCACAAGCACCTGCCTGGCAAGCATAAAGTCCTGAGACTGATTCCAGGGACAGCAACAACAACAAAAGAGGAAAGAAAGAGAGAAAGAAAAAAAGAAAGAAAAAAGAAAGAAAGAAAGAAAGAAAGAAAGAAAGAAAGAAAGAAAGAAAGAAAGAAAGAAAGAGGGACAAAGGGAGGGAGGGAGGGAGGAAGGAAGGAAGGAAGGAAGGAAGCAAGGAAGGAAGCATCTATGTCACACCAGCATCAATGAAGTGCTCAAGGAATGCCTAATTTGGTGAGGAAACTGATATTCACAAAAGAATCGGGTCTACACTTGAAATCTGTCTCTCCTGACTCATCTCCCAGAGTCTCTGCTTGGTCAGTTCCTGGTGTGGATGATCCCGACTGAGTAGCATCATGTATTCTTGGTGCCTGGTGTGCAGGTTCTCCTGAGTCCTACTCATGGGGCACATCGGTCCCTCTACGCTCACCCTTGCTCAGCCTTACGCACTTGTATCCCTAGCTTAGACTGTGAGACTCTCGGTCTGTGGTTCTCCAGCTCATTATAAAGATAAGGACTTCAGACTGTCCCTCGATATCTGCTCATTTATGAGGACTTCACCCTAGTGTCTACTGAGGATGTAAATGAGGAAAGGACACTGCTGAGGAAGACCACGGTGACAGCCGCAACAGCAGACGTGTGTTCCTGTCACTGTGCCAGGCACAGAATTGTCAGAGCTCTCACCACTCTTCATTTAAAAGGGACTCCAGGATGTAGAGATTATGTGAACATATGACAGAATCCAGAGCTAAATCCAGGCCAGGCTGATTCAAAGCGTGTTATACAACACCACCACGCCAAGGAGCGATTAGAGAAATTACCCTCATTCCAAATCCAGCTGCACAGTAGAGGTTTCCTCAGAAATGGTCCTGATGCTCTTCCTCAAAATTAACTGAGGATGCTTTTATTTATGGTTTCTTGAAAGCCACGCAGGTGGTACACTGTTGGTCTTAACAGATGAGAAAATAAGAAGAGAAAAGCATGCCTGAGGTCACTGGTATAGTTTTTAGTTTGATTACCCAATCCCCATTCAACCTCTTAATTTAAGCATTAATTACAAAGAATTGCACAAATCCCATTTAAAATAAATCACCTTCATATAAGAACATTCTTTCCTATTGGATTAAAATATACTATATACATTGAACTCCATACCCTAAAAGTACCTGTGGAGTTGGGGGGGTGGGAAGAAGGGAAGGATGGGAGGAAGGCTTAAACTATGTTATGTGGATGCAAAATTTGCAAAAATGAAGTCCATTTATCATACATAACCAATATGCATAATAAAAAATGTGGGAAAATATTTTTACATTTTTTGCAGACTCATAGTAATTTTATTTATTTATTGTTTGCAGTATTGAAAATTGTTTCCCATGCCTCATGCCTTTTAGGCAAGCATTATACTACTGAGCTACACTCTATATCAAAGTAATTTTAAAGAAATAAAAAATGTTGAATTCCATAAGTGAAACCATGTAACATTGACAAGAACTTGCAAGAAATATATAAAATGTATCTAGCTATGCAAGAAGCATCGATGATCAAAGCATTTTAGTTATAACTTGTCAAAGAATCAGTTCTAATTCTTAGTGCATCACACTTAAAATCATTTTCCTGGAATAAATTAGAAGGAATAAACTAGTCTGACCATGGTCAGTAATGACATTCACTATTTCATTCAGTCCACAGTGCTTATTTAATAGTGCTGAGTCTCTAACTTCTGGAGTGAGACATAGGTAATTCCTTCAACACCCTGTTCAGAGGCACATGGCTGACTTTTATTTTTTTATTTTGAAGAGAATAAAACCAAATGAGAGAAAAAAAATGGGGTCAGTCAAAACAAAAGGATGGACATAGTACACAGCTTAAAACCAAAATACAAGGTGATCTACAATGGTTACCAAAATGTCTCTTGTTATCTTCCATAGAATTGCCCGTATCATCAGGCATAATAAAACTGAACATAACAGTACAAAATGAAATCAATAAAAACAAAACATTGGGGACATTATATTACCCTCAAAAGAGGGTAATAGTCAAACCAGAATGGGTATCATAGTGAATTTTATTGTCTTCAAAATAGTTGCCTATACTCTCAGACTTGATACTATCAAACATAACAGATTCGAATAAAATCAGTCAAAATAAGACAGTGATCAAACAAACAGATTCAAATAAAATTAGTCAAAACAAGACAGTGAAAGCAATGCAAGGCTTCAATTTAAGTTAATAGGAAATTAAAAATTAAAAATGGTTACTATAGTATATCCTGCTGTCTTTGAAATAACTGTCCATGCTATCAGATCTAGTACAAGCAGACAAACTGGAACAGAATATAACCAAACTAAACAGAGCAATGAAAACAATATGGGTTTCAAATCATGATACAGGATTAACAATGTCCACTACTTTCCCTTTTTAGCCAATTCCTCCCCCTTCACTTTCACAAGGTGCATTGTACAATTTGTACCCCATGAACTCCTTTAGTTTTTAGATTACAGAGGCAACCCGTTATTTAATTAAGTGGTTCTGAACCATTTTACCCCTGAGCATGATCTCAAGTTGTATCCATTTACCTACAAAAGCCTCAAGGTTTTCCTTCCATATAGCTGAGTAGTCCCTCACTGTATAAAAGTGTTGTGGCTTTCTAATCTGCAGCTGAAAGGTGAACTACCCCCACTTTTTTCTGGTTCCCTGTCACATAGAGCATTATTTTTTCATCTTTGACTTTCAGTCTATAAAACCTCTTTCAGGTTAATTATATTTCTTCCATAGAGTATCTTGATGGACCATATCTCCTGATCCATTCTGCCTGTGTTTCTTTTTAATAGTGTATCAAGGCCATCTACATTAGTGATTATGGCCAACCTTCTCTGCTTAATCTCTGCCATGCTGTATTTCTGCCATTGACTGTCTACTTTTCCCCTTCATTCCACTGGTCAGTCAGCCCCCTGCTGTTGTTTCTGAAGCCATGGTCTTTTTTCCCTCTTTCTAGAATGTCCTTCAGTATTTTATGTAGGATTGAATTGTTGGTCATGAACTCACCCAGTTCTTCTTTGTCATGGAAGCATCTTGTTTCTCCATTAATTTTGAGAGATAGTTTTGCAAGGTACATCAATCTGAGTTGGAGGTTATTTTCTTTCAGGGCTTGGAATACTTCACTCCAAGCTCTTCTTGATTTGATGGTTTGTGTCAAGATGTCTGTCATGATTTTGATGGGTTTTCCTTTATGGGTGATCTGTTTCTTTTCTCTGACAGATTTTAATATTCTGTTCTTGTGATGGATTTCTGTGATTTTGATTATTATATGTCTGGGTGTAGATCTGTTTTGGTTGTAGCTGGCTGGAGTTCTGTATGCCTCATATATCTGAGTATCATTTCCTTTTCCTATGCTTGGGAAGTATTCCTAAATTATTTCTGTGAATAGTCTTTGTATTTCATTTGTGTTTACCCCTGCTTCTTCACTCGCATTTTTTATTCTTAAGTTATAGTCCTCCTGTCATCTTCTAGAATTTGTGTTGTTACTTCTTGTTTCCTTTTTATTTTTAAGAAATCTTTCCTTTCATGATTGCAAGTTGCAAACCTATACTCAAGGTTTAATAATCTGTCTTTAGTTTCTTTCAAGCACTTTTGCCAGCTTTCAATGGAGTTTTTAATTTCCTAGTAATCTCTTTGAATCTCTTTCATATATTCTAAATTTTTTATATGCTTCATTGACAGTTTCCCTCCTTTTCCTATGTTCCTCTACTCTTCCATATGTGTCTTCTTTAGAGATGCTTAACATTTCTTTTATTATTTTTCTTATATCTTCCTTTACTTGTAATAGTATTTCTGTCTTAAGTTCCTTTATAGTTTCATGAAGTTGTTTCTTTATGTTAGTTGCTGTTACTTCAGAAACTGCAGGTTTGCAACTCTCCATCTCTTCTGTGTTTACCTCTCCTAGACCAGTACTGCTTGGGTTGGAGGTCAGAGACTGCCTTTTGTTTCCTTCTCTTGTTATGTTCCTGGTTTCTTCCAGACCAGCAGGTAGTGGGGTTCCTGGCACTTCCTATAATGGTTATAATTACTCTGAAGCATGCTGGCTAGGGATTGTTGCTTTCCCAATCTGCTGGTGACTACGGGAGTATAAACAGGGGTGGGGCAGGCTGGCCCCTCCCTTTTGAGCTGGTCAAACACTGGGAGTCTTCACCACCTTAGTTTGTACCATGTGGAAGGGGTTGGTTAGGGATAGCTTTAGGGAAACCTCGACCATGGCTATTGGATGGCACACAGGGGTGGGACTCACTAATCCAAGCAATTCTCACTAATCTGCTCTTTGCTAGGAGTGGCTGAATGAAACCAGCTGCAGTCCTGGTTCTGGGTTTATGCTGCCCAACTCCAAAATGGCATCCTGCCAATCGCCCACTCCCATGGGAGGACTGAGTCCCCCACTTCACCGGAAGCCAGTGCAGTTTTCCATTCCTCTGTTCCCCTCTGCCACTGTGTCTTCCTGCCAAGGCCTTTGGGCTTACCAACCCCCAGCTTCACTATGACCATGCATCTCCACTTCCAGGTGGCGCTTCTCATACGGTGGGATTGGCTCCAGGGAAGCCAGCATGTCTGCCTACCACCTACTGCTTAAGTTTTTCTTCTCTTTTCTTTCTTTCTTTTTTTTTTTTCACTTTGGTTTCTTCCTGGGTCAAGGGGGTCTATTTCTTTCCTTCTGGTCTTCCCCAGAATGCTATATTCCAGCATCTATGTTGTTTCTTTCAGAGAGGCTTTTTACTTTGCTGCTTACTGTTCTGCCATCTTCCCAGAATCCAATTTTTTAAATTTTAATTTTTTCCATCCTCATAATTATCCATTAATCTTTCTTCAAGAGAATGATAAGTAATTTGTGGCTGCAGTGAAAATAAAAGTTGAAAGATCATCCAGACAAAGATGGTATGAAGCCATGGGGAGGGAAAGAAAGCATTCAAAAAAATTTTTATACTAGTGAAAGTATTTCAATACTCTGGATTTCTTAGCCTGATTCAGTTTATATTGGAAATCTGATAAATTTCTAGGGACTTGGAATTCTTCGTTTCAACTCAGAATCTTCCCTGATGGACTTTGTCAAGTTATTTCCTTGGGACTAATGGTGAGACATAAGGCAGTTCACTGAGATACATGGAGGTGCATCCCGGCTCCATGGCAGGGTTGGGCGCCGGGGAGCAGAGAGGGAACAGAGTCCCTGTCCCTGATTAATAATTCCTAGATGGGCATCCAGCAGAGCAAAATCCTAGGCTCCTCTCAGCAAGAATAGCTGACATTCATGGCAGCTAAAAATGGCATTTTAAAATATTAACTTTGAGAGCCACACAAAATCTCCTAAGAGTTTGGAGTTGGTATAGTGCTACAGTCTGAATCTTATTTTTATGTTTTACATTTTTTACTAGCACATGAATACAGCGTATCATGATTACATTCATCATGGGGAGTTGGTACATGTGTATAATGCATTTTAATTCTTTTTACGTCCTCTTCCCTTCTCCTCTCCCCTCTGCTGCCAGGTCTTAATTTCATGATTTTATTGGTGATTGTAGTTATTGTAGTTAGCCTCATTAACAAAGAAAGGCACACTCACAATAAAACATTTAGCAATGCAAAATGAGTGGAAAGAGGAAACCCAAATAATAGTGAAATGTTTATTTGACATGTGTTATATGTAATTCACTCTTCAAAGCACATTACATGGATTACCTTGTTTAATACCCACAGCAGTTCCCAGGCATGGTACTTTTAGTGTCCTAGTTTTGTAGATCAGAAGACCGAGATTTAGCAAAGTTTAAATGACTCATTTAAAACATCCAACTAGATATTCACAGTTAAAACATATCTCCATGTCTGCATGCTTCCAAAATGAATACTGTCACTATTTTATCTTGTGTGTCCATTTTTCTGTGACATGAGGCCAAACCTTTGTTTTAAACAGACTCATCAGATTTCCATGGAAGAAACAAATACAGACCAATCTATTGTTCATTAAAATCAATTCCCTTGAAGGAAATCATAGCTGAGAAATTCAAACCCTAGTGTAATATTTGGAAGAAAGTTATATCCAGAAACAGATTTTGGATACATCTGCAAACTTGCCTTCACTAACGTATCATCATTCCTGGCTCTACTATTATTAGATTCATATCTCATATAGACTGCAGCATAGCAGATGTGTAATGAATGGAGTAGAAGAGCCATGATTTATTCTTGCCTTGAAGTGGATGCCCCTTTGAAAATAGTTGCCATGAATTTTTATCCTGGTTTTCTTTTGCTGAATTCCAAGATTGTGTGAGATTTTATAAGTTGCTTCCAGAGTAAGTACAAATGGAAATGGAGAAAAGAATTTTGTTGTCAACTTGTTCTCTTTTTTTCTTTGCTTTGCTTCCTTCTCTGTGTCGGCTATAGTTTTTACTCTACTCCTTACTAGATCTCAGAGTTTCATGCCTAAAAGCAGGAAGTGAGAACGAGGTTGTATAGAAAGAGTCAGCTTCCTTTTCACAGTCTATGCAGATATAAACAGAGATAACTATAGTCCTTTTATTTACTTCCTACCCACTGCCTCTTTAAGGCAAAAATAATAAATTTGAGGGATCTTTCTCACTCCACTACATCTATGAGAGGTTGCTTAGCAACCATAGGACATTGGGGAGAGGACAATGTTAGAGCATGTTGCAGGAGGAAGGAACTATCATTAACTCTGCAGATGTTAAATGTGACCTATCCTTTGTCTTCTTTTCTTTTGTTTTACCTATTAGTCATTACAAATGGCGAGATCTACTGCCACCCAGAACTCGGGATTTACTATTCCATCCTTTACCATCCAAGCCAATAATCTGACCCAGCTAAAGAAAATGGATCTTTCAGAGTAGACAGAATATTACAGTTAAAAATAGAAATTGCCTATTTCAATTCATGCTTCTAATTTTCTCACATTCTTCATGTGAGAAAAAAAGACTGAATGAAAGCAAAGTTTTCCAACAATTATATTGGCTTTTTTTTTAATTTTGCATGTTTGATTTGGCAAACAGATTTTTGATTCATTCTGGTGCTTATAAGATGGGTTTAACATTAGTAGAAGCTGATTATGTGAGTTTTTAGCCCACTTTTATGACTAATTCCATTAAAAATTCTCTAGCATAGGGTCATTCTGTTATTATTATTTTATACACTTAATGATATATATATAATATATATATTTATAATTATGAAACTGGTATCTTTTCATGATTTAAAAAGTTCCACTTGCTCCTACTGGAAGTAGATAATTCAATGTTTCAAAATAATTCCAGGATAATGATGCTTGGAACATCAAGTTTACGTCTTAAGATAAGTGAACAATGAAAGCAAATATCTACTCATGTATTTTCTACATACTGTGCTCAGAGATAATTGCTTTCATAAAGTATTTCTTTGAATTTTCATAGAAATTCTATAGGTATTGAATTATTACTGGCCACTTTTAGTAAAAGAAAACTAAAGTTTACTGTGTTGTTTAAGATCATAATTGTCTTAGACATGGAAGCATTGATTGAACCTAAGTCTATGAGAGAGAGAGAGAGACAGAGAGAGACAGAGAGAGAGAGAGGAAAAAGGAAGGACCTAAGTCTACTCACTCCAAGAGACCAAGTTAGGAATCTCAATACCTTTCTTTTGTTAATGTTAAAGGTTCCACAACTGATCTTTCTAAAATAATAGCAGAAAAGCAAAGGAGAGAGTAAAGAAAGAGAGAAGTATAGAAGAAACAGGACAAGCAAGAGAAAATATACCACGTGGCATTATATCCTAAAAAGGAAGAGAACAATGACAAAACTACGTTCTCACCTTCCAATAGGTAAAACCATCAGTCTACTTCCATGTGATAAATTCAGGAACTATAAATGTGAAAACCTGAATTACCGTCCTATGCTAAACACATTCGTGCTTTCAAACCAGGAGGCTCCAAATTCAAATCCCAAGACTGCCTATCCCTAACTCTTCAAGTGCGCTTTCTCCAAGCCTCTTAAAAATCATGATTCATAATCTGTAAAATGATTGCAATAATGTCAGGAGAAATTGAGATTAACAATAAAATTGCCATATTTTTTCCTATACACTAATAACACTTAAAAAATATTGACAAATACTTTCTTTAGAAAATGAAACAGTTGAGAATAAATAAGAATCTATGAAGAAAAATGAGTAAATTATATATATATATATATATATATATACTTGCAAAATTGTTCATTATTGATTTTCATGGTTCCTCAGCCATGTTTATTTCATTTTTTAAAACAATCATACTAACCTGTTCTTCAAATCCAAAACATCATCTTCCTATAAACACTGTAACACTTCTCCTTAGTGATGCACATTCTGTATGTAACACGTTGAATATTCTGTTCAATTCAGGTGCAAAGAGAACTAAGTAGTCTTTATAATCTATAAAGGACTGTGAAGGAGAAGGGAAGTCATACTCAAGGAACTCTGCAAGCGAACGATAAAACAGCAGTTTGCAGAGGCAATTTTCACTCCTGCTGGGACATCAGGGAAAGAATTAAATTATGAACATGGTTACTGAATAGTTGTTAGCAGATTTAGTTTTATTCTTGCTGGGGGTGTCTGGTGATAACCTTTTCTCTGACCACTTGTCCCACCAACTACAGCAGATACTTATAGATTTATTCTCATTTGGGGGATTCCTACTCCCTCATCTCACCCTGTGATCTAGTGTTGCTTACTCCATCTGGTGATATATGAGAGCCTGGTGTGATCGGGGCTGGTCAGTAGAGACCAGGCCCCTGTCCACAGCCAGCCAAACAAGCCCACAAGCCCTGTTCTGCCACTGACCATCCAGGAAGCTGTTTTCCTGACCTGTAGGACTAGTGCCTTTCTACTGCATGGCTGGGTTCATTACTGTCTTATATTTACTTCTTTTGAGTATCGCAATGTTTATTGATTGATACAAGAGTACAATATTGGGGTATGAGCATGACCTGATAAATCAAGTAGACTTAATTTCAATACTATACTAAGAGGGACCAATTCAAATTCTCAACATTTGTTTCATACACACAAAACCTCTTCCAGGGCATTAACAATTTCTCAAAATTTATCAATTTTGTGCAAGTAAACCATATGTCTTTTAAAAAGACTTGCCCACTTGCCCAGGCTCAAGGCACTGTCAACATCTATCCCACAAAGCCCATTACTAGAGGTAGAAATACAGGCAATTTACTATAATGGCCATGCCCATCAACTGAAGCTAAACCTTTCAAAGCCAGGTCATATCCTGATGTCCCATTCATAGCCACTGATCGTTCCTACCCACTGGAGTCATTAAGTAACTTCCAATGCCTTGTAGTTTAGATGCATGGATATTCATCTAGACCCTCAATGAGATGTCAGAATCAGACTTTTCATGTCATTTCTGTCCTTTCTTCTGGGCCCAATTTGGATCCAATAAAGAAGAAAATATATTTACTGGCCCTGTATAAAGAGGCAGATGTGCCCTATCAAGCCACCCAATAAAGTTCATTAGATGTGATCAATCCTTTTTATTCACAGCTACCTGGCAAGCCTGAAAAGCACACTGGTGAAACTTACTTGGCATGGTCACAGCCCACCAAGGGTCTGTCGGTGGAGGAGGAGACAAACACAACCTGCTGGAAAATGCATCCAAACTCATTCCTTTGCTTAGCAAGATATTACCTCTTGCACGTTTGCTTTAGAGTTTAGTGAGCAGGAAAAAGAACGTGCATACCATTTAATTAGAGAGAAAAGTAACTTGGATTTCCTTCTCCCAAATGTCACCCCACTGCCTTTCATTCCAGTCCACATAGTCAGTGCTGGGGTCAGGAAAGGTTTCCATATTTAATGTCTGGCCATTAATAGAGTGCCCTTTCCTGATCCACTCATTAGTGACCCATTTCAAGTTCTAGCTGCTCCCTGTAGTAGCCTTCCCAGAATGCCTCATGCCGCTCCCCCAGAAGGCCATGCGATTCACCCTTGCTATGGAGTCAGCCAGGGGAGATAGTGATGGTAGACAAGAGAGATGGGACCCTGAAAACTCATGGCTAATAACAGAGTCATCTGCAAATCATTTATATTTTCACAATCTACACTGAATTCAAGTTTAACACTAGAAAAATGTTATTCTCACTCTTCCTTTTCTTCTGTGCTTTCTTTCTGGGAGAACTAGGGAAAGGACTATGGTTAATATGGTCAGAAGTTGCACATAAGTGTGAGGCCAAAGCACTCTCACTTCTGCCTTATCCCTGTGCCCAACCCATGGACTCCCAGCACTCACTCCAGCTTTCAGAAGAATTTCGAGAAGCACCTGTCCTTTTGCTCCTCTCTTGTCCGAGCTGCCCGCTCTGGACAGTAGCTCCCACAGCCACCTCTCCGATGCTTCAGAAGGTACCTGCCACATTATCACACTGCACCTCGTCATTTGCCAATGACCCACACCACCCCAAGAATAGAGTCCTTGTCCATGAACTCCTCCCTGAGCTGGCTCCTTCTCCCTGACTGTGCTTCTCTTCCCACTGAGCTGCCTTGTATTCATCACCATAATACTGCCCGATGCCCTCAGGACTCTGTGAATCCACCCAACACCTTCAAGGCTCAGGAACTTTGCCCTCCCCGGAGCAGCGCTTTCTGCTGGTTAACACAGCCTTGGTTCCTCTTTAAAGCCGTGTCTCTCTTCATACACTAACTGCTCAGAGTTTATTCTTGACCATGCTATATAAAATGGCATTTTCTCTTCTCATGTTACCTTTACTATCACAGGAGTTATCATTTTATGTTCTCTCCCTATTTATTCTCTACCTCCCCACTAGAACATAAGTTTTAAGAAAGTAAAAACTTGCAGTGATCACTACTGTAGAACAGTACCTCAAAATATGACTAGACACAGTAAATGTTCAGTACGTGCGTTCAATCAGATGCGTAACTCGTGGTGTGTCTCATCTGTTTCAAAGCCAATAAAGTGTTTAATACGTAAAGGCCAAGGCAGCTGTTGCCCGTCCAGTAAACATGTTAGCGAGTTCTAGCACCATCTCCTTACGGTAAGACGAATGCATGAAATAATACCTGGAGCAGAGTAGGTGCCGCATATCATAAATTACATATTAATCATTCTTTAATATGTAATGGTACTTTAATGCCCACTGCTTCAAGGGTATTAAACAATTGTCACCGTGTTGCATGTATGGAATCTGAAGCATATGTAGGATAGAGAATTTGCTTAAATTTCTGCACAAAATAAGCAACAGCACCAAGATTTGTACCTGAAGAGGACTGACTCCACACTATGTAATTTGAAGTAGCAGGAATGGAAGATTTCTCTCTCTCGCTCTCTGTCTGTCTGTCTCTCTCTCTCTCTTTGGTATGAGGAATCGAACCTAGGACCTCATGCTTGTCAGGTGGGTGCTGTGCCTCTGAGCTGTATCCCTGGTCCACAGCAATGATTCTATCAATGCTGCTTAATCAAGAGCTTGCAGAGTAGCTCAGTGGTAGAGAACTTGCCTTGCATGCCTGAGGCTGCAAGTTCTATCTCTGTTACTGTCAAAAAGAAAAATCCTTAGGTATAAATTTTATTAATCTTTATAAGATGTTCTATCTATCTATCTGTTTATATAAGGAATTGTTTCAAGGAAGCCCTCAGTCTTCTGCAACCCCAGAGCACTGCAGGTATAAATTGCACAGTTCTAAATGTATAAGATGTAGATTGATTATTTAAAATTCATGTCCTTGAGGAACCAAATCTTAGTAACTAGACTAAATCTTGTTTATATATATATATATATATATATATATATATATAGTCTATATATATATATATAGACTCCTACTTGAGAATACAACCTTTGAAAATCTGAAACCAAGCATAAACACAGAGAAGTAAAGAATATGTGAATGTAGATGGGAGAATATGTAAGTCAGATTTTGTCTCCTTTATTATTTTGCTCATGGAGTTTCTGTCTTTGTTCAATGCTCTTCTGAGCAAGCACAGCCTGGGCAGACTCTCTGATAAAGCTAGACGGTTCAGTGTCAGAGTTTCTGAAAGAAAACCCTGAAGCAGGTCTGCACTGTGCGTCAATCCATCTCACATGCCTGCTCCAGGCACGGGCTCCCATTCTCAGACTCGTCACGAATTTGATTTTCCTGTGGCAGCACAATGTCAAGCATTAATATTACATATCTCTTTCAAAATCTATTTTGAGAAAGTTATTCCCACAGAAAAATATTTGCAATAACAAGTGCTCAATAAGCATTATGTCTCTTTTGTGCTGAAATCATCCAAAATGGTGACATAAATTGAATTAGTCATTTAAAATAATGGCAAACATACTGTGTTCTGTGGCCTTTCCTATTCAGCATAGCTATTTCATCTGAAAGCAGTTGCAATGCTATTTATTGGACAATGCAGAGCCCTTAGAGCTAAATTTAGCCCCCTCTCCTATTTAACCAGAAAGGAGAAAGCATTTCTCCTTGGGAGTTACTTAAGACATTCCACTGGATTAACTTGCCTTCCATCTCTTGAGAGCAAATTTTACTTTGTTTTGGAAGTCATGAGAGACACAGAGATGTAAACTAATCCCCGTTGAAAATTTCAGCCATGGCCCCAGAAATCTTCCTGAAACTGTCTCGCCTCACCTCAATATTTGAAAAGATGTCCAGGAGAACTGAATCATTTAATGACTGGAAGTCATTTAATGCTATGTAGCTTTCTCCTGGGTTTTAGGAGCAATGCCACTGTTTCAGTTTACCTCTCTATCTTTTCTTTACCCGACTGACAACCTGAGTCTCTGACTCCTTTCTCCTTTCTTCCTTTGCTTCATTTTCTATTGCTTTAATAGGATGAAATGTATAAATAATAAATCCGCTCAGTTTCATGTGACATGAATGAAGCTAGGTGGTGGCATAGAACACAGAAATCTGTCATCCTGCGAATGCTAGTTATCAGGAAAACAAACATTTAAAAATTTAAAAAATAAACTAGACAACAAAATGATAAATATTACAGGAAAATCATATTATGTGTTTGTATATGGGAGCATATCTGTATCTATCTATTTATATGTGTGTGTATGCATGTATAAAATGTGTTCACATACACACACACTCACCACTGCCTCTGGGTGAGTGAAGTTTTGTCATGTAGCACAATTTAGGTAAGCAACGCCATCCTTAAACACCCAGGTTTACTCTAATGACACCACCACAAATGTTTGATTGAGTCAATTTGGAGGGGAAATCAATCCGACCGGGTATTTAGCACCATGCAGACAGAATGATGGGCCGATTAAGTTTTCCCACTTAACTTGTAGCTGTTGGGGCCTTGTATAAAGCTAGTCCCCTAGCAACAAGCTACATGTATAGTCTTGCTGGTATTTACTAAGTAGCTATTTGAGTTAATCCTCTGAAATTCTTCACATGATGACAAGAGTTTAAACCACTTTCCAATGAAACCTTTATTCTACATCATTGTTTTAAAGACTTCCCTGTAATGAAATTTGCAAAATGTTCAGTTATAACCTCGAAATTGATGCATTCATTTAATGTGCACCAGCCAGGAGTGTTGCCTTCCAGTTCTCTCTCAGGCTGTCAGGCTGCGAGGCCCATTTATCTGATAATGTGTTGAATAGTTACCCACATTCCCAGCCTCAAATTTCCACCTCCCGTTTATTCTCGTGCCAAAGGAAATCTATGTTCTTCTCTCCCCACCTTTCTGACTTCTCTCTCAGAGGTTCGCAATGGTCTGTGATTGTCAGATGCAAAGATTTTTTCTCAGTCTTTGTCTGCTTTCCAGTCTACCTTAGCTGACTCCTTAGAAATCCTCCTCTGTTTTGGGAAATTCTGAACTTCAGCCTTCATGGAAGTGCTCTCTTCCAGCTCTTTTCCTAGTTCTTTGGCCTATCTTTCTCATATCTCCCATCAATCCTTTACTTTAAACTGCTCCTAAAGAGTAAATATCAAATGCAAGATAAATGTTGCATGGTATCACTTATACATGCAATTTTTAAAAAGCCAAATTCAGAGAAACAGAGAGTAAAGCTATGGTTGTAAGAACTTTGTTGGCTAAATGAGAGATACTCATCAAGGAAAATAGACTGTCAATGATTTAGATGACTAAGTCTTAAGGACATAATATCCTAACATGTACTAGAAACTTGGTAACAGTGCAGATTGTAAGAGTCACTTCACAGAGCCAAAAAGGGTAGCCACAGGAAGCGATGGACAGGTTATAAATTAATGATAGGAATCCTTACACAATATACATTCACATTGGCACATTACATTGTATGCTTTTAATAGACATTAAAATGTCAAAAGAAAGTCCTGGTATTTGATCTCTTCCTTCTTCCTACAACACATCTGTGATTAATTGGCTAGACTAGATGTGAAATCTCTGCGGGCAGCCTGAGAAATGTAAACTTCTAGCCTAGATCTCTCCCTGAATTGCAGCTGGAATTCTGCCTGCCCAGTATTTCCCAGTATTGCTGGAGAAACTGTGTTAACCACACTCCGTACCAGTTCTATCTTCCCCCCACATCTGATCTCCTGCCTACAAAGAGTAAATGCATATTGATATCCATCATAATAATTAAACTTTTAAAAATTAACACATCCTACATTATTACTGTGTTCTAATAGCTGTGCAGAGAGCCTCATCTACTCCTTGCAAATACCTCTTCAGGTAGGTACCGCTGATGCTATAGCTGTTTTTAGTAAGATTCAGAAAAGTTAAATAAGGTTAGAAGGCCAAACAGAGGGTGGCAAACATTGATTTTGAATTCATTCTGGCTGCTGCTCTTAAATTCCATCCCATGACCTCTAAGGACGAAGAAGCACAAGGCGGGAGGGGGGGAAGTTGCACACATAATAAGTAAAATTTTGACAAAATATATTATCCATTCCACTCTGCTTCTCTACAGCCACATTCAAACTATAGTTATTGAAATCTGTATCAATACATGTATTAGTTTTTGCAACATTTGTTTCTACTGTGGAAGCATCCCTTTGATATGTTATCTAATAGGTTGGTTAAACTTCTTTTCAGCCATCCACTATGTAGAGAGACCATTTTTCTCATAATTTTAAACAATTTTAGCAGGTTGATTATCCCTGATCAACCTGTAAGAAATAAGAGAGCACAGCACAAATTCTTCTACCAGTTCTTGGAGACAGACCCTGTTGGAGAGAACAAAGGTATCAAGAGAACTTACTTGCTGCGCGATGGCAAAACAAGGTGAGAGGAACCAGCACTCAAGGGGGGCGCTCCGCCTCTCCTCTGCCGGGATCACTCCCAGGTAGTCCATGAACAGGTCTGTTAATCAGAGCACAGGGAACCAGCCCTACATCAGCAGCCATCACAGGCCTAAGACCCCAGTCCAGAATCTATCACCAGAATGATCAACACTGTTGATAAGTCAATTACCCTCCCACCGAGGACGGATACCCGTGACCTCTGCAGATGGCAAATCAGGTCCGTAAATCCCTGACTTTAGAAACAAGTTCTATGTGTAGGTCACTCGACTTTTCTGTTCTATGTTTCTTCATCATGGATTGTACTGACAGTGCGTGCGGGAGTCTTCTTGCAGCTGACCCCACAAGAGCTAGAGTCCCCCAGCTGGGCAAGGGGCACCATTCCTGCTACAGATCAGGAAACTGGCCAGATAACCAGAGTTGGTTCTGGATCCACGAATAATTGCCTTCTGCTAATGACCTTTTATCTTCAGAGGTGGTTTTTGTATTTCTGTGTACATTTTTAATCTAAGGTTTCAAATCTAGGATTTTCAAGTTGATGGCATAATAGTGATATACTCAACCATAGCTCTGTTCTTATTGAGGGAGAGAAATAAAAGCAAATGTCTATTAATGCTTATTGTTTTACTTCTTCCTAAACTTTGAGTCATTGTGCAAAGAGAATATATTCAATAAAGCTAAGAATTTTATTCTATCCTTCATCAAATAAACGCTCAAAATTGAGATATTCAGCACTTTTTTTCTCATCTGTACAAAATAATAACAGCAGATCTGTGAGCCAGTCTTTAAGCATTAAATAATTGCATTTATAGTGATGACAAAATTATTTGCTTATCACATCTGATTTTAGAGCTAGATAAAAAGAAAATATCTATTTTGATAGGTGACCTTACCTAGCTCTGTTCTAGTTTTTGTTCATATGAAAACATAAAATAATCATAACATAAAGGTAATTTTATTTGGCTTCCTTTAATTTACCATCTTAACAAATGATTGTCATTGCCGTCTCTTCTAAGTAGGTAATTTTACAAATAGTTACTGCACTATAACCTAACTGTTAACCATATTGTTGGACATTCACATTGTTTTTAAGTTCTTTGCTTGTTACTGTACACAATCCTGAAATCTATCTTTTCATGCCTATAGCATACATACTTTTGGTAATATGGATTACCTTTTACATTAATTCCCAAAAGTAGAATTAATGAATCAGAAGCTATGACCATTATTACTGATATATGTTAATATTTATTTTAACAAAAGCACAATAATAATTCAAAAGGTTGGATTATCACTGAGGAAATATATCTGGCCATCAACAAAACCACCTATGCAGTAGTTAGTTCATGGGAACCTTCAGAAACGGAAAGTAAAATTTTTCTTACTGAACCCTAAGGAAGCTGAAAAAAGATTTATTTCTACCTGGTTTACACATCATAGAATTTACTCTTGTAAACCACACATTTAACTCTTTTTGGTGTATTTTCTGAAGTGGACAAATATTGTCATTATCTAATTTTAGGGTGACCCCATCACTCTTAAAATAAAACTCATCAGCCGCTACTTCTCAGTCAGCCCCCCTTCCTCCGTTGATCTGTACGAGGTCTATGTATCAATCTATTTTAGATAGTTTATATAAACAGAATCCTGCCATGTGTCATTTGTTGCTCTCCTACTACTAATCTACATTAGGTCACTTTGGCACAGTTTGTTTTAGATATTTTATATAAATATAATCCTGAAATGTGTGACTTGTTGTATATAATTTCTTTTTTAAAGTTACTGTACATGAGATTTTTCTCAGCCCTTAATAGGTGTGTACAGACACACCCGAAGTTACAAAGGAAATCATGCTTTGCATGTGCTTGTCCTTTGAGATACCTGTTTGTCTGAGTTTGTGATATATGTAAATACTTGGAACATGGATTGCTTTCTGAGCAAGAATCTGAAGTTGAATTAGAAGAGTTAGAAAAGAAATCATGTTAAGCAAACATAATAGTTTTTTTGACTATTATATTGACTATAATAGTTTTTTTTTTTTTTTTTGGTACCAGGGATTGAACTCACAACCTCATGCTTGCAAGGCAGGCGCTTAAGCCACTAAGCTAAATCCCCAGCCCCTATAAGAAGTTTTTTGACAATTAAACTAAAAACCCTCACCTAATTAAAAATAAAGAAAAGAAAAACATCTCTCCAGCAGATGCAAGATTTGTCAGAAAATAATTACATAAAATTCATAATCACAAGGAAATAAAAAATTGCTGTGCCTACCCAAGCTCCATTAGGGCAGAATTAGGTCAGTGAAATTTGAGTGATTTAAATATTAAGTTCAACTACTACATTATCATTGAAAAGACCACCCCTGCTGTGGAGATGGACATATCATTCTGGGTTTGTCTCACACCACTAAGCCTAAAATCATCTAATTCTCTTTCCCTGCTCTAAGTTGATACTAATCAAACAATCTGCTGATTATAATTTGGTTTCCCGCACTGGTCTGCCTGCAGGGTGGAAATGTACTGGCCACACTGTGTAAGTGTTCCAGTCCATGTGGGGACTGCATTTCTTGTGGTAAACTGAAAAAATATCATCCTGACCTACGTCATTCTCAAGAGAGAGGGAGCTTGTCTTCCGATGATGTAACCTGTTATGTCCGGCCACAGATGTCTCATCAATGACACGGGGCTTCCCATGGGCTTCTCTGGGTGTCACTCTTGAGTCCTCCTCCCCAAACTCCAGTGTCACCCTCCCCTGTGTTTCCCTTCCCAAACATCTGTTTGCTGTTGGCTTTGACTCACGTTGAAAAAGTTTTGTCACAGGAAAAAGTTTTACTATATAAATTCAAAAGGCGCATATCCCTCAAAACATTGGTGACTCATGATAAGATAAAAACTTGTTTTCTTTTCCTTTCTAGACCCCATTTCCAAAATCATTTCATAGCACAAAGCATAGCCCAGTTCCCAGCTCAGAGACAACATCAGACCGGCATGTGTTAGCTTAAGCGATGTTGGAGCCCAGAGATGCTGTCTTGTTGGCTGGACAGAATTCCGCCCCCATCACATGCAATCTTTACAATATATGTATGAGGGCTTTTCTACACCCCAGGGCCCACGTTGGAAAAAGGGGCATTGATAACTTCTACCAAATAGACATTTTAGAAAAACGAAATAAAAATATGAAGTTCAACTACCACATAGGAACTCTGTACATGTTTTAAATTTAGGGTAGTTCTTAAATGTATTGGATTAGTGAGTTAAAAATAGAGACACTAAGACTTGATCTGCCAGTTTTGGAGACCTGAAGTACCAATGTGCGACCCCACTAGTTTAGGTAGTTGTAAAACAACGATAACTTCCAGCCTCTGTGAAACCCATGGCAGAAGCCTCTTCGATTCATTCTCTGGGGTCTGCTGAAGCAAGGGGCTTGTACATGGCCACAGAAAATATCACTGTGCAGTGATCTTGGAATAAACTCTCCGATTTGTCAAGTGGAGCTTTCTCATCTGGTTTGCACCCCAAAAACTCCCAGGTCCAGTGGGAGAACAAGAAAGTCAAGTAATGGTTGAGCCGGCTGACTCAGCCCAGGGCCCCCCGTACCACGGCTGTTGAGCAGATTCCTGGCAGCTGCTCCTATTGCTCCTAGTCACTGGTCTCAGGACAAGCTGAAGCCCCTCAGTTGGGATTCTTCCAGAAAATATGCAATCTGGTGGGCTTCTGTTGCCCTGGGTTAAGGTGCAAGTCCCACAACTTTGAAACACAGCTTAAGGTCCAAGCTTGCGACTAGTTCTGTTTTAAATAGTGTTTTATTATCCTACAGGCAGGCAAAGGGTGAGGAATTTTACTGTAGCCTGCTGACTGTTACTACAAACATTCTACAGCATAGACTGTATTAGAAAGGGTCATGGCTAAAACACATGACACCAACCATAGTGTGCTCTAAACTTGTCTGCATCACCGCTTGCCAGGAACGATTATTCTGTGGACCTTAAATGCAATAATAGCCTACTTTGGCTTCTCCTGGGTGATAGTAAAATGACCAAAAATAGATACTTTCTGTCTTTCCATATTTCCATGCCTTGCTTATGGTCTGTCAGCAGAGTTGCTCTGGGTATAGTCTTAAATATTAAAATGGTAAGACTGTCAGCTTTGCCGGCTGTTTGCCAGATTTAATGCGATGTAACATATTTTAAAATCTGGACTCATGACTCTGTATAATACTGTACTGTTTCCATTGAGGGAAATAATTACATTTCCGTCTTATGTAGGTAATTGCCTTTTTGTCTTAGCATAATTTAGACTTGTACACCAACCTTTAAAATATGGGACATCAGTTTTGTGTGCCCAAAGTGCATCTCTGAAGAATTTCTGATATTCAGGTTGCACTGGAAACCTCACTTTAAGAATATATAGAGTGGCAGTGAAATGCTGGGCTCCACGTCCACAGATTCAACTAATTTTACATCTAATACATCTGTGGCAAATTGCATCTGTAATAAACAGAAACAGACTGACTTTCATGTCACTATTTCCTAAGTAATACAGTAAAACAGTTATTTACATGGAATTCATTTTGCTATGAGTTATTTAGACAATCTAAAATACATGGGAGGATGGATTATATAGATTATGTAGACATACTTTACATAAGGGACTTGGGCACTCTCCTATTTTAATATCCACTGAGGGTCCCACAGGAGGACAACTACACAGGAGACAATAAAAATATTTGTATAAAGTATTTATTCCTACTACTCAGTGTACAGAGAAGACATATGTCTGTTTCCCTAATGTACCTAGGATGATGGATCCAAATCATTCTGTAAAAATGACAAGAAATAGGAGTTTTGGAAGGGTAGTAGGTTACGAGTAAGGAGAGGATGAACTGGGAAGAGCTACCTTCCCATCTGAAGCACCTGTGAGCTAACATTTTCCAAGCCTCTACAAGTTCTTCTCAAATGATACTCCTGGATAACTTCCCTACATACCTGTGAAGGATTGGGAGATGAAATATTTCCCTGGTTTAGTTGCTATGATTTGTTTTCTAATTAGTAGCCTCTGTAAATGGTACAGAATTCACTATAGTTTTCAAATTGTTTTTTTAATTTTTTTTATTTAAAGAAAAAATTTTGAAGCAGAAAGAGGGTACAAACAATACAAAATCTCAAAAACAAAACAAAATAAAAAAACAAAAATGTAACCAGTAACAAATCACTAGTTGATAATTACATACTTTCCTCTTAGATGCAGTTGTTCAAGTTACAGAAGTAAAGCCCACAAAGTGGACATCCAAACAGTGAGACTGCAGTCAGTTTTGCTCATCCATCCAACTAAAACTTTAGCAACATGGTTATTAATTCCACACACTTAAACATACATGTAGTTATATCCTTTAGAATATTCTTTCCTTTTTTCTTTACAATAACTATAATCCATTCTCGTAAACTACTTAGAAGTTCTACACATGTATAAGTCTCTATACATATACCTAGCCTTTCTGTATTAGAGGGAGGTTCTCAAATTTTGCTTCGTGTAGCAAACCTAAAAGTGTACCGCTTGGTTAAGCATTGCTTTTCCCCATGAAAACAACATATCACTAGACGAGGCAAACACTGCTCCTGGTATGTTAAGCAGACCTTGATTTACTGAACCAGCATTTATGAATGCTTTTCACATACTAACAACTGAATCAGTGGAAAGCCAGTGCTCCTTTACCTGAAGAGCCCATCATGCTGCTGAGGAAAAAAGAATCCATTGCAGAGCTTATATATAGAAACTTATGCTGGTGTAGTGAAGGAGGTGCCTTATGTAAATATAATTCATGACATTTCAAAAGCAATAGCTTCACAAGATTCTTCCTGGTCTCCTTCGGTTCATGTATAAATAATTTGCACACTGCTTTAGTTCTGTGTTTTGGGAGTAAACTGAGATCTATTTACCAAAGTGATTAATATCCACTCTCACTCATTGATAAGATAAAAAATTTATCTTTTGCAAATAACTTTTATGCTTGAAAAATTAGTCCTATAAAAAGGGGTGAAAAGATCTGCCTTTGGGTATCTATGTTCAATGAATCTTTAAAGTAGAGAGACCCCTGAGGACCCTCAAGTTCACCTTCTCATTCCATCCACAAGGCATGGAAACTTACGGATAGCTGAAATCTTAGATACCCTAAAACAGTTTCTCTGAGATGTGAAATATTTCCTTTTTCTCAAAATTGCTCAATTCTCGATTGTAGTGAAAAAAGAACAAGACACAATAGATAACAAAGCATCACACGGTGGCTTTACTTTGGTCTAATTTAGCCCCCCCTCAAAAGGAATAGTCAAAAACTCCCTAAGTTTAAAGCGCTAAAATAACTAATATTTACTCTACTAAAATATTTGCTTCTCTGTGTGGGTCTGAGTTCCCCATTGTAGACCCAAAAGGACAGTCCCTCTCTCCTCATGGATATGGAATCTCACAACAAAATTTTCAGGGTCCATTGAGTTTTTCTGTACCTTACTGAACAGACCGTTTAAGGCTTGTATTAAGTAAAGAAACAGTCTTCTTAGGCTCCAATCTCTGCCTCGCTTTGTTATCCTAAGTCAGTACTTTCGCTTCCCTGGGTCTCAGTTTCCTTACCAATACAACATGGAAGCAATATAGGTAATTGTTGCCTTAACTTTCAACCTTGGGCGGTTTGGGACTGTGACACTCAGACAGAGAGGCTCCTCTTTCAGTCTCTGGCACTATGTATGTGAGTCTGTAATCTCAGGAATTTGCATTTATGTCCCTAGACCCAAACCAGGGAGGCTACTTGAGTTACTTAATAGGGTCAATTCTTTGGATAAAGGATTTCAATATATTTTCTTAGCCTCAGGTATACTGTTGACAAATTAATTTTGAAATAAAATTTGTATCTTAAGGATATTTTTGTGGGTTCTTCATAAAAAAAAGTCTAAATCCCTTATCAAGTCCTCCAAATCCTTGCAGTGCTGTTTCCAGACTCACTACTCACTCCTTGTCCTTTTTAAAAAGCGACTTAGTTGTGCATATGAGGAAAACAAGACAGTACAAAAAAGAAAACTATAGGATCCCCCCTTGTAAGACATAGGAGATGGAACAACAGAAGTGAGATCAAACCCTCCCAGAAAGCAGCAATCCCTGATGCTGAGTTTAAATGGCTCTTCCCAGCTGCCATGATCTTCATCAGGCCCCTAATGCTTAAGTATGCGCCCTGCCTGGACTCCCAGGGTCCCTACAGGGTCCCTACAGGGCAGGGTATAAAACAGTTAACCACTGAATGAAGGACAGGGCTGAGGGTGACTTCTCTATTGCATGTTTACCTTCCAACATTTTTTTGAAGTTAGCATTATTCAAAGATCATCAGTACCAAAAGAATTTCCTATCTCTGTCTTTCTTGTAGAGAGCATTTGCACATTCCTGATGGCCAACAAGATAACAGGTAGGAGGTACATACAGTCAGAGAAGTATTTTAAAAAGCTTCAAGCTATTGCTTAATGACATAGGCACTTTTAAAATTATGCAGAAATTCATAAAAGCACCAACTGTTGGAACTTCAATTTAATGTTATAAATCATGTTCTCGCTTTCATTTGACAGATGAAGGCTGGCACAAAATTATTTCCCGATAAATGCTGAATAAAAGAGCCTAGATGATATTGCTGAGGCTGTTTGTGGGGAGGGGGGATCTGGCAGACTGCAGATGTCTGGATAATGAATGCTTTCCTGGCAAACATAGCAATATTCTTACTCATATTGTATGACATTCCTTAGTTATTAATTTCATTCTAGCCTTATCTATCAGTGCACAATGGGTAGAGTATCTGGAATGTCTTCCATTGTACACTGCTGCAAACTTGTTTTTCCAGGTCTCCTGGATCACTCAGAGATCTGCATTAGACAGTGAACTGAAACTGGGTCAGGTGATACTGAAGGAGACGGAGAAACCACAAAAACTTCACGTTTGAGAGCAAGATTTAGTTTGCTCCGGAGGTATTCGTAGTCAGAATTGGGAGGTAAAAGATTTAGACTTGCCGTATTGAAACAATTTTAAGTCACTTCAAGATTCTAAAAGTAGCCTGAGCTTCTGCAGTAGTTAGTAAATTCCCTGCCACCACGGAATTCGCTTCATCGGATGGCTGTTGGTAGTTGGTGAGTACCTAATAAAGGAAAGCGGGAATTTCCTGTCACAGCCCAGCCAAACATAGGTATTAGGGTAATTTTATATCTCCTGCTCCAAAGTGAAACTACTCATATTTCTCAAAATTGAATAGTGATTTGCACATATAATTTCTTCAACAAAAGAATCAACACATTTCAAAGACAAAACCATCGTGTTTCATTTGGTTTACCTCAAAAATAAAATTTTCACCTTTGCAATCACTAAAAGTTACCTAAGAATAGATGAGGTGTGTGAGTAGCCTCATCTGAATTCACTGACCATTTTCTCCATCAAGTGTTCCTGGTTCTCTGGAACTGCACCTCACACTGGTGAAGCCCTTAAGTCTCATCCTACAGCTGGCATCTGGGAGCTGCTTAGGACCTGGGATTAACTGTCACCCACTCCTGAGGGTTTACTTTTCCTATCCAACGAGACTGCAAACTTTGGAAAAGTAAAATGTCCTGTGACAGCAATGAGCAGAGTTCTTCATGGACTCACTGGTGCGTAATTCAAAGGCCTCTAACATGGGCATCGCAGCTCCCCAACAAGGATGACCACATCCCTGTCGGAATCAATCTTACTCATCTTTGTAATACTGTGAATGTCGTTAAATGGTAAACACTGTCTAAACGACATGCACATTAAAGTATATGTCTCACACGGAAATAATAAAATGATTTTTCTTAGCAAGGGACATTTGATGATCCATGTTTAAACCAACTGGGCAATTGTTATTTCCATCGCTTCCCAAGTTTTATGCAAAACATGTTGTTAAAGTCTCTGATGCTGATATGTGTCTGTTAAGAAAAATGATACATTTTTTTCTGGAAGCATTTATGTAAGAACTGACAGATGGATTTGCTTTGTTTGATGCAGGTTGGCATTCAGAAGGCACTGCAGCAGATTTACTGTAAGTGAGAAGCAGATTTACTGTAAGTGAGAAGCAGTGTAGCTATGTCGATAGGTATAACCGCACCTAGATAAAGACAACAATCGTGGTTTTAAATAAATATTTCTAACAAAAATAATGTGTGTGTGTGTGCTTTGTGTTGTGTTTGTAATTGTCTGTGCTCCCAATCTGAAGGGAAATAATAGCACAGCAACTCCACACAAGGATCAGAAAGTTATGTGCATTGACATTTAGAATTCCTTGTATTTCTTTCTATTTTGTTTTTCTGTGCCCAAGCTACACTGCTCATTTTGTTTAAGATAACATCTTCTAGTCATTCCTATTCTTATTTTCATTTTCACTTCCCTTGAGCACAACCTAATGGGAAAAGAAAGCAAGAGACAATCTTCAAATACATATCCAAGAACTGGGTTGCTGCCACTTTAAATGTGAATTAATACATATTCCACTACATATAAAATTACAAATTTAAGAGGAGAAATTCTGTGAATTTCTGCTTAGGGGCATAGTTGTAGACAAAGAATACTTACAAATGTCACTAATGTCGCTCCTATTAAAACAAATCTTTTTAAAGAGACCATTCTTTAAATAGGAAGGTTTTATGCTAAGCCGGGGTAATGCCTACACTTGGTCATTCTTCATTTTCATAACAACATTTGTCTCTGTATAAAATATATTAGGCCGATCAAATCTATCCAGTATTAGTTAAGGAATAGGGCACAGATATCAGTGCAGTTCAGTGTGTGCAATTTCCAATTCTTTCCCCAGTGACTATTAGATAATAAGTGACCAGTGTGTGATCTGAAAGCCCTCTTTTCTTCTCTGAGAGCTGAATAAATTCTGTCACACAGTGTGCTGGTTTCTGAGGGTTCAGCCTGAGGTTAGATCTCCTCTGAACCCGTGTTTCTGCTCTTTCCTCTTCATTCATCTGTTTCCCTTCTTACAGTTTTCCCCTGTGGATACCACTTCAGAAAGTCATGTGCACACAAACCATTATCTTTGGCTCTTGTTGCAAGAACTGTGTGCCTTAATGACAAATATTTGGAAATAATATTCATAGCGGATAAGAAAGTTCTGCGTAGTCATAGTGGAATGGTAACTGAGGTTTTCACTTCAGGACAGCGATTTTTCAACCAGAAGAAATTTTGTCCAAGTAGAGACATTTTATTTGGGGTAAGGGCGGGGGTAGAGGAGGTTAATACTAATTTCTGAGTGTGACTAGAAGGATCGTGGCAGTGTGACCACAGGGTCTGTATCTGTCCCTGGCCCCTTCTTTTCCATACAGTTCCTCCACTTTGCTTCCCAATCACCTTGAACTAAGCAGCTGGGCCTCACCACGCTCTTCTGCTATGATGGTTCTGCTTTGAACCCAGCCAACCATGGAATGGATTCTCTGAACCATGTGTCGAATAAATCTCCTCCTCTAGGTTGTAGATGTTGTGTGTTCAGCCCCAGCTATGGGAAACCTGTCTAATACAGTGTTCTTCAGGGCACTGAGCATTACCCTGCAACACAGAATTAAAGGAAATAATATGCCAATAATGCCTGTGCCACAAGCAGCGCTATGTTTTATTCTCGGTGTGAATGTGCCTGTATGGCCTTTTAGTCACATTAAATTGACCAAGTTGAATTTTTCTTTTTGAAAAGATACTTAGTTTGCTTCAGTGAGGTAACAATTCCTTTCTTCTCACTCTGCTCTTCCAGTGCCCAGCGATATTTCTGTGTGAGAAAAGGACTAACTCATGTCCTGCTTGACTTGTATCTTCTAATTACTTGCATTGAATTTTGTTTTGCTTTTTTTATTCTAAAGAAAAAGAAAAACAGTGAAAGCAATGATACAGAATTTCAAAACAAGCTTATATGGGACTAAACAATGATTAACATATTACATATTGTTATTTTCAAAATAGTTGCTCAGATTATAAGATATAGGCATGAAGAATTGATCAAACAATATAAACATAAGCCATTATTTTCAGTGAACAAATGGAAATTAGTAGTATAGTTGTCTTACGTATCTTGTGCATGTGTGTGTGCATGTGTGCATATATATATATATATATATATATATATATATATATATATATATCTGGTTTCTTTCCCTTTCTTCTTTTCTACATCCTAGCTGTTCTTTCCTTTTAAGCAACTTCTTCCCATTTTACAATATCTCTTGTATACTTTGAATCTTATTTGCCCTTTCAGTTCCTTATACTAGGGAGACAATACAGTGTTTATGCATGCCAGCCTGATTTATCTCACTCATGAGTACAATTTCAATTTGCATACATTTCTTACAAAAGCCTCGAATTTATCTTTCTTTATAGCTGAGTAGCACTCTCTCCTATAAAAATACCACATCTTTTTTTATATACATTCCTTGGTTGATGGGCATTTGGATTATTTGCAAGATTTAGTTATTACAAATTGCACTGCTATAAACATGGGTGCACATATATTACTATGGTATGATGTCTTTAATTTTTATGGGAAAATACCCAGAAGAGGAATAGCCAACTCAAATGGGACCTCTAATCCTAGCTTTTTGAGGGATCTCCACACTGATTTCCACAGTGGTTGCACCAGTCTACACTCCTACCAAAAGTGGAGAAGGGTTCCTTTTCCCCACAGTCCTGCCAGTATTTGTTATTGGTTGATTTCTTGATGGCAGCCTTTCTTTCTGGAGTGAAATGGAATCTCAGTGTTATTTTAGTTTCCATTTCTCAAATGACCAAAGAAGATTTTTCCATGTATTTATTTTCCATTTGTATTTCTTCATCTGAAAAGTGCATATTCATCTCAGATGCTCATTTTTTGGATTGGGTCTTTGAATTATGGATTCCTGATTTTTTCAGTTTTTTAAATGTTCTAGATAGAAGTCCTTTGTCTGTGGGACAGTTAGCTAAAATAGTGCACACTCTGTGTTTTCCTTTCACTCTGTTGGTGATTCCTAGTGATGTGTAAAAACTTTATAATAAGATGAGGTCACAGTTATTGATTCATTGAAGTGTTTCCTGTGCTGTGCAGCTTTTGTTCATGATCATTCTGCTTATCCATATGTCTTCAAGATTTCTACTTAATATCTCTTCCAGTAGATTAAGTATTTCTCTTTTGATATTCAGATCTTTGATCCATTTTGACTTTAGTTTAATGCATGGTGATAGGCATGGGTCTAGTTTTACTCTTCAGAGTGTGGAAAGCCAGTTTTTCCAGCCCCATTTATTAGAGGCTATCTTTCTTCCAGTGAATGTGTCTAGACCCTTTGTCAGAGATAAGGTGGCTGAGTGTATTTGTAGTTGGGTCAGCATCTTCTAATCTGTTCCACTAACCCCCAGGTCTACTTTATTGTCAATGCCATGCTGATTTTATTGCAGTGGCTTTGTAGTATAATTTCAAGTCAGGGACTCTGATGCCTCCTGCCTTGTCTTTGTTGCTCAGGATTGTTTTTGCTATTCTAGGTCTCTTCTGTTTCCAAATGAATTTTAGGATTATTTTCTCTAGATTTGTGATGTTAATGGTATTTCAATTGAGATTGCATTAAATCTGTATGACAATTTTTGGAGGATGGCCAGTTTCACAATGTTGGTTCTTTCTATCTATGAGCAAGGGATATCTTTCCATTTTACGATATCATCTTTGATCTGCTTTTTCAGAGTACTGTAATTTTCAATGTATAAATTATTACTTCCTTTGTTAGATTGATCCCTAAGTATTTCTTTCCTTTGGATCCTATTGTGGAGGGTGTGGTTTCTCTAATTTTTCTTTCAGTGAGTTTGTGTATGTATCAGAACATTATTGATTTTTGAGTGCTCACTTTGTATCCAGCTACACTACTGAATTTGCTTATTAAATCTAGAAATCTTTTGGTGGAGTTTTTGAGGTATTCTATGTAGAGTATCATGCCACCTATACATAATGATAATTTTACTTCTTCCTTTCCTGCTCTTATTCTTTTTATTTCTCATTCTTGTCTAATTGCTCTGAGTAATGTTTCTAGAACTATACTGAATAAGAGTGGTGATAGTGGAAATCCTTATATTGTTCCTGTTTTTAGAGTAAAAGATTTAATTATTTGTACATTTAATATGATGTTGACTATTGGTTTGTCATAGATGGTTTTTATAAGATTAAAGGTAAAAACCATCTATTCTGATTTTCTGTAGGGTTTTTATCATTAATTAACAAAAGCTTTTTCTGCATCAGTTGAGATGATCACATGATTTGTATCTTTGGCTCTGTTGAATGGTGTATTATGTTTATTGATTTGCATGTGTTGAACTATCCCTGCATTCCTGGGATGAATCCCACTTCGTCATAATGTATTACTTTCATAATGACTTGCTGCATTCTGTTTGTAGGTATCTTGTTTAGGATTTTTGCATTGATGCATTAGGAAGATTGGTTTGCAGTTTTCTTTTTTGGTTGAGTGAGTCTCTGGTTTTGGTATCAAGGCAATACTTGCCTCAAGATAGGGAGAATTAATTCCTTTTCAATTTCATTAAAGAGTTTGAAGAGTATTGACATTAAATCTTCTCTAAATTTCTTCTAGAATTCACCTATGAGCCCTTTAGGACCTGAATTTTTCTCTGTTCATAAGTTTTTAATTATATTTATAATTTCAATAACTAATATTGGCTTATTCAGAAGTTTTATATCTTCCTGATTTCACGCTTTTCATTTTTCATTGCATGAATTTGAGCTTTTTCTTTCCTTTTTCTGATAAGGTTGGCTAGGAGTTAATCAATTTTATTTTTTCTTTCAAAGAACCAACTCTTTGATTCATTAATTCTTTTCTTGTTTTCTTAGTCCCAATTGTGCTAATTTTTGCTCTGGTCTTTATAATTTCCTCCATTGTATGGGATTTGGGTTTTCCATGCTCCTCTTTTTCTAGAAGCTTGAGATGTGGCATTAGTATACTGTGCTTGTTCTGTTTACCTGGTGTAAAATTTCACTACTCTAAATTTTCCTCCCAAGACTGCTTTGATTGAAGTCCACAGGTTCCAGTAAATTGTATTTGCATTTTCATTTGCTTGTAGATATTGTTTAATTTCTTCTTTAATTTCATCTGTGACCATTGGTCACTCAGGATGGTGTTATTTAATTGCCATTTGTTTATAGAGCCTTTGGGGTATTTTTGCCTTTAATTTCCAATTTTATTTCACTATGGTCAGATAATATGCATGGGGTAATTTTTCTTTACATTTACTTAAGCATGCTCTATGACCTAGTACATGGTCTATTTTAAAGAACGTGCTGTTTGCGGCTGAGAAGAATGTGTATCTGATGTTGTTGGGTGGAACACTCTGTGAGCATCAAATAAGTCCATTTTTTTACAAGTTTGGTTCAGTTCTGTTATTTTGTTGCTGACTTTTTAGTCTAGTTGATCTATCTCTGTGACAATGATGTACTGAGGTCCCCCATTACAATTGTGTTATTACTTATTTGATTTTTCATGTCTATCAATATTTGCCTTATATAGTAATGTGCTCCCATATTTTGTGTATATATTGTTGAGACTAATCTTGGCCTGCAGATGTGGGGGGATGGGCCCAGCGTCTTCAGCCAGAACTTTCTGTGTATCCCTTAGCAGCCTCCCACTCACCCCTTACCTTGTTTCTCTTGGCAATGTCTCTGTCCTGGTTGCTGTGCTGTTTTCAGACAGAGATTGGGGGCTCTTCCCACTCCCATGTACCTTTGTCTCCAGGTCCTTGCTCAGCCTTCTGTGTCCCTCGTCCTCTGACAAGTGTCTGTCCTCTCATGTTGTTTGCTGCCAGCTAGGGTGAAATACTGTAATACGGTCTAGTCCTCTGCTCCTGCTGTCACAGTCCAAGTCTTCATGGTCACAACTCTCACTCCTCTCTCAAGGTGGGGTGCTAACTTCCCATTTTTTGCTTTACAAATTCCACTATCAGCATCACCCATTTCTGCTGTACTCTGTAACATCCTGAGGCATTATGGGGGTTTGGCGAGGTGCCTTTCTGCTCCCACCCCCAGCAGCATGGGAGAGCCTGTGGCTGCACAGTCCGAGATGCAAGGCTGTTTAATTCCCGATGCCTCTCTAACCCCATGTCACAGGGGAAGGGTTGGCTGCTTCATTTACTATGCATCCCTGTAGCCCTTAATCTTGTTCCTGGCATTTCCAGTTAGCACTCTGATGCACAAAAGGAACAGGAAGAAAAGAAAAAAGAAAAGGAAAAGGAAATGAAATTTAAAAAACTAAACAACAACAACAGCAAAAGAAAACTGGCCAGTTCTCAGGGAGGGAGCAATTTGTGTCAGTGGAATTTACTGCTGGTCTATAGCGTCTTCTGTTTGGAGAAAGGCAGAAGACGCAGGAGACTTTACACAAAAGTCTATCCTGTATGGCTTGTTTTAGCCACATTATTCTAATGTATCTTTTTTCTCTCTCCCTTTAAGATTCCAAGTATGGCTGGCAGTTGTCCCTATCTGGTGACCCACTGGCAGCTGGGTGGGGCTGGCTGGCCATTTCATTAAGTCCTTTGTCTCTACTTGGCTTTATCTATTAGTCTCTTATGTCAGATTGAGTTTAGTTATGTCCTTCCCCTATTTTCCAATTACCTGTGTTTTATTTGAATTTCTCTGAGTAGCTCTGAGAGAGGCTCCTCCCTTATTCAGTCATGTTGAATCACTTTGTTTGACTTTACAGCATTTTTATTTTTCTGGAGCAATGAAATTGGAACATTTTGCTATACATGAAATTTCATTACAAGGTAGTATATCTGTGTGAATATAAATGCATTTATAAGAATATATCCATTCATACATGCGCATATATGAATTTCTATAATTACGGTAATTAATATTAATATTCTCCAGGTCTGTGGATCATTCTTCTCTTTGTGTCAAGAGAAAGTAACATTGAGTTTAAAATGCTTTCCCATGACTCTGGAATTGGATCAGACTCTGCGTAAGCCTTGGTAATTGGAAGTGCACAGTTGCCCAAATAGCAATGGAGGTGTGACTTCTCCTGTCACATTTCTTGCCTGTGACTATGGTCACTCTACTGCACTTCAACTGCATGTCTCAGATTATTCTACGTGCAAGCACAGTTTTAGTGTCAGCTGACTCCATTTTGTGTTGGACCTGAATCCATTCGATACTCTACTGCAATGGATTTCCTCAGTGTCTGAACACTACTGGAAGCTTTCTCATTGATTTTTGAGGAGCTTCTAGAATCCAGAAAAAGACTTGACTTGGTGAAAGTGAAGCACTATAATAGCTGCTTAGAGAAATTTGGTCTGTGAAAATTTGGGTTTGCACAAATAATGGATGGATTATAGAATATAATTCTTCACTTGTGCATTTTATGGTAATTTCTTTAAATTGTCCACCAAGTATATTCATCATGTAACTTATTTTTCTAAACATTGTGCAGAACATCCCAGGAAATGGTTCTTTCCAGCACTAAAACTGCAAATTTTAGAAAGTGCTAAGACAGACCTTATTGATCATGTGGGTTAAATTCTAACACTTTAACTCTGAAAAGTAGTTGAAGAAATTATCCTTACCAAAAAGCCCAGACACAAAGGCCCTCCTGGAAACTCTGTTTTGAAATCTTCTGTTTCATAATGGAATAGTCACAGACCTAGGAAGACTTTTCCCGGTCTAATGATGAGGCTCTTCTTCATAGCTTCTCTTGCCCTGGAGAATACACATAGACATCATTGGCTCTGGGCATCACAGCTCTCTAAGGACTGTCTCACAACTCCTGAGTCTGTTATTGCCCTCATTCCCAAATTATCAGCCTTTCTGTGAAGATAATCAGCCTGATGGTTCAATAAATGCTTGTTTAATTGCATTGAACTGGGTTTATTCAACCATCCATCCTACTGTTCTACACTCTGAGGATCCCATGGTGAAAACAGAGGTAGAAGTGGACCAAATACTCTCTTGATGGGTCTTTAAGGCGCCATTCTGGTACTAAGACTGGGAATAGCTCTTCTTGTTCTGGTCCCTGAAGCTTGAAATGTGTTAACAGTAACAGGTATTTTTAGACAGCAGTGAGTTCTTTGGAAAACTAAGTTATTTAAGAAAGTTTCTGTGGAATACAGAGTGAGCACTGATTCTGAAGTTAGGCTAAAGTTTTGAATCAGTTTCTATTGCCCTGGGGCTTGGTGGTGGTTTTGCTGTGTGTGTGTGTGTGTGTGTGTGTGTGTGTGTGTGTGTGTGTGTGTGTATTGTGAGTGTTTTGGGCTCACATCCATTCCTAATTTTTCCCAGTAATAGACTCAGAGCTTAGTCAGTCAGAATCTAGTCAGAGTCAAGGGGAAAGTCCTGATGCATTCATTGAGCCACAGGGTAAAGTGAAATCTGAGACTTGCTTTGAATTGAGAACTGCTGGGGGACCCCTTTCCATTTTATCAGAAGAGGAAACCAGAATCGCAAGGCAGGTGCTTCAAGTAAAAAAGAAACTTAATATGTTAAAAATGTCTGCGTCCAGAAATAAAGTCCTCAAGTGGTTAAAAATACGGGCGTTAGAGCCACACTTCCTGGGTTTGGGACCAAAGGTTTTACTCACTAGGAGAATTTGAGTTAGGATCATTCTCCATACCTGAGTATTGCTTTCGGTACTGAGGAGACAACCAGGATTAGCTACCCCTTAGAGCTGTGGCAGACTAAAGATAGCCTAGGGTCTCTGGCAGTGTCCCTGTGACAGGCGGAATCTGTGTCTCCTCCTCTTAAATCTGGACAGGGCTGCGACTGCTCTAGAATACAGAAAAGGCTGTGCTCGCTGGCCCAGGACTTAGGAATCTGGCAGCTTCTATTTTTTTCTCTCTTAGAAGACTCCTCCCTTACCATAACAACCTTCCACCTGGAGAGGCCATGGGAAGCTGCTGATGCTGCACAGGTGCCGAGGGCCCAGCTAGGCCCAGCCTCCCAGCCGTTCCCTCAAGCACTGCAGGTAGGAGCGGTACCATTGCAGGTGCTCAACGCCTGCGCAGTCTCAGTAAAAGGTTGAAACCAAGTGTCTTCTGCAATGTTGTGTGAAGCAGAGTAAAAAGCTGCTCTTGGCCTACTTCCTGAACCATATCTCTCAAGAGATAATAAAAACCTGCTTATTTAAGCCACCAAAATGTTCAAAACAGAGCTGTTACAAGATTCAATAAGTTAAAATCAATAAAGCTGCTGGAATGACAGTCGTAGTAATGTTTGATAAAGTCCTTATCATTACTACCTTGGTTCTGGTCTCTGACCAACTGTATCGCTCTGTTCATTGTTACCATCAAATGGCCATGGTGTCCTTCTGATCAATTCCCTAGTTTTCTTGCAATCTGTTTAGACTTGGGGTACCGCCACTTGCCTCAAACGACTTCATGGTAATGTAATGTTTAATTTAAGATCCTTATCAACTTGAGATTTTGATTCTATGTGGACAATCCTTCACCAAAGTCACACAGAGTCCCATGATATTTCTCCTTCATCTTTTCTCTCTCTTAAGGTTTTAGTTTATTATTATCTGAAAAAATAGCCTGTAACTTCATAATAAATCCAAATAGAAAAACAAAGTCATTAAATCCAAAATTTATGTAAACACAAATTTTACCTTTTCTGTTTTTAAAAATTAGAACAGAACTCAAAGGGATCAAAGATCTTCATGTCAGCAAGGGTATCAATGAAAACTGTACCTCACACAGTCAACTGTAATGGAAAAGAGAGAGAGAGAGAGAGAGAGAGAGAGAAAGAGAATTGGCCCAAAGGAAAGTCAATTGCAGAGATAATGGTGAGCTAAAACAATCAAATGCTGTCAAGGAAGCTGAGTGAAGTTGGTATATTATTAGCAAATCCAGACGCTATCTCCAAACCCCAGCCTCATTTGCAAAAGGAGTGGGAGGAAAAACCTTTTATCCCGTATTTCCAAAGGATTTAGGTGTAATCTGTGTCGGGAAGGATGTTGAAAATCATTTTCCTAGAAACGCATCAACTTGTTTGCTTTTGCTGTTGTCTTTGCCAAATACCTCTGAGAAATTTAACAGGGAGAGTGTCTGGATTGGCTGATAAAGAGATAAAATTCAAGAAGATTTTTGGATGAAGGACCAGCAGCAGATAGAATATATATATATATATATATATATATATATATATATATATTTTCCTGTCCTTACAGCCATTTAACCCCACAGGAAATGGGAAGTTCTCTGCTGAAAGACCTCAAGCAGCATGTCCACTCATACATCTTGGGGTAAAGGTGACTCTGTCAGCCTCCCAATTAACCTTATTAACTGCTTACTGCTTGTAAAGGCCTTTTATGCGTATGAGTTATTATTTTTTTTTTTTTAGAGAAAGAAGGGGAAGCATATTTGATTTGACTAGTTGTCTAAATGACATGACTTTCCCATTCTTCCTCCTTGACAAAGCCCTTCTGCAGCCTTTGAACCTGGAGGGAGAGGATCTCATTCAGAGTTCAAAGGGTAGGGTTGACAGGCCGGAAGATAACACTCCCAAAGCAGTGCTTGATCTATGAGTAGGGATTCCAGTTGGTCCTACAAGTCTGGAAGGAAGATCAATTACTACTTGAGGGATATTTTTTATTTCTAATATTTTGTCACTTCATAGGGATGTAAAAATAGGTAGACCAAATTGTTAGAGAGAATTAGATTCCTGTAAATGCAACCAGCCTCAGCATTAAATCAGTGCTATAATCATCAGAACAGAGAGACAGGGTCTTAATAATACTACGGAGCTACAGAAGTGACATGCTGAATCCTGCCCTAATACAGGGCTTCTATTTAAAGATTCATTTCATAAGACAGTTAAAGAAGGCCTTCCTGATACTTGCAGCCAAAATCCCCCTAAATTGGGAAAGAAAGTGTATTTGAATAGCAACAAGTCATCCCTTATTTCCTGCAATTAAATTTAAATAAAAGCGAGAGAAAGAAAAAGTACAAACAGGGACGCAGCATGACAGAAGAGAGGACAGGAAGAGGAAGGTGGAGGATCACAGAAAGCAGACCCAGCGGAGTTCAAAGGCAGCCTCCCCGAATTCAGTTTCCCCATGAGCTACTTTAAGCCTAGCTAACTCCAGACTGAAATCTTTTTTAAAAGACTCAGAATTTCTACCATGTACCAAGCTCATGGAAATACAAAACTAACAGGGCACACATTTTGCCATCCACATATTTGTAATATTTGAAAGTCTACTGTAGTTAAAATTCTAGTAGCTCCTTCTAAACACATGGCCTCCTTTACCTTTTAAGGAACCCTGTGGACGGGTACTAGTCGCCGTTCCACAGCAAGGAGTTGGAGGCTCCAGGCCTCATCGTCCTATAATAAGCCCGCTGTGAAGCTAGGGTTTCGATCCTAGCCTGTCTGACTCTTATCAACCCAGCCGTGTTCCTCCAGCTGTGCTATTTTCCTGGGAGAACACAAGATTACGCTTCATGGGCCGCTGAGCACCTCAGGCGCTGTGAAACCATTTTGCAAAGGAAAGTTTTAGATAACCCAGGAACAGTGAGACTCTGAGAAAGCCTGGGGCTGAGTGACAGAAGGAGGGGGACTGGCACATTACAAGACAAAGCTGCCCCTTTGTTAGGTGCCTGCCAGTTATTTCAAGGACCATCCGCAGCCCAGAGCTGGCCGTGGGAGTGACTTATGCTGAGAGTGAATTCATCAGCTCCAGGTTCTAATGACGTAGCCGCTGATCAGAACCAGCGCTTCCTACTGCCTGGGATAAATAGGACCAGAGCAAATCCTTCGCTTAGTGATGCCACTAGTTTCTCATGCACTAAGTATCAGTGCTTGAGCTCCCACATTTTCAGAAAAACCCAATTGCAATTTTATTAACTAAAACTTTGAAAAGGCAAGTAAACAAGTTGGTAGCACACGTGTCGTTAGTGAATACTTGCGGATCCCTTGTGATTTTCCCTAGCAGGGCTCCGTTTGTCTGTCACATCCCACGATCTATGACTGAGCACTGTCCGTTGGGCAACATCTAAGCTAACTAGGCTGCTATATTCAGCAATTTTCGTTCTGCTCCCACCCAACTTTCTATTTGTATCTCCTCCTTCTCATATTATGTTTAGTTACACAAATTTACCTCATTCGCTTATATGCCCAGGCTTTAATTATTTCTGTTTTACTGGATCGGAATGTTCACACTCCATCTCTTGGAAATGTTAGATCCTAATATAGCTTCAATGCCCACCCCTTTGGATCAGAGTGGACCTCACAATCCTAAGCTTCACTACTGTCCTTCCTAATGAAGCCCTATAAAAAAGCTTCTCGTACATGTCTCAGTTCCTTACCAGCCTGTACAGTCACTAAAGGTAGAACTTCATGTTGATTACTGATGTGCTCCCTGTAGCTGATATGTCACTGTCCCTAAGCAGTTATTTGTTGAATGAATCTTGATTGACTTTTAATAGACTTCTAAATGTTTGTATACTTCCTTCACAAGTATTTTGTCTGTCTGGAAGGAAAGAGTCCTAGAAATGGGCATGGGATGGAGTTCATGTTATTCAGGAAATGCTCTTGCACTTGATGTGTATGATTCAATACATGACTGATAAAAATTGAATTGCATCCACCTTAGGGTTACCGATGGCAGCCTGAATACATATATTTTTATCTGATCCATTCCTAGGGCCCCTCAAAGATGACAGAAATGTCCCTGGGCATCTAATATTAAAGAATAAAAACTAGGAGATGAGACAAATGCAACATTTTGGAAGCTAAAAGCAAATGGATGAGTGTAAACTGATAGCAGAACAAAGGGAAAAGAATGCTGCTTGAAGTAAGCCCACCAAGGAGAAACCACACATTTAAAGATGGTCCCCAAAACACCTGCAATTTAGGCACAGCGAGAGTCCTAGAAGTGGGGTTGAACATGGAACTAACAAGTACTTTGAAGCTATCTGTAGGGAGATGTTAGGCTCCCAGAAACCTTTTCTGACTCTGTAGTCACATGGCCGACTGTGTTGGACTTGATTGATGACTAGGAGTTTATCTATAAAGTGGAATGGATATGAGCACTCTGCACTGAGGATTCTAGACACAACTGATAAGAGGAAGGAGAGAGAGAGACAGAGAGCGACAGAGACAGAGACAGAGAAAGAAAGACAAGGACAGAGAGATAGAGACAGAGACAGAGAGACACACAGAGAGAGACAGAGACAGAGAGAGAGAACTGAGTGACAATTCCGTAAGGAATATTGGGCACTCTCATTCTTTTGTCTACATCTCCCAGAAAGCTGGTAGCCGACTTTTCCCCTTCAAGCAGGAGTCAAGAGCTGTTGTCCTTTAGGATAATGGATCATCTGAAATTAAATCATTTAAGGTACTGACACTAAAGATTCCCTCATCAACAGCGTATCCAAGTACCACTGGGGTCGGGATCCATAGAAAACAGTCCAGTCAATGCACAGCTTCTCTAACAACTGCTTATTCCTTACTTGCCAAGATGAGAAAACAGCAGGATGACTAGTCATTTCCAGACACTGGACATGGGGAAAAAGTCAAGACCAATTATCTTTTCTCAGTTTTAGATTTTCTTTATTTTATATGACCCATTGTTTCTACCATTTATATTCTCAGAAACATTATTTCTTCCGTTAGTGTTTTCAGAAAGATAAGCAAATAGCATCCATGAAACAAAAACAAGAGACTACACAAAGCAACTTAAAAGAATCTAAGTGAGTGCCTGGTGGTGGAAAAATTAAAAAATGATAAGACATTCAGTATATAAAGTTAAGAAAATCTCTGGCAGACTAAAACAGGAAAAGTGATAAAAACCAAAAACAGAAACAGGAAAACTACAGGACAAGTTCAAGAGCTACACTGTTTGAATAATAAGTGGTCCATACAAAAGAAAATGAGAGAAAATTGAGAAAGAGTGTCATCAAGAATCAAGTTCAAAAGGTTTTACCCAGAACTGAGGAACATGATTATCCAGACTGGGCCTTTGATGTGTCCAGCTTTTTGGATAAAAATAAATCCTCACTGAAGGATATTGCTGCAAAGTTGAAGACATGGACAATAAAAAGTTTTAGAAGATTTCAGATAAGGGGGAAACATACCTATAAAGAATTGGGAGTAAAAATGGGTTATGATTTTTCTACATTTAGCAAATAAAAAACTAGACCCCACTAGAGAAATATTTTCATAATTCTAAGAAAGTATTTTAACATAGAATCATATCCTGTAATACGCCACATTGGGGAGAGATTTTTAATTCCAATAAAAACATGTAATGGCCTGGGTCTGGGAAAGCGATGAGAAAATGTTTTATGTCAAAGTGAAGGAGAAAACCACAAAGAAGCAAGAGGTGGAAATGAAAGGGTAACCAAAAGACTGGCGAAGAGTGTCCTTTCGTGATTTCAAGAGGAATTTGCACTGTGATGCTGCTTCACCGAGGTCTAGAGAGCAGCTTTCTAGAGTAAAGGTGCTTGGAGGGGATCCCTATATCAGCTGTTTCTATACAGCAGATATAGCTTCCTTACATGGGATTTAGAAGCACAAAGAAACTCTGCATGCCTCAGCATGATACCTAGGTGACCACGTTTATCATCATCCCAGTCTGGCACTGTGAGCAGAGAGTATGGAAGAATGTATATGGGACGTTCTCAAGGGCAAGACTGACAGAACACTTCTGCTCTAACAGGACCAACAGAAGCAACTCATAGGGCCATTCCTAGCGTGTACAGGGTTTGGAAAGCCCGGTCATGGGTGAAGAAACAGGCGTGGGTTGTGACGAGAAGTGGTCTTCCTGCCATTCCTGTGCAACTATGCATCATGCCTCATACAGGGGACAGTTAGGTGTCTCTTCCTCCGAAGACACATTGGAAAGTGAATGATATAGTTCAAAACTAATGGCAAAGACAGTGGCGTTATCGTTAATTCCAAGGTCAAGCAGCTGAATTTGAGAATTCAGGACCCCTTCTGTCTCTCAGGCAGAAGCTTTCTTTCTCTCAATAAATATATTCTGCTCTTCACCTCTGTTGTTCCTAAAATTAGTTCTTCAGTTTTAGAGCACAGGAACTCGTACTAGTCATACAGTAGGTCGGAAGTTTCATTCCCCTGTATCAGTATCATTATCAATCGCGTCAACTGTCTCTCTCAGAGCATCCCAATTTGTTTTTGTTTTTACTTTGTTTGTAGTATATGACGATTGCATTCAAGGTGTGGAGCTAGTAGTACATGTCAAACAATGAGCTGTACATTATCCATTGAAGATCACTCTGCTAGTATCTCTCTGTTCCCAGGATTCACTCATGTCGTGGTCACTCAAACCAAGCACCAACTAAGCATACACTATTTAACTGCAACTGAAATATATCAGTGTTTGGTATTTTCCTAAATGAAGAAAACAGATGACTGCTGATTTTCCAGTAGCTGAATGAATATCTTGCAGCCTTAGAATTTAAGAGGAAAGACTGCCCCATTAACAAATGATGATGAGAACCACTGTGCTTTACCTTGCACGTGCCGCCTTCTCTGTGCATCAGGCCACTTCCCCTTTTTCCTCTGCAGCACTTGAGAAGGACCAGTTAGAGGACACACTATTAATGAGAAGAGGTGATGGCTTTAGGATCCAAGTTGGGCTGTTCAGACACAGCCTAACTCCTGAAAACCACTCCTGTAGTACTGACATACTGGTTTAAATGCCTATGATCTATGCACCTCTGAGCAGCAACAGTAAAGCAAGAACTAAGGGAGAGAAAAGAAGAGTCAGCAGGGGCTGCATCCTCCTGGTCATGAGTCCAGGCCAGCACAGCCTGGTCTCCCCACAGATCCTTCTCCTGGAACACTCACTAGGTCTCGGCACAACCCAGGGCAGCGGCAGGTGCTGTCTTGAAGAAGTCTAATGTTTAACATCGATATATACAGTGTGCAGAGATGCTTCTTCCCAGGCCTGGGGCCTCAGGGAAGGAAGATTTCCCGGAGATGAATGTGTTCTGAAAGACAGACACAGGTAGCCTTGACTGCAAATTGGGCGTTTTATTGCATTTGTCTGATGGATAATCACAGATAAAGACTTTGATCTTTAGCCCCATGGCAGCAATAAGAAAAAAGTGGGAACTCTGCATACCATCCTTATTTGTTTCCCCTGAAGTTCCAGGAAAACAGAGCCCATGAAAGCCCTCAGAAGGGCCTGTCAGTTTTGTTCCCCGGTCAAGGGTTGCAGACATTACTATCTGCCATTGGCCTTACTAACATGTCCATAGATGGGGGTTAGGGGGCTATGAACTCTTCTCCATAATAAATGGGGGAAAGGGAGAGTGCTGAGGGGGAGGGAACAGGAGAAGCAGAGAAAGAGTAAGTGTTGAGAGAAGGGAGGAGATGAAGAAGAAGAAGAACAGCAAGTGTCCTGCAGCACACTTGGTCACAGTGGGGTTTTTATTCTTCACATGCTGGATTCCATGGACCAACAGGCCGGGGTGGAAATATCAGCATTCTAATCGTCATGGGCACTAAGGGGGTTTGGTCACGCAAGATGAATTCATCCTGCGTTAAGTTGTTATTACTGGCAGTTAAGAGCAGCCTCAGGACTGGCCAGAAAAAAGAGCTAATTCCACCAGTTGATTAAGCAAGTTAAATTTTGAAATGGAAAAGAAACACAAGAACAAAGGATAAAAGGGTTAGAATGGCAGTAGAGATAAGGGCTCTTGCTTCCAGGAAGAAAACATACCCAGGGTACAGCAAGTTAACAGCCCTAGCAGCTCCGCCCTGCTTCCCGCCTCTTCTTACACCACACACAGCATGAATTATTTCATTCAGGAGTGTTTGCTTACTTTTTTCTTAATGGCACCACAAGTCCCATTGCAAATAATTTTGTACCTAGAGACTAGAAGCACAGATACACTGATTACATCTGTAGCAGTATTTTAAATGTGGAAAAGAAAACACATCTCTAAGGTTCCCTCAGGGTCAGATACCTCCTCCAGGAGTGTGGATGACATGTGTAAATGAAAGACTCCTAGTGGTGATAAATCAAATCCATAGTATTTAACTAAGAATTGGCTATAATGGATGGAGTGGAAGTTTATTCAGACAATGCCTAAAGCAACGTGAAACTTCCTGATACAAAGCACAGAGCTTTGTAGACTTACATCTTAAAACGTAGCAGCTACACTAACATCACTTCAAAGTTCCCATAGCCCATAGAATCCTGGAATTAAACCAGGAACTTATAGAAAAGTATCTTCTAACTTTTCTTTCAATAGAGCTACATCATACAGTCATCCAACTAACTTCTACTTAAAAATTTCAAGTTATTGGACACATTGTAATGAGTATTTACTTTTCATTTCCTTCTTCCTGAACAATGTGCTTCCTGTGGGAGGGGATTTTCTTGGTGCCTGCTTTAGAGAAAAGAGGCCAGGGCTGGGAATACATTACTCTGCTTCCCAAAGTGGACTTGAAATGCAGGAGACCCTGCTTCCCACCGTCCCTTCTAGTGAGGATCTAGGCAATGAGCCGAAACTGAATGGCTACATCTTCCTAACCAGGAGAGGGTGTGAAGAGTAAGGCGGTGAATGACAGTGGCGGTAAGGTGGCACCTATGAGCAGAGGTGACATCCTCAGTGAGTTATTGTAGTCCATGCATCTAGCATATTTTGTGTTGTGTTCTGTGTGTCTTATTTTGCCAAATACTGCATCACTCTCTTCACTCCATCCTTCAGTAGAGCTCTGCATCCCTGAGGGTCACCTTTTATAACACCTTAGTCATCTTACTGGTTACACAAACACAGGTGTTTACTCTTGCACCCTAATGGGCACCCACTGCACTTCATCGGGGGCAAGCACCTCCCTGTTACAGATTTCCTCCGACTTTCTACTACCCTCTGCAGTTTGTTATTTCTGCAGCAGAATCTTAAATATTTCCTACATGTTCTCATTATCTTTTCAAATTCTTAAAGTCTCTGCATTAGTGTGTGTATGTGCATGTTTTTGTGCTATTGAGATGCACTGAGCTACATCATCAGGTACCATCCCCTTTTAAAGTTTTGAGACAAGATTTTGCTTGGTTTCCCAGATTGGGTTAGAATTTTATGATCCTCTAGCCCAGCTCCCTAACCTTCTCTATAAATATGCTTAAAGGAAAAACTCTACAAAGAGTTGTATAAGTAGAAGACTAATGTCTAGATATGTCCATCTTTTTGGATAGGCAGTGGAAAGTCTTTCTCATGATGTCTTAGGAAAATGTGTCTTTGACCTTATGATTTCTGCCAGTGATACAAGGAAAATAAATAAAAGGCTGAACCTGCTAAGTGTCAGAAACATCCTGCTAGAGTGCCTTAAAATCGAAGAATAAAGTCTAAGGAAAAACAGAAGTTGAGTGGGAAAATTTTATTGAGAGATAACTCCTGAGAGACAGAAGGGGACCTGAAAGTGGGTTGCCAATGACCCCACTTCACAGAGGAATTTTGTAGAGAAAAATCATTAGGTAGGTACAACACAGATCAAAACTATGATCAACCAATAAGATTACAAGTAGAGCCTCATAGGCAATATTGACCCAATGGGGAAGTAGGTCATGTAGCAAGCATACATAGAAAGAACAAAGACCTTTTTTAAGGAAGGGATGGATCCAGGGTCTTTGTCACTCACTAGGGTGACTGGTGTCTATCTAGACTTAATTGGATCAGGTGTTGCCAATTATCTTCTCCCTTGAGGAGGTGTGTAGGCTTTGTCATTCCATCTTGGTCTGGAGACTTGGCCTCTAAAGAATGTGCCTCCAAACACAGTGGTAATGTGTTTTCATCTGTACTGACTCTCTTGAGGGCCTCGCCCTCTCTGACTGCCTATAATATTTCTACCTCATTTATCTGTCCGTAATACCAGCACCACGGAATGAGGCAGTGTGATGCCTTGGTCCAGACCAAAGGAATAAAGCATCTCATGATTCTCTCCTTGAAAAGACCTTTTATAATCTTTCTAGTTCTTCAGCTGGCCACCTTCACCCCCCTCCCACACACCCTTTCACCACAGCAGCTCACACCTCACAGGTGTGTGCATTACCAGGAAAGACAGAAAAGTCAAATGTCTCTGTTTGCAATATTCCTGGGACTTTCTTGTATCCACTAAAACATTTAAACTTTTCAGGTTTATGCAGACATCTTGGAGAACAGTGGCTTACCTACAAAAATTCACTTTGAGTATCAATGTCCAGAATAACCATGATAAAAATCTAGTTTTTTGCACAATAGATTATTCCATAAACCCACAAAAAAGAATTTAAACACTCTGAGTTTTCTAATGTTTTACAGCAAGGACTTGTATCAGATGCTTTTGTCAACCAGAAAACAAGTCTGAGCACAAGTTATTTGCCTGATTCTTCAGATTACCAGTGTTTCTATGCATCCCCTTTTCCAGCTCTAGGAAGAGGAAATGAATAGCTGCCATCTTCTTTTGAATAGATGGCATATTAATTGCTTTCAAAATGAAATGAATATCGGAGATAACCAACAAGAGATCTTTCATAAGCCTGTAAGGTATTTAAACAAAGCATTCACAGACAAGCAGTCAACTGCCCTATTGAACAAATATGGCCAACCATTGTGTAGCTGGGTCTCACAGCACATGCATCCAAAACATACAATGTTGTGCTATGGGGACTGCTGTAGAAGTTAGAATCAGCCAGAGCCGTGTGGGGGAAATTGCTAACAAACTCAAGTGTTCTCACGAGTAGAGAAAACTACTAGGAATATTGACAAGAGGTAGTTGCAGCAAATTGAAGCATCAATCCACAGAAAATGAAACTGAGGCAGAATAAACACAAATGATCCCAAAGGTGCTGGTCTTCTTCTACAAAATGTACACAAACACACACACACACACGCACACACACGCACCAGTAAGCAGCCTTACCCTGCTGCAGGGTAATCATAACCCAGTATCCTCATATTTCTGTTCAATCCACGTAATGTACTGATGCTTTGCACACTGCTTTCCCAGTTTAATTATCACTGGAGAATAATTTGCACACAGCAAAGTGCATGGCGGAGTTGGAAAAGCTCCCATGTGAATACACATAGGAAACATCATCAAAGTCAAGACAGAGTTTTTCCAACATTTCAAAACTTTCCTCCTACTCAGCCCTCCTCCATCCGTAAAATTAATATTCTAATTTTAAAAAATGATTAGTTATGAACTTCATATAGAGAGTATCACAGAGAAAGCACTCATCTTTTTTACAGAATACATTCCATTAGAGTCATTTTGTAGTTCATTAATGGCATGTAACCCACAATTTGAAACAAAAAAATTTGCTTTGATGTGTGCCATGAACAAGTGCACATCAAATTAACTTGGTGGGTTTTAAAACTGTAAATTCTCAGGCCTCAGCCATAGAGATTTTGACTGAAGTGTAGGTGGCTAGGGCTAGTCCATAATCCCATCCCAACTGAAATGTATGTCGAACTGTCACTTCTATTCTGGCGCAGGTTGTCTAAGGTCTTTACTCTGTTGTATTTTACTTCTGGTTTCTCAGTCACTCCCAACTACTCGGTCACCACCTTCATCCCATCTGAGAAAATGCAAGGACTTCTTGTTTACTGTCCCCTGAATCAAGCCGAAGTCCCTTTGTGTGGCACTGGAGGACCTGCTTTCCAACAGCAACAATGATGACTATCAGTCTCTCTAATGATTCCGCTGCCCTTTCACCCTCAGTTTCTACCCCATTCAAGAACTACCAGTGCTTATTCAATCAAGTAACAGGTTTGGATTTCGGTTCTCCAGAATCTGCACTGATGTGGGTGGATCTACGAACGACAGCCAAACCTGTCAGGCCTCCTGGGTGCCCCTCCAGGGGACTGACTGAGTACAGGTGTTAACTCTTCCTCACGAAATTGTGTTCCATGCTACTTCTCCTCTAAAAAGAGCGACTTTTAACTCTAGCACCTTGCTAGAACATTCATGCATGTGTGATATTTGGAGAAAGATTAGTCTTATTTCTCCCCGTGTCTAATTTCACGAATGAGAGAAGAGGAATCCTTGAATTCTGGCTGAAACAGAAGCTGTAGAAATACATCAGTAAAAGGCAAGAAAGAAGGCTGGACTAAGAGGAAGCTGGAGAAGCCGCAAAACACTTCAGTGCACACAGTTCCTATACTTTTTATCTTTATTTTAGCCCATCTAAAGCACTGGACAACTGTGTGTTGATATTAGGTATTGAAAGCATTCTCAAGTATGTACATTCAGGGTTTGTTTTTCTAATCATGAAACACATACTTTTAAGTTTTTCCTATACCCAGGAATTTTGGTGGACTCTGAGTCCATAACAATAACTAAAACAAAAGCCCTGCCCTCAGTGAATTTATATTTTGGTAGTAATATGCAGATGGTAAGCCAAAAATATATATATATAAGACAACAGGCCATGAAGCGGAGTTCAAAGACGTGCACTATTTACAAATAGATGTAATGACGGCTCTCAGTCATTAGGCATATTTCAATAGATCCAAGGACAGAATGAACTGTCCCACTGTCTAAAGAAAAGAACTTCAATCAGAAGAAATGGGAATTATTAAGGCCATGAGACAGAAGGCTTCTTCATATGCTTTAGGGAGAGTAAGGAAAATTTCAGAAAAGCACTGACATATTAGAACACAAAATTACTAGGTATTAGAATTTATGGGTCACTCTGAAAACTTTTAACTTTAAAAACTGACATGAAACTCAAGGGATAGCATTTTATTTAGGAAACAAAAATTATGATTCAGTTACATTGAGTTAGAGCAGCTCTGAATAGTATCACCAAGGGAAACACATGAAGGAAAGGTTTTTCTTTTTTAACTAAAAGTTCCCTACAAAAAATTACTTTCAGAGGCTGACCTTTGGCTGCACAGAAATCCTAAATCACAAATCCATTTTGACTGGCTAGTTAATTAGTCTTTTCCAGTCTGAGAGATGTTGCCATTCAGGTGAGAATTGACGTCTGCTGTTTGTCCAAGTCTGTTGGGACGTGATATGGTTCGACCTTCAGCAGCTATGGGTACATTCCTCTAACAAACTTCCTCTAACAAACTTCCTGTTCCACCTCAAAACTCTAGTCATAGCCACTTTACCATGTTTCACAGAACTTAGATTTGTTTCATTTTGAATCCATTAATGACAAATAGAAGGTTGCGAACTGAGGCATACATGATGTATTTTATGTTTTTATGGTTTCGCCTTTTTTTTTTTCATAGTGTAAGAGGAAAGAGGAGAAGGTGGAATCAGGGAAGGCTGTTGTGATAATCCAGGGAACAGTGCTAACTTACACAGTAATCTTTTCACAGAACATGAAAAGAGGGACAGAGCAGTAGGGTTGTGACTATTTTAGGAGGGAGATTATGACAAGATTTGGTAAACTATGGGCTTAAACCCTGATAGACAATGGACAGTGAAGATATTCAAATGTCTATGCAGGGATTTCAGCCTGAGAAGCATGAGAGATGAGATTTCTGTTAATGACTGCTGCAGGTGGGGCAGGTGTGAGGAGGTATTTTATTTTAGATCTGAACAGATTAATTCTGAGATCCCTCTGAGATGCCAGGTGGTGATGCTCAGTGTGAGCCTCCTGTGCCATGCTCAGGGCATGAGTATAAACCTTAGATTTATAAATTTGTAGGTGGTCTGCGCTCCGAGGTTTTCTCATTATATAACTATCAATGCATTCGAAGAAACAAAGAAGATAGAAAAGAAAGGTCCAATTACACAAGAGGAGAGCCAAGGAGAAATGTTGTCCTCAAAGCCAAGTGTAGAGTATTTTAACAATGTAGATGTAACCCAAAGTATCAAAATTAAGTCTAAGAACTAATTACTGAGTTCAGGAATACAGAATGCTTTGCAGATTTTTGACAAGAGTATGTTCAGTGGATTGCAAGGAAAAAGTTCACATAAAAATATGTTGAACACTAAATTGGAGGAGATAAATTTGAAACAAAATATAATAACTCTCAAGAAGATATAAAGGCAGGAGGTAAATGGTGGAAAAATGGGAGTAACAGAACAGGTGAGTGGGAATAAAACACACACATACTACCTTTCCATGACTATAAGAACAGGTCTGACATTAATTTTTGTTCCAAAAGACATACGAGGGCTTATCTTTAGAAATATCTTATTTTTCATGTACAACTATCTATACTTATCCATGCACAAGAATTTAGCTTTATTCATGTACAAAAATCTCCATTTATTCAAATACCATCATGCTATCATTCTATAACATAACTGTAACTCTCCAAATCCCAAATTCTGGCCTGAATTTCCTATAGAGCTACTGGTCCCAGTTGCTTATGTCCACCAGTAGAGTTCTCCTTAAATGCGCACATCTTGTCCATGTAGCCTGCTTGTAATGCACTATTAAAACACGTGACAGTGAATAAAGAAGATTCGTATTAGACACAACCACAGACATCTGTCATCCAGTGATCACGTGACTCGTGCATTGTGTGTGCTCAGATGGTCCTTTGATGATATCTCAAGCTCATCTGTTCACATAGACATTTAGTTCTCATCCAAAGGTGCCCACTGGAGTATTTATAAACACATAATTATAATTTATAATTTATTGTGTGCATTAAAGTTAATACTATTATTTTTACATTTAGCTATGTGTTAACAATATTATGTTATAATTCAATATCTCTACTATCTATTGCAAAGGACATAGTACATGCTTCTGTCTGGGTGTGGGGACATAGCTCAGGGGCACAGTGTCTCTCTGGCAAGTATGAGGTTGTGAGTTCAACCTCCAGTGCTGGTAAAAAAGAAAAAAAGTGCATCTGTCTTGCTTATGATCTTAACAGGGGCTTAGTCTGGGGATAGGGCTTACATTTTGAATATTCTGAAAAATCACAGTAGGGTTTATTTTCCACCTAGGTCTTACTTTTCACAAAATACGATATATCTCACCTTAAAACCTAGTATGTTGCTGGGCTCAGATTACAAACCAGTTGAAGGAAAAGTGAAAGGGCAGAAGAGACCACATCCCTGAAGTGGCACATTCTAATACCTGGCCGAAAACAAGGCCCAAGGCACGGGGGAAGCCGGACTGTGGAGGGCGGAGAAATCATCTCTCCACCCAGGGAGGATTATGCACGGCTCTAACACTGCACAGTGGTGAGAGGAGCCTGCAGAAATTTTCCTGTACTTGCTAATATTCTCTACACAAAATAGAAATTGGGGTCATTGGCAGAGAGAGGACGGAGAAGGAATGACAGGAAGCACTAAAGGAAATCTGAGTGTTCCGGGAGAACCGGACAGTGAAAAGGGGAATGTGGCGGGGTTTCCAGGCAGCCCTGAGGAGCCTGGAGGGTGATGCTGTGAGTCTTCAGCTTGATGGCCTGACTCCGCGGGAATCCAGCCTCACTCTCCCCATCTGCACCAACACCCAGCCGGAGGCCAGATCCCTGATGTCCCCTGTCTACTCACTCCCCACCCCTGTGTGCTCTCCTGCTTGGTCCTGAGGAGCGCGTGCTGGTTTTGTTTCTCTAAGCAAATTTAAACATTCACTCTCCCAGGACATTAGCATATTTCTTGTGATCCTTGAGGCTTTGGCTGGCCCACAAAGTACAAAAGGCATGAAAACAATTAATTCCATCATTTAGGTCTTTGCCAAGAGTTTAGTTTCTGATCTTAAGAACCATGACATACAAAAAAACTTATCAAATGCTAATCCTTTGGGGGTTGTAATAATGTGATGACTCCCTAATTAGGAAAAAAAATTAATCTAGGGAAAAGACAATTAATAGAAATAAAAGACACCAGAAATGACTTCCTCCCTCCACATACCTCTGAGATTTTGTACTCAGAAGAAAGGAAGAGTCCACTTTGTTTTAGATAAGAATAGCTGCAGTGCAGGGGATTTAGCTCATCAGAGTAAGTATCTGCCTCAAAAGTGCTAGGTTTTGAGTTTGATCCCCGCCCCGGTGCAAAAAAAAAAAATAGCTGTAGTATATTATTTTAGTATATATCTCATAAAGCATTACAGTTTATTAGGCTAATCATAAAACATTGCAATAGGAAGGAACTTTTTGACTTCATGCAAGAAACAGACTCAAAGATTGCAGAGATGTGGTCACTGACAAGAAAAGTGCCCTGAACCTAGAAGTCCTGGTTAGCAGTTCCGTGCTCTTTCTACAGCACTGTAGAGGTGGACCAGAAGCCAAAGTTCTCTCCCTCTGCCCCCTGATGCAGGCAGGCTGCTTAGTCCCTACTGTGGGGGGTTAGAATGGAGCATTTCTGCTTTCACAGGAGCACCTCACCCTGGCACACTGACTCACACATGAATTCTGCAATGGCTGCACCAAGGAATGGTCTCTCAGTGTCCCCAGATCACAGATGCATTAGACTCTCATCCTGGTAACATTAACAGTAAAACAAACCTTAAAAAAGGAAGAGGAGGAAAAAGAAAAAAGGAAGAAGATAGTCCCGTGTGTTTTTTTCTTTACTGTGAGTAAATAATTTGCTCATGGGATTGAATAAAAAAAAAGACATATCCTTACTTATATCTAAAAGAAAGAACACGTCCTTTGACACAACTTGATTTGGCTTTTTAAACAGTTATCAATAAAGAACCTATTAGTGCCTATGAAAAACCTATTAAATTTAGTTATTGGACTGAACTAGGAGCCATATAAGAATGATTTTTCATATACTTGTGTTGTAGTCTATGTTTAAAAGGGAATAGATTTAATATAAGACACATAAATTATAGGATTATTTTATAATATTCACCCTAAAAGTCAAATGCAGAAGAGGTCAGGAAATCTAGAGACCCAAAGAATCCGACTGAGGGTCTGGATCCCATGGCAATGTCCTGCCCAAGGCCCACAGCCCATGACAGTGTCTCATGCAGATCTGTACCAGGGGTCTGTACTGGGAAGGCCCAAAGCTCAGTGTGGTGACCAGAAAGTCTGAGCCAGTGGGGTGAAGGAGCTGTGTCAGCAGGCTGAGGGGTCAGCACTGGAGTCAAGACCAAAGTGCCCCAGAAAAGAACCACAGCTGCTCTCAATGACAGTGAGGATCCAAACTCCTCTGATGATAACAGCTAAGCTCCTATCAGAAAGGCCATCATGACAAGCTTCTGCAGGAGAATCAATAGCACCCCATCTTTCCTTCCAGCTCTCCTTTTATGCTACTGGCAACAATTCTCAGACGGGCCCTCCACACCCAGTACCAGGCTGATTTGCTGGTACTGAGTGTTACAAGTTGACTATTAGTTAATCCACCACTGAGTGACTAATATCACTGGTACTGGGATACTCAGTCTTAGGGCTGAGTTCTATAGCAATATCTTCTCTAATGATGCTGGGCAATATGGTGTATGTCTCTGAGTGACATTTTATCATCTGTGAAACAGCATAATAATATCTCCGTGGCCTTTAGTTCTGTTCACTAAATGTCTCTAGTTTTTCCTCCTACTGGGTACAAGCATATTAAACTCTTGTGCCCTTTTCAGGTCATGTGTGGTCCTAGGATCTGCTTAGCCATGAAATATAAGTCACAGCAGCATTGAGTACCTATGCAAGACAGGCTTCCCAGGCTTCTCCGCTGGTGTACCTATCAGTAACAACTGAACACCCAGCTCCGTGTTGAAAGAGCAACAAAAACTAGCAGGCACCTGACATGCAGAGTAGCACAGTCAAGTAGTATTTCTTTAAAAGACTGAATGGAAGGACAACCAATAGAGGTGTGCGCGGATGCCAAGAGACTGTCACCCTCTAATGAGGCTCACTTGAGCCTGATGACAAATGGAGCCAAAGATGAGCTGTCATCCACAGGGGATTCTAGATATGAAGGATTATATCCAAAACCAGACATGTGCACCAAAGCCAGGAGGCAGAGGGTGTGGAAAGTCTGCCTAATCTCCAGTCCCTCTCCTTAAGCAGAGCCAGGGGTCACCCAGAAGATAAAAGGGGAGATGCTGTCCATCAGAGTCAGGCTTCCAACCAGGCGGGGAAGAGCAGAGATTCAGAAAGCAGGGAAGGGGCGGCTGGTTTAGATGAATAACGAACACACTGATACTGTTTTATACCCACGTTTGTGAGAACAAATGTAATTTCATGGCAGACTTTCAAGGGAGTTGGGAGAAATTTCAGCAACTCCAATACTTGGGATGCTGCTTCATCCAAATGAAACAGAGCATCATCTGTAATTTACAAACCTAACAACATCTTGTTATCTAGAATCATGATTCTGAGCTCTAGCAAGGGTTCAGAGCAGTTTGCTCTTCAGCATCCCCTCTAATCTGGATATGCTCAGCAGGAAAAGGGTGCAGGGCCACACTTCCCTTCTACTTCAGCAGCCCAGCCAACCACTGCTCACTTCAACCAATTAGCAACTTGCAGAGGGAAATGTGGACAATTAATACTGATGACTTGGGGCCACTAATTGGCTGCGGAGCTGTTGGAGTGGCGGTGCAGTTGCTAAATCAAATTGATAGCTCAGGGCCATGAGCTGTGCAGCTGTCTGCTTTCCTTACGTGGGGTTTCAAGGCTGAGGAAGAGGGAGGACTGTTTACTGTGGCACTGCCATTGATCTGCCCTGCCCAGCCCATCAATCCTGAGGCTGTGGACACCCGTGCTTTTAGCGATAATTGTGGAGTTGGCGGAGCGGTTGTGTCTCTGCAGAGCCGAGATGTCCTCATCCCCCGTGACAGTCACCAAGCAAGCTGTGGAGCTGCTGTGGTTCTGAAGAAGCAGTGGGTGCCCCTGTGTGTGGACACGAGGCTGGAGCGAAAGCAGAAGGAGCCACAGGGGAGGGGAGCAGAGGCACCAAGCAGAGGAAGAGCAGGGTCGTTCCTGCACCAGGAGGCCCTGGTGGCATTCAGCCAGTGAGGCCAAGTCCCTGTGTGTGTCCTGTATTCCTCACTCATCTGATGATGAGAGGAAGAAGCCAGTCTATGTGTTGCTTTAACTGAAACGACTCACAAGAACTTACGCATCCAAACTGGTATAGCTCTCTTTGCACTTGTCCTCTGATGAAGATGTCACTTATTCTAGAAAAGCTGTTGTCTTTTAAGTGTGGATATCAGTTTTGGAGAGTTATCAAGGAGAAAAAGAAGGAAGAAAGGAAGGAAGGAAGGAAGGAAGGAAGGAAGGAAGGAAGGAAGGAAGGGGAAAATGGAAAATAGTATTTTAGTTTTTTTTTTTCCTGGTACTAGGGATTGAGCTCAAGACCTTTGCACCAGACAAAAAAGAAGAAAAGGAAAGGAAAGGAGAGGAGAGAAGTCTCATTAAGTCACTAAGCAACTTAGTGACTAAGCCATTTAGTTTCCTTGAGTGGATTTACAGTCCTCCTGCCTCAGCCTCCCAGAGTTCTGGAATTATAGGCATGTACCACTGCTAGTACACAGTACAATAGTGTTTCTTAAACAGGGTTAATTTTGTTCTAGTTCCCACTATCCTGGGTACTTGATGTGAACTATCTGTGGGCCGGGGAAGGGGAAAGCCATGGTTGACATCCTGTGAGAAAAGGTTAGGGATACTGCTAAGCATCTTACAATGCACAGAGAAAACAATAACAATGAATTATCCTGTTCAAAGTGCCAGCAGTCCCAGTGGCATGCATTGGATTTATTCTGATGTCCTTCAAGGTGATTAACGTTGTGGAATTATCCGAAGGTTGGTCGAAGTTGAGCCATTCCCTGAAGCTAGATAATACCATTTCTAGACTGAGATGCACGGTGGCTATAGAGTAATGAGATGGATTTTCTTGTCTATCAATTTCCAACATGGAATCCAGACAGAGATTTTAGGCAACATTGTATCCTTTGTTAATCCCTCTGTTAATTAAATATTTATGAACTATATATGTTCACCAGGAACTAATTAGGCCAAAATAATTCTACATTTTAAAAGTCCATGATCTAGAACCAAATAGAATAACAGACCAGGGGTTTCTCATGGAGCCCTCCTTGTCAACCCCTGACTGTCCTACTTCTCTGGAGACTGTTTCCTATGAGGAATAGGTGACTTAGTATGCCTACCATAGCTACAAGAATCCCTGGCTGAATGGTTGATACATTGTGTCAACTTGAGAAGTTTAGAACCTTAACTAAGTAACTCAGCAGTTCTACACCCCGGGGTGCACAGGGCATGCCCTTATCCCTCTGGGATGTAGTTCATTGTGTCAACTTGAGAAGTTTTGAAGTTTAAATAAGAGGCTCAGCAGGGAGCCAGGGTCCTCACTGTGAGAACATCCTGAGTCTGCAAGAGGAGGGCACAGAGGTGGAGTGAGTGCTGCACCCACCCACGTGTGAGTAGCCTGCTTACCATAGAAGGGAGGAAATAAGTCCCCTTTGCTCTTGTTACTTTTGTGATCTTCAGCTGCATTGAACACTTGCCCCTAGGCTGTGCCACCCTGCCTTGGAGCCAATCAGTTATGGCCTGAAACTTCCACAAACTGTGAGTGAAATAATCTTTTTCTTCCTTAATTTTGAGTGCCAGGTATTTTGTCTGTCTCAGCTACAAGAAAAAATAGTTACCACAGATACAAAAGTCCCCAGCACATTTTAAGCCCTTAACAAATGTTATATATTAATTATTATTATTAAAAACACAATAACCATATGTGGGTTTCCAAATGTATTTCTTTGAACAATAACTATTCATTAGAATTATATGTTTGGCCACTTTTGCTAATATGTAAAGACATGTAAAGACAAGTGTGCAGTTTCTATACTTGACTTTGATTAACAACATGTCTACAATAGGAACCCAGATTATATCTTTACTAAAGATGATTAATTCAGGGTGGGAAGATATCCAGAATTTTGTAGATATTTGTCTAGAATTTTTTATTTAACAGTATTATTCATATTAGAGTGATGGGTACAAGATGATATAGTTGGCTGTCTATGTCCTCATCTGATTTTCGGTATTTTAAGGAGATAAACCACAAGACAGTTAACTTTCATCTTCAGAGGCTCCAGAGACACTCAAAGGCTTTAAACTGGATGACCTGAAAAGCAGGTGACAGGAAAATTGATAGTAAATAATGCAGGAATGGAGGCGCGAAGAATAGCTGGGGAGGGCCTGAGCTGATTGGAGGCTCAGAGTTTTATTGGGGCTGCTGGATTAGGGGCATCTCAGGTTGAATCCTGGAGTCCTGAGGACCTGGAGTGGCCCAGCATAGAAAGGTAACTGGGTCTGCCATGAGCCTTGGTTATCTCAAAAGCACCAGACTTCTTTTCTAGGCTCAGAGCACTGTTCTGATGCTTCTGAGACTGGCTATAAATTGGATGCTCACAAGTGCCTGCTAAGGTATCTGTTCAGAATTGGGCAAAAAAGGGCCGGGAAGAGATGTTGTATAAATACAATATCTGCATATCAAATTCTACTTGACATCACTGAGGATGTCAGTCCATGAAAAGAACATTGTATTAAATTGTTATTGAAAACAAGTAAGACCTTTGGGATTGTCCCAGCACAACCATCTCTCAGCTGGGAGACTGGGAGTAAGAAACTCCAGTCGCTGACACTTGTCGGACCCTCCCTGATTTATTCTCCATCTTTTCAATGAGGCTGTGAGAAGCATCACGGGAGTTAGTGTGTGTGATGGTGCCCTGCAAACCGCAGTGTGAAAAGCCACTGCAGACACTTGTGAGTACTTAGTCTGTACCTGACCAGTTGTCACAAACTGAAACCGCTATTAAGTTGAAACACTCCCTTATATGTTAAAAAAAGTTTAAATTGTGGCAAAACCATATGATATAATCTATTTTAACCTTCTTTGTACATGAGCTAGTGTCCCTGAGGTCAAACAGGAGTGAAAATTCCAGGCCTAAATGCTGTAAGCCACTCGTCCTGTTTTGAAAATAGGGAAAACTAATACCAGAACGCCTTGCTCTAAAGAATTTTGGTACAGTAGAATATGGGAAGATGTTTACAGGTAAATACAAATATTTGTGATATATAAATTAAAATTAATTTTAAATTTTAGTATGAATTTGAGCAGAATTTTATATGTACACAGTAGAGGTGCATCTTATTGTAACTATGCAATAATAAATTTCCAAAATTGGTGAGATTTTTTTCAGCTAAATAAGACACATCTAATTATGCTCTGGCATCTCCAGTAAGTAAGGAACTCAAGTCATCCTTACTGTATTATTAAGCCAGTTTCAGATTACTTTGTTCCTGGTGAAAACTACCTGATGAAATGGATGCACTATGACAGCTCTAGCTGCCCAGCAAGCTAATTGCTTTACCAGAGCCTTACCAGAGTTTCAGGAGGCAGAGGTAATAGATGAGCCATCAAAGGGAAAAATAAGACTTTCATTGTCCTCCCTCATTGGCAGAGGTCTCTGCTCACAGGTGGCCTAGAGGCTGAATGTCAGCAATGAAATTGCACTTCCATGTTAAGCGGAAAACTAGCCAATTATCTGAAACAAAATAAAGAACCAAGCTTTCCCAAACTTCTCTCCACTTATGTGCCTCCTTATGATCTGGAAGACAACAATTATGCTTCAGGTAATATGTTCACATAATTAGTGATTAATTTCAATATGTAGTTTTTAGTCTCAAATATTTATGAATCTGAATGAATCAATGTTATCTTTTTAAAAAGTCTAAAATGTGAAAGTTTTAAAACTTGCAAAGTGAAATGAAAGGTAAGATATCAGGTCAAGCCAGAGCCCAAATCTGTCATCCAGAAGAGAGACAATGGTTAACCACCTTGAGGTGTGATGAGAGCAGCAATCTCAGCATCCCTGATGATAGAAGAGTCCTTCGTACTGATTTGCTCAAACAGGAGCCTTAGGATCATTTTCTCTCTCGCATTTTACTCAATTAATGCCATGAATTACCTCTTATTCAAACACTATTCTCTGTGCTGAGGGGTACTGGTGACAAATGCATTAAACAAGGGAAATACTTCCAGAGAGCCTTAATTCTAGACAAAAGTGGCCAGAGAAATGGGAGTCAATATGTGATCAGAGCACAACACAATATCAGAATGAACAACACAGGATGAAACCCAACCTGTGTACATCAACCCTGAGAATCACTCAGGTGAGTCACTGAGATTTATGTTTTATACAAAGTCCACGAAATGTCTTGATTAGTGCAAGACAAAACGGTCTGAAGACACCAAATCAAGGACAGTCACCTGTCCAGACCTTGGATCACTCTCAGCCATGCTTCCTTTTCTGAGCATTTATTTTTGACACTTGCACTTGGCTCAGACATTTGCGCAAACCAAGGTCCACAACCTTATGGTTGTAAATTGGAATAAATCTGCCATTAGCATTGAAAACTCAGGATTTAGATTTATAAAAGAAGAATGATGAGCATTAGATGAAGTCCAACTTGAGTAATAGCTTCTCCACTTACCGCCTGTACAAACGTGCGGCTCTTTAAGCCTCAGTTTCTCCCTGAGAATAGAAATAATGACACCATATACATCACAAGATATTGAGATGGTTGGAAGATTTTAATTTCATCTTTTACTCCTTCTTAATGTGGAGTACAAGGAGTGGGTGAGAGGAAAATCCTGTAAGTCACAAAGAATAGTGTATATTCTGCAAAGTGTGTTTTCTGTTACAGAGTCTTAAGGAGATGATGAGATTTCTATAAGAAATATGCCTGACAGAAGTTAAAAATGGCATGTAAGTTAATAATATATTAGAGTGTTAGTTGATGAGTCAGTTTGTGTGAAGAAAATTTACCTTTTTCCAACAACCTTACATTCAAATTATAACAAAAATATTTCTATCTTTAAGAGCTCGGGATAATTATAACTGCCATATGAAGTTACACACGAGATAAAGAGAACCAACATTGAAATATCAGTCATAATAGTTGCTTCTGAACAAAAATAGTTGTAGGATTTTTATAGAATGACAAACCAGATTACCTCCATCTAATGACTGGGGAATAAGTTGATCAAGCTTTCAGCACCATAGACAGTTACCCTCCCAAGGAAATGTAAAGACAGGGAACTAGATTTTGCTGGAAAAATCTCCCCATTAAATATTTTTTTGTAAATTTCAGCTACACTTGTAATCAGCTGAGGTTCTGAGGGAAATTTATGCATGACTTAATGCTCCCTGTCTGTAATCAGTAATTTTTGCTAATATTTGTATTATAAGATTCATTAGCATAAAAAAGCTAATGGATTTTAATGTACTGCTTGGGGTGTATTTTTTCCAGCTTTACTGAGGTATGACTGTCAATACGTAATTGTTTTGAAGTTTAAAAAGAAAATTTAACTCAGCCTAGGATGTAACATATAATAATCCCTCAGTAAATGCTAGATATCATTGTTTCATTATGCATTTAATAAGTTTAACTGATAGAGACTAATGAAAACTGAAGCTATAATAAAAGTTACATTAAACCAGAAATTTACCAATAGTTTTTAGAAGTTTCTTTGTCCAGTGGCTCTGAAGTAGTATGAATGACTCTGAAGTACTGAGAAGGAATTTGTTTCTATTTACAATAAATGCTTGCTTATAATTTCCTTAATAAGAGTTACCTCCCCAATATTATTTACCTATATTAAAATATTTCTTTGGAAAGCAGTTCAGTTCTTAACTTGGCTTGGACTTCTGTGAATCCTGGCCAGCTTTGTCTGCAGGGTGCATTTCTAGCATATCCAGGTCTTGACTCGTTTTAACACTGTCTTTCGCACTTCCCCAGTTCCTAAGCACACAGAACCTTTTCCAGTGTTGGTGTCAGTGCTTAACAGAATGCCTGTCATAGTAGCATTTCTCTACCTGTTTGGGTTGCTTACTTCCCAGACAGCCCCTAGAGAAAGGAGAATGAACTTCACACATGTCTGGAACTTCCAGAGGATGCAGCCCTGAGTTCTGTACATTGTAAGGCTAAAAGCAATGCTTGGTACATGAATAGTTCTGTCTTCAGGAAGTAAAGAATGTCAGGTCTTACAGTGCATTTTAGATGATTTTATCATGTCCATTAATTGAGACAAAGACCAGCAAATCATTTTCCCCTCACAAATTCCATAGAACCTGGAAAATTGTCTGGTTTTTTTTTTAACTGTAATATTCCTAACCCAGGAATACAAATTTGTATGTGTCTAGATGTGACACTGAATTTTGTAGGACTTCAGTTCAAGAAGACTCTCCCTGATCCCTACTGAGCAGGGACTTTGAATGGATTTCCCTGTTTGAGCACTAAGCAAGGAGAATATTGTCCATTAGAATTCAGTTTATCCCACCAACTGCCTTTGCGAATTATTAAGAAGTAAGCTGTGACAGTGGCTGAATATTTTGTTTTTGCTTTGTTTCTTTTGTTGTTTTTCCATTCTATTTATTTTATTTTCTAATGCAGTGTTCCATCAGCACATTGGAAACGTGATTACTAGTAAGGATATTAAGGGATGCGAAATTATCTTTGATTGAAAAGGCTCACAGACACGTGTTCCTAAATACAATCATTTGCTCCCAGTTCCTTCCATGGGATGGGAAAGAAATGGAACACACACTGCTTAATCTCAGCCTCCGTATCTTTCTGTTTTAGTCATGCATTTAACAACTGCTATGGGAACAGGATTCAGGCAAAGCAGAGTTCTATTTTAAGCAACTTCAAAACACACAGCCTAACAATCTGCTCTAATCGTCCCTCCCTTCTACGTCTGTCCACCTCCCTGCCTTCCTTTAAGACAGCAAATAGCAGATGGATCTTAATATCTTGTTGAGAAGTGTTTAGATAAAAATGAAGCTTTGCTTCTCAGGGCACATGCTCTGTACCTATAGAAGCACTTTAATCAACTATGTTTAAACTTTAACTTCAAAATTTTGCTGCTAAGCTACACCATGGAGTCAGAAGCTGAGGAGTTTCCATCGTGATAGCCAAGTTGAAGTCCTGATGGACACCATCTTCAAGCAGCTTGTCAATCTTAGTTAATGAGTCTGCATCTCATGGTCACATAGTCCTACTCTGAACTGGATTCCTGATGGCATCATCTCTTGGTGTTGCAGAGATATCAGCCTTGTAGAACTCTGAAAGCCAGGAGGATCCTCAGCCCCAGCAGAGCTTGGATACCATCATGTAAAAGTAGTCTGGATTAAGAATCCTTTTGCTGAGTGTCAATAAACAAGCTTCCAGGTCCACATGAGCTTCTTCTGGCAAGAGCTCACAGGTGCCTTTCATCATTCACTCTTCTTGGGGACCAGAAGCTCCATTTGTGTTCTCTGCTGCTGACAAAGGTAATTTATAGACTTTAAAGACCTAATCATTGTCTTGGATGCAGGATTTAATCTGACCACCTCTTACTGGAGTGGTAAAAGGGGTAGTGGGTCTCTAGGCCTCTAAATTCTGTTTTATATTCTCAGGTGAGAAGCAATGGGAATGAAAGGCGAAGTCTAAGGAGACAGGAAAGGAGCCCCAAAAAGCCAGGGCCCTTCCCGCTCATTCTTTTGTAGCATTTCTGTGCATCCATCTGCTGGCTTCCGTGTCGTTTTGAGTCCTATCCCCTGCTCTTCTTCAGGGGGTTGCCAGGGGCTGGTTTGTCCGCCACTATGGGGAGCCTGTGAGTTTTCGTTCTTTCTGCTTCCTCGGGATATTCCTTAGCCAGTGACTGATCTCCCTTGCCTTCAATTCAGAACAAACTTTGATGTGTGTTCACACCTTAGAGTTCCTCTGTAGGATCCAACTGATGCTGACTCTTCCTCTGAAATCTCTTCCTTGCTTGGCTTGCTTTGATTTATTCATATATTTATTTATCTACTTATTTTTGTCTCTTATTAACCCCTCTCTTACTGGTTTCTCTGGGGAGCAGATCTCTAATAAATCGCTTGACTCTGAATCAGTCTCAAAATCTGCTTTAGGGCCACCTGCACTGCAAACACCCCTGCCTAGCCCCATGAGGAGGAGAAAACCAATGTTACATTGAAAAGAATGGGTATCATTTCTTTTAAGCAGCTATTTTTGTCCAAAAGGACTCTCAATCACCAGAGACAATGACAAATAAGATATGTGCCTGTCCTATGTTAGTCCTGTTTGAAACCATAACTCAGTCAGTTCCATCTCGGAAACAATCTATCAGTGCGTGCATTTCCTGGGTCGCGGGTGAGGGTCCATCGCCTCACGTCTAGGTGCTGCACCCCGATGCTGGCGGTCACAGCAATGCTCCTCCACAGTGTCCGACCAGACACAAGTGCAACAGCACTCCCTGGGTGTGACAGATCCATAGCCTGTCCTTGCCTCCCAGCTAGCCAGCTTTAATTCCCAGTGACTCACTGGGATCCCTCTCGTGCAATCTGTGTTGTCTCCAACCTGTTTCATCCCATGCCAACCATAGGACCTTTATTCATGTCCACATTTTGTCCACCAAGAAGCACCCCTTTGCTTACAAGTTACCAATCTGTCTTTCTCAAATACTTTCCTCTAGCATATACATCTCTCCTTTCTCATTGTCAAACCCCTTTTTATGCCAGGCTCTTATTCTGCAATTGTTTTCCTGCATAACTCATCTCAATACACATGTTAATAACCTCCTTCCCAGTAGGAAACATCCCTCTCTTATATTCTTTCTGGTGTTCACTAGCAGAGGGATGTTACCACTATAGTACTAAATAATTTCAAGTCTGATTAAGTACTTCCAATGCATACTAAATTTGTGTGAAATGATCATACACAGAAGAAGAAACAATAGGCTTTTGTTTTCAGTATTGAGTACAGATGATTCCAGGAATTAAGTGCTTTCCCAAGGTACACAGCTAGTAAGAATGAAACCTAGGGCTAGACAAATTAAGGGTTGAGTCAAAATCTGGTGGTTTTCCATTACACCCCTCTGTTGTGAACCTGAAACTTAAAATCACTCACTTGTTCTCTATGACTTTAGGCTGAGCACTGTCTTTCTCTAAAGATCCTTTATTAGGTGCGTGTGTGCCTGGCTGGGTAGTACATTTCATCACCTGCATTCACTCTGCATTTTATCTGTTTTCTTCTGTGATAGGCAAAGTGCAGACCCTGAGAGCACTCGCTCCTTGGAGACAGGGAGAGGAAGAAAGGGAGGTGATTCTCACGAGGTGGGACACGGCACAAAAGTGTCCGAGTTCTAAAGCCCGTTTCTTGCTCCTGGCCGCTGGGAGGAGGCTGTCGTGGACCCAAACATTGCATCATGTGAGCTTTGCCTGGTTGCCACAATAACTTCTCTTTTCGACTTCATGGACTGAGTCCATAGCTCCCTATGTGTGAAAGTGATTCACTCGATTTTGGAGTGAAAATAAGAAGAAACTGATTGAAATCCAACTACATGTGTTTTGTCAACTATAACGACAACTTCCGAGATTAAGCACATCAAAAGTCTCAGCAGACAGGCACAGCGGTTTCAAATGAGAAGTGTTTCTCTTAAAGATGTCGGGATTCTTGCTATCTAATTGGAAAACACTTTAGGTTTCTTCTGATTCTAGCTTAGTTCAATTACAAAAGATAAATTTAGGAATGAGTTGGCACATTTGAGATGTCAGGCCACTGTTCAAGCCACTTGAGGCCAATAAATGGACTTGAGCAATATTGTACCTGTGCATCTATGAGGATGTGTGTCTTTCCCACCCACTAAACTGGAAGAAACACAAGTCTAACTAAATACCCTCATAGAGCATTTGAAATTATATGAAAAAAGGTATAAGAGAAACTTGCCAGAAGTCTTAATCAGGAAGTTATATTTAGTATATAGAACTAAATTTTGAGCACAGCCAATTCGGTTTCTTATAAAGCAGGATAATCTTAAAACAGATTAACAAAGTGAGATCATACTGCTAAGTGAAATAAATCAGACACACAAGCTTAAACATCCCATGGCTTCCCTTACATGAGAAGCCCAATAAGTAAATAAAGAATAGTTCCAAAGGTAATAGGAAATAGAAAGATGGGTCTTTCTTAAACAGGAAGAGGACTGAGAGATGGAGGGAGGGGAAAAAGAGAGGAGAGGAAGTGGATGAGCAAAGAATTGAGACATGTTAGACCCACACACTTGCTTACCACAAGAATGGTAATAATTATTGTGTACTAACAAAAATCAAAAATTCTTAAAAATTTAAAAATCTCTTCAGCTAAATTAGCACATAATCTAGATATATCTCTAGCAAACAAGTTAACTATCTGTAGAATCTCTTTATTTTCAGATAATTAATCAAGTTGTCTTTGATCAGATTGTGAAATCAACAATTCCACCTCATGTCTAGGAAGACAGGAAAATAAACCACCCTTTATGCCCATGTGTGCCTCTGTGTGTGTGTGTGTGCATGTGTGCATACGTGTGTGTATGCATGTATGTGTGTGCATGCATGTGTGTGTGTGCATGATGCATGTGTGTGTGCGCGTGTGTATGTGTGCATGCATGCATGTGAGTGTGTGTGTGCATGCATGCATGTGACTGTGTGTGTGTGCTTGCATGCATGTGAGTGTATGTGTGAGTGTGTGTGTGCGTGCACGCATGTGTGTGCATTTGAGGCCAGTGGCCACTGAACTTCACACTGAGGTTCAGTTAAGCTCATCCACACAATGTGAGCTAGGAAAATCCCTAATGTTCATCTTTCCTTGAGACTTAGGTCTGCTTCCACGAGGGTGTATAAGTTATATCACTTAAACTCTGTTACAGTGTTGTCATTTCCAACAGAATTCATTTTCTTAGTAGTATTTAGTTACATAGAATTTTATACCAAGGAAATTCAGAGAATTTCTTGTCAAATCTGTTTCTTTCTTTATTTGGCTTGATAAAAACTGTTCCTAATTTGAGAGGTATGTTAAGGTGCTATGAAGAGTTTTGATTTTGTTAATTTGTACATTTTCACCATATCTTCAATTTTCCTTCCTGGAAACTGAAGAAATTCAAATCTGATTATTTTCTTTCCTTCTTGATTCTACTGAGATATCAGTCTTATTTTTTTTTTACGTTAAGCAACAAAATGCAGTCATAACCTAAAGACAATAAAAACTGTTAAAGTGCTACACTATGTACTGATAGCTGTAGTTGATATCTACTGTTTAAATACCAATTTCCCCATCTAGATTCCGGCATCTTTATATTGTGATAAAATAGATGTCTCAGAGTAGGTTTATCCTCTTTAAGTTTGAGAAAAAGCAATTAAGAATTTTAAATTATTTTATGAAACCCTAGCTTTATCATTCTGAATAATACATAGAGAGAGAGATGATGTGAGCCCACGGCACCATTTTAAACAAAGGCGGTGGGCGCTCGGTAGCTTGTTTGGGGGAAGACAGGCAGCACTGGAAAGTGTTAAACGCGCCCTTTGGTGCAGTGGGTGGATGACTTCGGGATCTGCGGTTGGGATCACAAGGTGAGCTCCTCACACAGCCCCTCTGCTGTGCGGCTCGCAGGGTATCAGAGAGAACAGGCTCCCCGCCAAGGGACTTTCTAAGTTCACCTCCTCTCCACTAGATGTTATGATCTATCTTCTTTCACTCCTGCACCATGTGGTTATTATCTCCACTCTACACAGCCAGAAATGAGGCACAGGAGAGTAAGGAAAAGCCAGATGTGGTGAGGCACACTTGTAATTCTAGCACTCTGGAGGCTGAGGCAGGAGGATTGCTACAAGTCTGAGGCCAGTCTGGTCTTCCAGGTGAGTTCAAGGCCAACCTGAACTGAATAGTGAAACTCTGTCTCAAAAAGGACAAAAATAAAATAAAGTTTAAAAAATAAAGGCAGGGGCTGGGGATGTAGCTCAGTGATATAAGTGTCTGCCTGCCAAGTGTGAGGTCATGAGTTCAATCCGTGACCCAAAAAAAAAAAAAAGAAAAAAAGAAAAAGGGTAAGGAACGTCTCTTACCTGAAGTCTTGCTCTATTGAGAAGCCGAGGGAGTATTTACACCTGGATCTGTACCAGGCAGAATGAGACTACAGAGGCTCCTTCCCAGCCATTGTACCTCCTGAGCCTCTAGCAAGGAGGTTCTTTTCATGCTCAGACAGAGAACATGGAATGATGTGTTGTTTTTATGAAGCTTCACTGTGCAAAGCTCTCACACTTTGGGGCAAGAAAGATGCCCTCTCTGCTACCACCCCCCAGAAAAACCCCAGAAAAGCAGAATATATCAGGGAATGATTTTGTGAAATGGACCAACACAAAAATAAGAAAAACTCAACACACATGGGACAGAAGAGGAGGGATAGCACGTAAATATCTCATGACCAGGTCCTTGCTTGGATCAAGGGAATTCGGCTTGAGGTCTGTGTGAGAAGAACTACGCAAAAACTAATGAGCCAACAAAGAAAAGAAAAAAAAAAGAAAAGCTAGTGACTGTAGAGTGAGGTCATTATTATTGTCTTGAAAATTAAATTTATACTTGAGAAACTTTCAACTTCTCATTTTAATCATATCTCTTGTTCATACTTATTAAGCACACATCCAGCAGACATAGATCTTTTGAGCCAAACTCTGGATTAAACGGTATTAAAAGGAGCATTAAAGCACGGTACTTGTTTTGTTTACTTCTCATTTACTCTTCACCCAAAGAAGGAAAGCTTCTTCCTGAGCGTATGCTCCAGTTCGATGATCTTGAGATCATGTAAGTTGCAGTGTGTTTGGCTTCACCCAAGAGACTATGGACCCTGCTATGCTGAGACACACAAAGGTGCTTTCATGGTTGCAGAACCTAGCTGCCTCGAGGTAAGGTAGGGAGAAACCTAGATCGCTTGTGGACATCCAGAGCATGATAGGGCTTTGTTCCACTTCTTAGCACAGGGTGGCAATGCAGAAAGGAAAAGCTACTTTGCTGAAAGCGTTTGCAGTCCTCCGGATATTCCAGGCGCTGATCTCCAGAACCTGAAATGCTAGCTCACATGGCAAAAGGCACTTCACAGGTACGATTCAGGATCTGGAGATCCTTACAGAAGTCTTCTCCTGTAAGGACATTATCTCAGGGACACAGTCTCCTCCCAGAAGCCATTGTAAGAGGGATACAAGAGCAGCCAGAAGAACAGGGGATGTGACCGTGGGAGCAGAGATTACTGTAAGGAATTGTGATCCTGGAGGCAGAGGCCGTCCACCGCGGAATATTTCCAGGTGACTGACCACCTGGAATGATGATGATTGAAAAGGGAAGGAAACAGATTTTACCTCTGACCTCCGAAAGGAGCTAGCCCTGATGACACCTTAACTGCTTTTGGAGTTCTGACAACCAGAACAGAAAGGAAATACATTCATTGTTTTAATCTGTTAAATTTGTGATAATTTATTACAACAGAAATAGGAAATTGATAGCATATGACAGGGGCTTCCCAAACCCTAATCTTCACCAGATCATTTCTTTCCCTGGGAATCTCCACTCACTGCTTTATTCCTATTAAATCTACACCTTCTATTTCCAGTTCACGGTAACCTCTGCCCAGGCAACCACGTCCCCTTGTCCAAGTCCCTGTTACTAAACGTCGGTCCTCAGATTAGCAGCCGCATTCTCACCAGAGGACTTGTTAGAAAGGCAAATTCTGATTGTAATTCAAACCCACCAAGTCAAGTGGTCTGGGCAACTGCTGTGTGATGGTCACTCCGTCCTCTACTGGCCCTTTCCACATCCCTCCACAGCGTGGCCACTGCCTTTACTCTTCCTCTCCATCTTCTTCGTCTCTCTCTCATTACTCACTGTTTTCCCGTTACTCCTGACTCTAATGCACCAACACTTCCGTTACTTCTCCTAGAAGGACAGGACCACAGCTGGTCTGCTCAGTGTAGAAGGTAAGGGCGGGAAGGCTGCCCACAGCTTCTAGTGTAAGACGTCCTTCTCGGATGGTGGAACACTTGCTTCATTCCTGGAAGAGCTCCCGCCCCTTCCTCGTCTGCCTTTTACTTCAGATAGCTGCATATAAAGGTTTGCACCCTTTGAGACCTCTGCAAGAAGAGCAGATCATGCATTTCTTTGTCACTTAACTCTAAACAATTTCTCCCAGAAGGCATACCTTTATGCATAAACCCAGGGTAGTGGGAAGAGAAAAGGTCCAACTAGCTCAACCAGCAGCTCAGTCAGTTACCTTGAGCACGGTCCACTCCTGCTCTTCTCCAGCAGGCTCCAGGCTGAACACCCAGCTCCCCAGGAGGGTCTGAGTGTACCAACACTCAGCCTGCTGCTGCTTTTATCATGTACTTTCTGTTACCTTAAAACTCTTCCATCTCCCCAGAACAGTGATTACTGTTCACTGGAGTTCATGTTGAGCGATCATGCCCCAATCCCTAGAGGAGAGGAAAACTGGTTTATTATCCTCCGGTGCTGAGACTTTTTGAATTACATCTATCCTCTTTCTGTTGAAAAACCCCAAATTTAAATCTGCTACACTATCAACTCTTCCCTGAATTTTATATCTATTCATCTGCTTTCTACTTGGCATCTCTTCTTGTACCCAGGAGGACCTTTGCAACATATGCAAAATCATATTTATTACCCCTTCTCAAACTTCTACTTCCTGAGCATAAGGGTGAATGGAAAAAGAAAAATCGTTAAGAACACTCAGATGTTTTGCTTTATCTCTCATTTTCTATCTTCCCTCAGTCATCAAAACAATCAGGCTTGTTCTACCTCCTGATGTTTCTTTGTCTCATATCATTCATCTTTGTCTCCCATGACTCCTTTTCTGGAATACTATGTGCGTGACCACCAAGCCATCCTCTCCCGGCTTCTATGTTCATCTTCCTGATAAGAACCCGTTCTCCAACTTCACATCTTCTAAATTTTCTTGTCACACACTGTCTGTAGCTTAACACTGTTACTGTGATAGCCATTATAATCTAGCCTCAAATTAGATGATATGAAATCTTGCCTCTCTAACTAGAAAGCTGAAATTTTAAATTAAAATATAACCTTTCATATTTTCATGGTGTTAGCAGCAACTTAGTGGGAATTTACTGTAATGTTCCTGCTCTGGCCTACCTGAAACAATCCATGTTCTTCTTTAAGTTCCTCTTAATACTACTTATCTTCCATCCTCTATCTTTTAAATCTCTCAAGGTTGAAATTATCTGTCTTTCCTTATAATTTCCACAGTTGAATATATTTCCTTTACACTTATGACCAACCTTATTCAGTCTTATATTATTAGCAATCTTAGGAAATATGTTTATTTAAGGACAAGGATCAGGTTTTATTTTAGCAGAGTATATTGCACTTTTATGCTGAGTACATTGCACTTTTGTAAGAGCACAATAAATCTGGACTGAAATTACTGGAACTATCATTTGCCCTTTACCTCTGAATATCTAAGAGGTGCGGTGGAGCGGAGTGGTTACTGTATGCTTCCTTATGACTATACGGGAGCTGACATGTTACCTAATCAGGTCTCAGAAAGAAAGATCCAGGGATAATTTAAAAACAGGTTCTCATAGCCTAACATATATGAGAAACATACTGCAAGAGCGAGTTTCTGCTTTTTTGTCTTTTGCGAATTACCCTCATATACATCCTAAATTAGTTATATTAGACCAGCATTTGAGTTTATCGATTTAAATTTCAGGTAATTTGACTGAATCTGGGACGTACCTAAACCACTATGAGTACAATAGTCACTTCAATGTAGTTATGTTGATTTAAATTATTGTATTGCTAAGAGATAAGAAATAGATTATTTCCTTAAATCTTGATCGATGCTTAAGCATTAAAGGCTTTTCTTTAACATTGCCCCATCAAATTATCCCCCAAATTTCATTTTCATATTTTTTAAATAGAAACGGGGCTGATTACAATACCAGCATTATCTTATTTAGTCTTCAAAACAGTTCAACTTTATAGATGAAGAATCTGTGCACAATTAGAAGTATGAATATTCTCCAAGGTCGCAGAAGTAAGAAGCTGCAGAACTTGAGTTCAGTGAGACGTTTTTCTGTTTGCAGAGCCCGCTACCCATCAAACGATACCCCTTCACTGGCACGGCCTTCCCCCTTTGAAGAACGGTTGTAACTTAGGGCCTGATCAGGTGGCTCTGAACTGCGTCCCTGCCGAGGGAAGTTCAGTGTGCTTGAAAACATCTCCTCCTTGATATGCAGCACTGATGCATCAAATAAATGCTTGTTCTGTGTATGTAGAACGAAAATGCATTTTCACTCATCAATGGTACATTTTCAAAAGCTACTGCAGGAACAGGATGGGATGCAATTCTCACTTAGAGTTTCACTTCTCTCTGTGCTCCCACAGGACACTCAGGGAGTCCTCAGAATTTCTACAGCTGAAGCCTGGAGGAAGCGCCTCTACCCAGAGGAGCTCCTCGGAGATCTTACGCTCACCCATCTGTTTTCATAAAAGTTTAATTCCAGAAATAAAACTCGTAGATTGTTTTGTTTTAACTTAATTTTTATTTAATTTGTTGTCAGAGATCAGCCTTTGGAGAGCTGGCTGCAGGGGCACAGCAACAAATACATGATGTTATCTCCTCCGCTTCCCTAAGGAACGCAGGCAAATACACTGGTTCTGCACACAGAAATGAGCTGGAGCCCTGCTGGGTTACAGGAATTGGCCCTAGAGCTTCAGATCCACTCCACCAGGTCCCAGAGGCAGAACATCCCCCCCCTTAAGCAGGACAGTTCTCATTACTCAGCCAAGGCCAGAAACCATAGGTTTTGCCTCTCCTTGTCTTCAAAAATCCAGAACCCAGGGGGACAACCACCATCCTCACAGCACCCCATCACTGACCCCAACCCGCAGCAGGAACCATGCCTGCTCCGGTCCTCAGGTCCTCAGGGTAACCTCAAGTTTCTGAACAGGGCCAACGATCCACCTAGTTCTTCCCGTTGGGTGTACGGGGAGACATTGTTGCTGTTTTTTTGGATGCTGTTGTAATTTTCAGGAAATTTCCCTTGACTTCCAGATTTCATGCTGTTTTCCTTCCAATGATTCATAGCACACAGTATTAATGGAGGAAGTCATCAGTGGATTAAAAGTAGGAGAATGTTTATAAATTTCCGGTTCCTCAAAATAACAGAGAACCTGCATCTTCGTGAATGGCTACCTAATAGACTTCCGATCAGAAGCGCTGGGGTCACTTTCAAGCAATCTCCATCAAAGGACCACCACTGGGCAAGGTGGGAGGTGTAATTTTGGGCACTTCACACACAGCTGTGATAGGGCGGACAGTGGAAGTGATGAGCCCTTGCAACCGATATTGAGGATCTTGGCATTATCATTCTTATTGATTAATGACAGGATGTAAGGATAGCACTGGTTTGAACGTAAGGCCAAGATCATCATACAGGTAGCGTTTACCAGATCCTAGCTGCAATGGATTGCAACACTGGAAAGAATGAAAAGCATGCAAGCACAGGGACCAGGACTCTACTAGTGCCAACCCTTCCAGGATTAGACAGTGAGAAAGGAAAAGAAGCTCACTCTCCTACTCCAGTAGCTCTCAAAATAGCATGACGAGTTGAGCAAAACATATTGTTTCTGCATCCAACCCCCAGTGCTTCCATAGCAGGGCCCAATATTTTCCTTTCCTACAAGTTCCCAAATCCTGCCTACTTTTTTGTAGAAGGCTTATGCAGTGCTAGTGACCTCCAACCCCACTTGCATATTAGGATTACCTGGAAAGCAATAAAGGTCACAGGTGGCTGAGTCCTACCCCAACCCAATTCAATCACAATCCTTCAGACAGATCTGGTCGTTACTGTTGTCCAGACCTTTGGGATACTGTAATATGCAGGAGAGGTGTGAGCTCCGTCAGTGGAAGTGTATATCCACACCTGGCTGTGGGACCTCTTTAGATCAGTCTTCTTGTCTCTTCAGGAAGAGGTGCTACCAACTGTCCTCACTGGTACATCTTAGTTACCCCAGAATATTCTCTAATAAATGCCTCTGTATCTCTGATCCAGGCAAGACATTCATTGGATAGAAAATTTTACATGCTTCTTTGTGTGATGGGCAGTGTAGAAAGATGGATTCCCTCTCCAGAAAAGGAAATAAGTATTTCCTGTATGTGCCCCCATCTGACTCTCTCTCCCTTCTCTCCACTCTTTCTATTGCAGAGATTAATTTTTTCAAGCTCATTGTTGGGTTGGACAGAGGTCAGACAAGGGCACCGAGGTTCCTGCTGTGACAGACAGGGTCTGATTCTTCCGACAGAATGGATTCAGACCCTCCAACAGCAAAGGGTGCCGGCTAATTGCTCTGTACTGGAGAGACATTGTGAGTCAGAAATTCAGCTCTATTAATTGGCAGCTGTATTATTTCTGCTGAAAATCATGGCAGGTGGTGGTGCTGGGACTCTGCTGGAGAGGGCGCATCCCCTCAGAGTAATTAACTGTGCCCAGCACTCCTGCTCCCGCCCTTGGTTTCTCATTGATTCCCGTCTCCCTCCCCGTGAAGGTCTGTGAGGGAAACAGCGATGGGGGAAACTTGAGTGATTCTCCTCATGGTCAGTCAGCAGGGAGGAGATACCTCCTGAGCTTGGGCCTCTGGGGAATCAACCAAATGGGCCCATAACTCACATGGTCTGAGAGTTAGAGACTGGAGGACCTCAGAGCTTCTGGAAAAGGTGTCTGCAGACACCTCCTAACCCCCAACTATTAGGAAGCTTCCCCAGGGTGAGCCACCTGTGCTCCACCCTCAGTCCTGTCACTGTGCTGCCTGTCAGGCTGACTCAGATTTCTGTTTAACTCTAAAAAGGCGCTAGAGAGTAACAAAGGCTGAGACAAACCTGGATACAAAGGTGCTCTCTCAGTTTCCTTCCAAGCCTCTCGGCGCTTTTGTCTAAAGCAGGCTTTGCTAATCCCATCACACTTAGCTTTTGTTCTAGGTAGTGTCTACTTGGAGCTTTTTAGGAGGAGGGAGCGGGGACTCACGTCCTGTGAACGCTGGGTCATATTGCTCTTTCCTATCTAGATGACAGGAACGAACAAGACCCCACCCCATCCTCAGGCTTGGCACCCTGCAGTGACGGCGAACCTTTCAGAGCTTTTAATGGTAACAGACAGCTGGCCGTGGCTCGCACAACACAGGTCCGCCATCCTGATCCAAAGTATCTCCTGGCAATGTGGAATTGGTACCTTTGCCGACCACTGGTCTGGAACCTGTCGCCTATTTCTGCTGACGAACTTCTCATGGGTTGGCTGGTTTAGCACCTGTAAGCGATCTTAGTTTTAGAAGTGTTTTGTGTGGCTTTGTTTATTTGAGACTTAAAATGTATGTTCAGAGTTTATAGGAATGCAGGTAATGCTGGAGAGCAAAAGAAATGGAGGGTCACACTGGGAGCCCCAGTTCAGGTTTGCGACTGCACAGAACAAGGCCTCAAGCCTTCACTGTGACCTCCCTGGTGTCCCCTCTATGTGGGACTCCAGCCTGCCACCGTGGCACTGTCTTTACCCTGGGAATCAGGACTGTTTGATGCAATATCCTGGCTGACAAAACCGAACCATTTCCACGGTTTTCATATTGACTAGAATCTGAAAAGGGTAAAAATGTTGCACATAATAGGACTGAGGTCCTGCTAGCTTTGCATCTTGTATCTTAGGGGAAGAAATGTAGGTTGATGGGTGGGTTACATTCTCTTCCATTGAGTCTTTGTCCCCTGCAAAGTGCTTTCCTAAGGTATTATTACACAGTTTCAGGACAGACTATTATAGTCTCTCATACCTAACTTCCCTGAACCTTAGTTTCCACACTCCACAGGAATTTCAAGTTTATATCTGATTAATTTTAAGTTTCTATCTGTGTACTCTTCAATCACAATCCCAGGGCTATGAAAGCGATAGAATTGTCAGACCTTGGCAACACAAAGAAAGCTTTCGTTTCCTCTCTACTCCATCTCTCCATCCTGTGGCTTAACTAATACCTCTTCCAGGAGCTATCCTGTTTTCCCAAGTGAAAGAAAAGCCGGTAGAAGGAAGAGAATAAACTCACTAAGATTAATTACTTATTAAATTCAACAAAGAAGCCTGGCTGCCTTCTGCGGGCAGGGCATCGTTCAATGTCGCCTGTCCTGAGTTCTCTTCGTAAATCCTTCAAGGCTGCACTCAAGGTCCGAAGGTGTAGCAAGGAGAGGATCTGGTGTGTGCGTTTCTTAATGAACTGTGGTTTCTCAGTGAATCTCTCTATATTTCTGTGTTTCATCATTATCCTATTAAATGTGTAAGTGTTGTTTTACTATATACCCACAATATATTCCCTCACACCTAATCATAGCTCTCAATTTTCACAATGTTTTCAAATGGCCTGTTCTATTTTTTAGCCAATTTACAGAAGCTCGTGTCCCAAAGGAGCTGAACTTTTTCTACTTTTTCTAACTTCTAAGAAACACCTTTTGGTTTCATTATTATAAGTGGAGAGACTATGCAACAGTTGATAGGTAATGTTGTCCAAGATCAGAATTAAGTATAGAAGAATCATTTCTTCCTGGTGGATGTGGCTTCCCTATGTTTTTAAAAGAAGGGAAAACAATCACAATTCTTTCATTTCCCAGCTGTTGAGGAGAAGTTTCCTCTAACTTGATGTGTTTAGATGGGAAGAGGGTTGAATAGTGACAGGACAGGAGTAAGATTTATTAGGGAAGTGGCCTTAATTTTTGAAGTGGTCAGGATTAATGGGCCAGCTGCCAGCTCCAGGTAGTTCCTGTCTCATGTAACTGAGCCCAAACAGGCCAAAGTAGAATTTTCTACCTTGTTGTTTTTTGATCAAAGTTGGTTCCTGAAAGTCATTTGTTATTTTCCTGTGACGCCTTCTCCTTATCACTCACCTAGAGTGGGAAATATCCATCAACAGACTTTCAAAAATCACATAACTTCCCAAATTAATCTCAAGCTTTAAAGTACCTGTTGACCTTCATTTTTTAAAGCCTATGGCTTTCTTTAAAGCCCCTCGGCAGGGTTGAAATACTTTCTGTTTGAAGGGGTTTTTTGTTTGGTTTTGTTTGTTGAACAATGTGAAAATATTGCCGAATTCTTTAGAAAATATAATTTCATGCCTCAGCCTTCGCTAAAAATTACAAATGAGGAAAATTCATGTTTATCTTTATTGTTTGATATAATAGACCAACAGGATTTTGACTCTGAGAAATGTAAGCCTGTTCTAATGCCTCTCTGCATATTTTAATTTACAAGTCTTTTACTGACGTACTTTGTTCCCCATTCTCTATTCTTTAACTAGACAACCGGGAGCTTTGAGTTTTCTATTTTCTTGCTTATCCCACAATCTTTTCCTTTGTTTCTTTTTAAAGAACCTCACTGGTGCTTTTTACCATTTTCTTTTTTTTTTTTTTTTTTGAGAAACCAATAAAGCTTTTGCAGGGTGTGTCACCCTCATGTTAAGCTTTAATTTACGGAGTGACTTTGAGATTTGCCACAAGGTAATCGGTAGAGTAGTGAACACTGTGAGAAAAGCTTCACATGAATAAAAAAAAGGGAGAGTTACTTAACAAATATTTACTTAACAACAGCTGTGCCGGGAACCCTGTGTTCAGAAGCTCAGGGATGAGGAGGTGGGGTGAAAGGCAGCAGAAGGGCTGAAGTTCACCCTCCAGGCAGGGAGCCCGACAGGAGGACAGTAAGCCAGGTAAAATATGCTGAGAGTCACGTAACAAGAGGCAAAGCTGCACAAAGCAAGCCAGAACAAAATAAACAAAAGAAAATGACAGAAGGAACAGTTGCTTTATTCCATTATCAAACATGTTCAAAACAAGCTTTTACAGCCAATAGCCACATGAACTTTGGGTACTGACATACACTCTCCAAGCATCATTTTCCCATAAGTAAAATAGGCATAATATTCAACAGATAGCACAGTCAGAGATGTCATATTTGCAAAGCATTTTACACAAAACCTGCCATATTAGTAGGTGCAAGAAAACAAGCAGTCACATCGGCAGTCAAGGCGAAAACAACCCTCACTACCATTATTACCACCACAGCTGGTCCCACAGTTACTTTCATTACGGTATTTACTATTTTAATTGAGTTCTCTTTCCCACCATAACCACACATTTGAAAGGAACTATAAAAACTTTTTTGGCTAAGCGATATGTGGATGTGGATGTGTATTCTGAACTCTATGTGACAACCAGACTGAAGGTTTAAGTTCAAAATTTTACATGGGGAATTCAGAAGCCCTTCTTAGGAGAGAAGTCTGCCTTCCTAAGGGAAAAGAAAAGAGAAAAGAGCCAACACCAAAAGCCAATCTCCCCTTGTTCCGCCAGCGTGATGGGCGCTCAGCAGCATTGCTCAGTCACTGCTCCAAAAGCCCCCCATACCCCCCGGTGCCACCTTAGAGCCCAGGGAGATAGGGAACCACCCGCAGGACACCTTGGGGTAAAGACCTGTGGCTGACTGAAGCTACAGTGCAAGAAGCAAGAACCACGTGGAACATGGCTTTATCTAATATGAGGGTTCTCAGTTTGGCTGAGCCTGGAATTTCTCAGCTGATCAGGGAGACAAAATCAGTTTAAAATAGGACTTCATTTTTCTCACATTCACAATACTCTGATTCACTTTCCAGAAGGCACCATCCCAGGGTCAGGAACATCTGAGAGTCACTTTGGAAATTTTATGTCCATACTCCCTCCCTCAATATTTGGTATCACATATTTTTAGAATGAGCATTCCGAAGTAACAGATTTTCATTTTCATGCAGCTTACGTTTCACACTCATTGAGTTCTTTGGCAGGGATAGAGCTAAGAAAAAAAATAATAGCTAAAGATTACCTTAGCTCAATAAAGCTTAATACTGCTATTAAAAAACTTCTGTACAAAATTTAAAAAAGAATAAAAGAATAAAAATTGTAAAAGGCAAGGGGAAGACTGATTTTTCAGCACCACTGGAATTTCAAATTAAAATTTGTGGACCTGCACAAATTGCTTGGATGCAAAAAAAGAGCTGATTTATTGAATTAGAAAATGTGAATTTTAGCTGAAGAAAGGCTGGCATGTTAGGCAGCTTTTCCGTTTCCAGGCAAATCTCTAACACCTGAAAGGATGAGGTGTTTGTTTCGGCTCCTGGTTTCAGAAGTTACAGGCTGCGATCTGCTGGCTTCACAGCACAAACACCTCAGCAGAGGGACCTGGCAGGGAAAGGAGGTACCAATCACAGCTTCCGGGAAGCAGAGAGACAGCAATAAAAGGACCAGAGAGAGAGGGAAAGTGACCAGGAACTAGAAAGCACCCATCCAGGTCATGCCCCACCCCACCCCGGGGACCCACCTGCCCCAGCCAGACCACAACTCCTAACAACACATTCAGCTATGAGCTCATTGACTGACTAATCCACTCGGGTGAGTATAACTCTCTCACAATCCGGTCACTTTCCAGCGACCCCATTGGAACCCAGAAGTGGATTTGGCAATGTTTCTTATGCAAACAGTAACTCCTTGTGAACTGGTCTGCCCAATAATGGACCCCAAATAGCTACTGACTGGCAAATGTATAGCAAATAGACCAACTGTCACATTTGAGAAGTGGGAAATATACACTCTAGAGGATTTTTCTTCAGCGTTGGATACAAACATTCCCTTTTTTATTTTTTTCAATTTAAGTTATGAAAACTTTATTTTTCAAAGAATGTATGATTTGCTAAAAAAAAAAAAAAAACCCAAAACTGCCACCATTATGAAACCCTTAAAATGGAACACACTCTTTAAAGTACTGAGTACTTGACAGAAACTGTCAAAAGTGTCTCATAACAACTTAATAAGGCAGGAAATGTTGCTTTGCCCACTTATTAATAAGAAAACTGAGATTTGAAACAGAGCCAGAATTTTAAACTCAATATCCACCAAAAAAACACACAAAAAATCTAGCTGCTAGTTTCATGTCCTCCTGACTACTCTCCAATCTTCCTTACATGAATAAGAAACTGCTTTTACGTGAGTTACATGTTAGGAAGGCCAGTTCTAGGCTCCTCTCTGGGTCGATTTTCTTTTTTCCTCTTTGCTGCACTCACGGGATGGCCTGTTTTGGACCATGATCATGTTCCAGCCTCCGTCTCACAATAATCAGAGACCTGAATGGTGTTGTCTCTCCGAGTGTGGTCCCTGGGTGACTCTGCGGGAGGAATTGGATGCAACAACATCTTACTGTTTTCAGTGGCCTCAGCAGATGCCTCGGCTGAATAGCTGACTTCACATCTAGCTACCGAATGGCACTGTATCCACGAGACATAGGGAAAAGCGGGGCTTGGTACCTCAGGCCCCTTCCTTCTGAAAGATGCATGTGACTTCTGCACCTAGAACAGTAAGAGCTACCATTTGTCCGCCTGGCATGATTCCGTGGACATCACCCTCCATGCTAGTGCAGGGCACCTCGCCATCCTCATCTGATACTGCATATAGTTTAATGGACAAATAATGAACAGTGAACTATGCAAGGAATTGGGCATCATTTCTCTCACTAGCACATGGCAAGAAATGGAAAAGAAAATGAATTTCCAACTATGCTAGATAAACAGGTATTCACAGTACATTCACAGTATTTTTTTTTAAAGTCCCATCCATTAAGAGGCTTAAAGAGAAAGACAGAACTGAGCATAACGGGGAATACCTGAAATCTCAGCAACCCAGGAGACTGAGGCAGAAGTGCTGCAAGTTTCAGCCCAGCCTTGGCAACTTAGTCACTTAGCAAGACCCTGTGTCAAAATTAGAAATACAAAAAAGAGCCAGGGTTCTAGCACAGAGCAAAGGCCTCAGGTTCAGTCCTGAGTACTTAAATGGGAAAGGATCAGTAGTTAGGAAATAACATCATGGAAAAAGAGAAACCACCCCTTTGACATAAAGCTAAGATGCCACCTGACTGGATAGATATTCCCAAGCAGGCAAAATAAGCAAAACCCTAGGAGGGGTTACCATGATACCTGATTCTCATTATCCATAGTCAAAGCAAGGGAGAGTCCAGACATCAGAAGCTCACCTGAGAGAGAAATAGTGCTTCATGTAGAATAAATTTTGGAGACTATGGGTATCCCATGTATACAGGTCCATCAAAAGCTAACATGCCCCAGGAAAACTTCTAACTGATGTATTTGTTAAGGAGAATTTGAATGTAGAGTTAATAACAGAAAAAGTTTAGCATAAGTACCAATTACATCTTTGGGGCCAGTTACAAAATAAAAACTGGTGTCTACTGGCTTTTAATGAAGTAAAGATATATGTATGTAACTATTTAAATGTCATCTCTTTTAGCTAAATTTCCTCTTCTTGTTTCCTTTGCCCATTAACTGGTGTATTGTGTGGTACTGAGGGTTGATTATTCAAGATAATCCTGTATACATGGCTGCAGAACAGTGCAGCAGGGTCTTAAGTAGTCACCATAGCATACTCCTTAAGGTATCCCATCTAAGGAAGGTAATTTATCAGTCCCGCCTCACCACGGATGTGCTCTGGAATCTAAAGCCCCATTTCTGCCACCTGTGTGCAGCCAATGACTTTGCACAGCAGTGACACTCAATGAAGTCCTTTCCTAAGGGGCACAGGGCTTGGGCACGGGTATCTAGGTCCTCACAGACCATCCTGAGAAAGCACAGCAGCTACAGGTCCCTCCACTCAACATTTCTTCCCACCTCCCTTCATGAAGAGGACCTCCACCCACGATGACACTCTCCACCTGTACCCACCTCTTTTTAAATTTGTATTTATAGTGTTACAGGAATGCATTTGTCTGTATAATCCTTGGACATTTTGATAAGAATAAAGTCATCAGAGGACAAAGACACTTCTTCCAAAACTGAGATAGAAAGATGCCAGAACAAGAAAAAGTAAATTCTGAACCTAAAAATGATGCAATAATTAATGTTTCTGAGCAGAACATATGAGGACCGATGGGCATATCAAGTTAGGCAAGAGGCGTCTTCACAGGCGTTTCTCATAGGAACTGCAAGTTGAGAAGGCTGTGTAGATAGCCAGCAAGACAAATGATACCAACGACTGTCAGCACCCGGAGCCCCTTCCCCCCAGCTTCACACGTGTCACGGGCAGGCTCTCGAGTCTGGCACTGGTGCACAGGCAGTGCAGGCTAGGAGGTCTGTTTTCAGCCAGAGTGGTGGGAACATGTCCAAGAAGCACTTCGTCAGCATCATGCGTAGTGTTGATCTTGCTGCCTGTGTAGTTTCCGGGCTTTCTAGCATTCTCAGCTTCAAACTTCTAGTGTTTCTGCCTGTTGTTGTTTGTCAATGAGAATTCTGACTGTATCCATCTAGAATTGTATAGCACACGAGCAATCCAATCAACAGGATAATTGTAAATATTTTAGATAATGTATTTGACAAAAGGATGATCAGTATTAATACAAAAGACACAATGTTAATACAAAACAATGTTAATACAATACAGTGTTAATACAAAAGTTACCATACAAATGATGGTGGTTAACAATGAGGAGTCAATGTACTTTCTTCCTCAGCAGAAGCTAGACCTGCTCACTAGACCTAAGAACAAGGTCTGCAGTATATTTAGTGTTTCTGTTTTAATAATGCAATCTGTCTTTGATGCATTTTGACTTTAGTGCATGGTGATAGGCATGGGTCTATTTTTAGTCTTCAGCATGTGGAAAGCCAATTTTTCCACCTCCATTTATTAAACAGGCTCTATCCTTCTTCCAATGGACATGTTTAGCCCCTTTGTCAAAGATAAGATGGCTTAGTAACTTTATAGTTGTGTCTGCATCTTCTAATCTGTTCCATTGGTCCTAACTTTGTTTTTCTCCTACCAATACCATGCTAATTTTATCACTGTAGCTTTGTAGTATAGTTTCAAGTCAGGAATTGTGATGCTTCCTGCTTGTCTTTGTTACCCAAGATCACCTTTGCTATTCTAGGTCTCTTCTGTTTCCAAATGAATGTTAGGGATGTTTTCACTAGATTTGTGAGATATGTTAATGGTATTTTGATTGGGATTGCATTAAATCTGTATAACAGTTTTGGGATTATGGCCATTTTCACTATGTTGGTTCTTCCTAACCAAGAGCAAGAGGTAATACAAACACTAAACCACATGGGAAACAATTTAAAGAATCAACAACTGAGATCTCATTTTATTAAAAAGTTTTTCACTTCAAATAAACAGAGTGAAAAGAAAATCCACAGAATGGGAAAGAATTTTAGCCAACAATCCCTCAGACAAAAGGTTTATTTCTAGAACATATAAAGAACTGAAAAATATCAGGCTCCCCAAATTCAAAGACCCAATCCAAAACTGGGCATCTGACATGAATGTGAACTTCTTAGATGAAGAAATACAAATGGCAAATAAATACATGAAGAAATGTTCAACATCACAAGTCATTTGAGAAATACAAATTAAAACAACATTGAGATTCCATCTCACCCCAAAAAGAATGGTTGCCATCAAGAAATCAACTGACAACAAATGTTGGTGGGGTTGTGGGGAAAATGGGATGCTTTTCCACTGATGGTGGAAGTGTAGACTGGTACAGCCATTGTAGAAATGGGTGTGAAGATTCCTAACAAAACTAGGATTGGAAGTCCCATTCAATCCAGCTAGTCCTCTTCCAGGTATTTTCCCAGAAAAATTGAAAATGTCAAGCTACAGCAATATATGTGTACCCATGTTTCTAGCAGCACAATTTGCAAGAGTTAAAACTTGGAAACAACCCAAATGCCCATCAATTGAGTAACAGATAAAAAAGATGTGATTTTTTCTTTTTGTGTGTGTGCTGGGGATCGAATTCATGACCTCACACTGGCCAGGCAGGCACTTATGCCACTGAGCTAAATCCCCGGCCAAGATGTGGCGTTTATACAATGGAATATTACTCAGCTATAAGGAAGGATAATCTCGAGGCTTTCATAGGTAAATGAGGCAGCTTGAGACCATACTTATAAATGAAATGAATCAAACTCACATTTGTAAATATCATATTGTCTCCCTAGTGTAAAAAAAAGTTGAAAGAGTAATAAGATACAAAATAGACAATAGATATTGTGATAATGAAAGGGAAAGAAAGTGCTCAAAAGGAAAGAACAAGTGGGATAGGAGAAAGGAAAGAAGAAGGGAAAATAGTGTATATATATATATATATATATATATAGGCATATAAATACATAGGTATATATATAAATACACACAAGATAGATAATTGTCCTACTAATATCTATTAGTTCATCAAAAAGAACAGTTTGTGCTTTCATTGTTTAATTCTTTGACCATTTCTTTTCTTGCCTAAAGGAGGTTTCTAGGGCCATGTGGAGCCATAGTTTCTCCTCCATCCCATACCCCCTTCCTTCCGCCGCCCGTTGTCGGAGGCCTTTGGGAGCTGGAAGGCACGTGAGCCTGTTATCCACTCATTAAGATCAGCTCTGGAAGGAAAAAGAAAGATGAACCATGGCAGGGAGCACTGTGGATGAAGACAGCCTACAACAGTGCTGAGAGCGGCAAGTGTTACTGCGTTTTGTATTAGCTTCATTTAAAATATAAACATGTCTTTCTTAACACATCTACAAGCAGGATCCTTGGGTAGCTTTGCTCTGATCAGTTGATTGTAAGAGGAAATTTGTTAAAGTCATGCATAACGTATGCTATGTAACTTGGACAGATTACTGGGGCTATTGCTTTACCCTTAATTTGAATGATATTTTTACTGGCTAGAATTGTGGATCACCTCTGTCTTGGTCTGTTAAAGATGTCATTCCCTTGTCTTTCGCTCTTCATTGTTTCTGAGAAATCAACTGTCATTCATATTTCTATTCCCTTGTATGGAAGGTGTATTTTTTCTTTTCATTGATTTTAAGATTTTGCTTATACACATTTACCTTAGTGTCTAGATGGAGTTTTCTCTATACTCGTTGAGAAAATGAGTTGAAGTCTAAATGGACTCCAAAAGTCTCTTGTGCTTGAGGGATGATTGAATTATGGAGTCACCACACTCACCATTAATCCATTGACCACTTCGGTAACGAAAGGTGCAGGTGGGAAGTGGAGCTGCAGGCAGTGGACTCCTGGGGCCCTGACCTGGCAGAGTGTGTCCTTGTCTCTGGCTCTCTTCTTGTCCTTCTGCTTCCTGGTGCCATGATTTCCCTGTACCACACCCTTTTCCAGGCGTTTCTTGCTAGGAGCACGTGGAACATGCACTGACACCGTGATTCACGGTGAATCTCCCGTGAGGAGTGGGCGTCGGCCCTTTGGTTTTAGCAGCTGGGAAATGCCTAAGAACATCATGTATTTCACTTAATTTTCATAAGACTTCCATATGTTTCCTTCTCTCAGGTTTGAAAGTCCTATTTTGCTTGTTGTCTATGACCACAATTTCATAACTATGTTTTTTTAAAATTCATTCCTAAATTAAAGTCATTTTTGGCAAAAGCCAATATCTTTTCATACCAGAACTGGTAAAGGCATATACATTTTACTATCTCTGAGTACAACGTTTCACAAGGGTCTTAGACGTTTTGCTATTGTTTGCCAAGAAATTATAGTCTTTAATATAGAATTCTGTTTTATTGGGTTAGATTAGTTGCTTCTTAATCTGATCTTTAAACTTTGTCTTTCTTGTGTCAGCTAACTATATTCATTCAATTACTATTGCTTTTTAGTGTGTTTTACTACCTGATTCTAGCTAATCATTACTCTCCTCTGATATATTTACATATAATAATACATTTCTTCCTAAAATAATTTTAGATGGCTTGCATTAGTTAAAATTCTATATTCATTATATTATAAGGCAAAATGTCTTTTGTGTTAGAAAAAGCTATGACATGTTCATTTTCAGCAAAACTAATTTCTCTCTGCTTATAATATTTTAATTCTGTCATTTAATTTCTTATGCATATGATCAAAAACAGAAAGCTGATCTTTAATTTCTCATTTCAAACTTTAATACCCCTCATTTCATTTGTTTAGTTAAATCTGGCTATAATACTAGAACTATAGGAAATAATAGAGGTAAATTTGGACATTTATCTTTCCATCTTGTGTTAAGTGGAAGTACTGCCAATTTTTCTGTGTTAAAAAGAGGCAAATTAAGGCAATATTGTTTAGACTTTTTCACATAATTGTCTTTAGTTTTCAGTTAAGAATGACACTGAGTGTTGTGAAAGCACTATAATCATGTATGGAAATTAATGTGTGACCCCTCTTTTTTGATTATGTAACAGTACAGAATACTGAAATTCAATAATAGCCATCATTAATTCCTGATAAAAAGGACATGTGATTGTTTTGGTAAATATTTCCCTGCAATATGATTGTGAGTTATTTTGATGACTTTATACTTATTTATTATCTTTTATTAATATAGAAAAATGGTCAATTTTGCGATGGTATCTTTGTTGAGTTTCAGTTCTAATATTATCTTCATGAAAAATAAGATAACACTTTTTTATGTGCAAAACTTGGAATTAGAAATCAGCACCTAAAAAATAAATATCATTGTACTCATATCAGATAAAAACAAAAATTAAAATCTTTAAATCCACATGCATGCTGTGAGAAAGAGCAGAACTAGGAAACATCACTTTGGAGAGGGATTTATTAAATTCTAGGCAATCTTAAGCCACAATCTTAGGCCAATCAGTTACAGTCTATGAGTAAAATTGAAGAAAATCTCTAATTTGTATAAGAAGATTCATAAAGGCATATTTTCCAAACTATTGTATTTGCTAGCAGATTCAAGGTTTGATTTTTTGTGAGCGCATGTTTGCAGTATCTAATGGTCACGCCTGTTACACGCAGCTGATCCCCGTCCATAAGGTCTCGGTTCCTCTTCCCATCCTTTCTTCTCCACCCCTCCTCTTTCCACTTGAGAAAGATCTGTCTCTCTACTTCCTATAACAATGTTTGATCTTTATTTATTTGAATTTCTCTTATAAGTGAAACAATGCAATATTTAAATACATATCTGATTTATTTCATGTTTAACATTATGGTCTTAAGCTGCATCCATCTCCCTGAAAATAACTCAGGTTTCTCTTTCTTTACGGTGGAGTAGCACTCCATGGTGTCTCAACACCACATCTTTTTATGCACTTATTTGTTGATGAACATACAGGCTGCCTGCTGCTTCTCGGTACTGGCTGTCATGAGTTGTGTTACCATGAATGTGAGTAGGCATGTGTCACTATAATGTCATGTCTTTAATGCTTTCAGAAAAATTCCTAAAAGGAGAACAGCTACATTCAGTTTTTTGAGGAATCTCCGAGGAGTGTAAATGTCCAGTAAATACATAAAGAAATATTCAATATTGCTGGCTATTGAGAAATGCAAGTTAAAACAACACTGACATTTCATCTTCCCCCAGAAAGAATGGGCATCATCATGAACTCAAATAACAGCAAAATGCGGTGATTCTACAGGAGAGGGAAAAGTAATCCTTCTATACTGCTGGTGGGAATGTAAACCAGTACAACCACTATAGAACTTATTGTTGGAAAGGAAAACAGCAAAGCAATATAAAGTTTATCAGTAAAAGAAAGGGAAAGTCAGTAGTGCCATGGCTATTTTCAAAATAAATAAATTGAAAAATGAATATTAACCAAGATGCATGTTAGAACATGGAGCGTACAGAAAGATACTTAGTGTAATTTTATGCACATAAAATATTTAAAATGTGTAAAAGTCTATATGTTTGAAATAAATAGGTAAGCTATAAAGACTTATATTAATTCAGGAATGGACTTTGAAATTTAAGGCCTTGTTGAATATCAATATTTACACATTTACAGACATGATTTTCTTCTTTTAGGGGCTATAATGGTGAAATTCATTAATAGACCTGATTTTGAAAGATTACTATATTCTTATTTTAAAACATATTTAATTGCCAATTGCTATATTAACATCTTGCTGAATTTTATTTATTTGAAAGTTCTGTGTTGAAGTCCATTAGAGACCGGAACATAGTATAGTTTTAAAATACCTTTATTGAATATCAGTAATAACATTGTGCTGACATAATTCTTTTCAAGTTTCCAACCTAGCTTTATTAACTATAGTCACCAATTGTACATTAATTATCCAGAACTTCCAACTTACATCACAAAATCTTTGTTATCTTTTAACCAACTATTCCCTGGCCCTCCAAATCCTCCTTGGTCAATTGCCATTCTATGATCAGCTTCTATCAGTTTGGATATATTAGATTCTACACTCATGCTGTATATTTAATTTTTGTTACCACTTATTTCAATTTGAGTAATGTCTTCTAGATAGCAAGAATCTGGAGAACATTATACAGATTGAAATAAGTGGTAACAAAATAGCTCCAAATAGCAATACTTTCTTCTCTCTTCCTGAGGATGAGTAATATTCCACCCTATGTATAGACACATAACACATGCCTTTTTTTTCTTCATTTATCCAGCTGCATATGAACACTTATGTTGTTTCTGTGCCTTGGCTATTGTGAAAATGTTGACTAATACCAATAAAATTACTAACCCGGCTAATGTCAAGAGGCATTTTTATTATTTTTTTATCTGATAGTTTTATTCTTTCAGCTCTTATGTTTGAGAATCTAATCTATCTAGGTTAGTTTTATATACAGTGTTGGACATGAATCCAGCTTAATGCTTTTCTGTGCCTGGGTATCAAGTTTTCCCAACACAATTTATTGAAGGTTATCTTTTCTCCATCATAGAGTTGTGATCCACTGGTTGAAATTCAATTGACACTATGTACATGGGTTTATTTCTGTCCTGTCCCACTCGTCTGTTTATTTACATGCCCATAGAAATACCCCTGGTTTGATTACTATACATTTGCAATTTATTTTGGAAACAGGAAGTGTGATGCCAGGTAGTATAAGGATCCTTGTTCTTTCTCAATATTACTTTAACTGTTCAAGATCTTTTGCAATTTCGTATTAATTTTAGAATTTTTCTATTCCTGTGAAAAATGCCATGGGAATTTAAACAGGAATTGCATCAGATCTGTACAATGCTTGGGTGGCATGGACATGTAAGCACTATGCTTCTAATCCATTAATGTAGACAACGTTTCCATTTATTTATTTATTTTTTTGGTACCAGGGATTGAGCTCACAACCGCGCGCTTGCTAGGCAGGCGCTTACACCACTGAGCTAAATCCCCAGCTCTCCTTTTATTTATATCCTCACCAATTTTTCAGCAATGTTATGGCTTTCCTTGTACAGTTCTTTCATCCCTTTGCTAATTTGTTTCTAAATAGTCTTATTTTGTATGGTAATGTAAACGGAGCTGCTTTCATAATGTGTTTCAAATTGTTTATTGTCAGAATAAACAAATGTTTTTCATATATTGAGGTTTTATCCTGCTTTTTTTACTAAATGTATTACTTTTAGCACTTATTTGGTGGAATTTAGAGTTTTCTTATATAAGAACAGGTTATCTGCAAAAAGACAATTCTATTACTTTACTTCCCAATTCAGATGTCTTTTATTTCTTTTCCTGTCTTGTTTTTTATCTTAAAAGAAAAATTTTAAGGTTTTTACAATGAGTATGATTTTTCCTATGTTATTGCCATATGTGGGCTTGATTTTGCAACTTCATTTTTAAAGGGATTTTAAAATCCTTCTCATCTATATTCCAATGAGTTTAAATAGTATTTATTTACCTATAGACACCTTAATCTTGGGACTGTTTATACTGACATTTGAATAAATTTGTCCACCATTGTTCTTTTTGGCTATTTTATCTTCTTCTATGGGTAAATTTAGTGATTTGTATTTGCTATTAAAATCATTTGTTTCATATGGTTATTAAATCTATTTTCTAAGGCTTAAGCTGAACAGTTTTAGCTTAGTAACATCCTTTGAACTCATAATTATTTCCTCACTCCCATTTCTTATTTTGTGTGTTTATGTTTTCTCCCTATTTTACTTTGAATGCAATGGATAATAACTCCTTTATTTAGTTTTAGTTTTCAGAATAACAAGAAAGAGATTCATCATTTTTTCTAGTTCATCTCTGGTTATATCTTCATTCCTTTATTTTGCCTGGTTTTTATTGCTCTTCACTCTAACTTGATGTTGATGCTTAATTTGATATTTTACTATTTCAAAAGTTTGCATTAGCTTTGGTTATATCTCATTAGAATATAAACTTTGAATTCTTTGCTACTTTTAATACTTGTTATTTTTTTCTAGCTCTTGTTTTCTAGCTGTGGCTTTAGCAATTTTGGATGAATTCATTGTACATATATTTATGCTACACAGCAGGATGTTATAAGATACATAAAAATAACAAAATGAATACTTACCAGGAAGCAAATTGACATATCTGTCCTCTCCTGTTGATGACCATTCTGTTTATGTGTGTATGGTGAAAAGGGCTAAAAGCTACTGCTCATTCACCAACAATCTACTCTGATCTAGTATTACTAACTATAGTCACTACATCGTACATTAGATCTCTAGATTTACCATTTTTTACCAAAACATGTCACTTCTTCAATTTCTCCTTTTTGGAATGCCTTGAATTTTTCTTAATTATTATGAGATCAATTTTATTATTATCCCAGGGCACTTAAAAGGCAGTACACTTCTATTTTTTTATGAAATGTATCAGCCATAATACTTAGTTTCTTTTAGCTTATTCCAGCTTTCACATTATCAATTTACACGGTCTTTTATGGACACAGTTAACGATTTGACACTACAATTTAATGTGCTAACTATTCCATCTAAGAAGTGTTTACTGCCAAATAAAAGAATTATTTTTAAAACAACATAATAAATATTATGACAAGAGAAAACAGTGTGGTTTTTAGCACACATTTCTATGATGTCAACAAAATTGCCATTAGTTTGCCTCTTAGGACATGTTCTGTTTCAAGAAAATATAAAACACCAGTGGACTGAATCATCTCTAGTATTTACTGTTGTAGGGATGAGCAAGCTAGTTTTAAAAATTAATGACACAATTATATACACATAGATATGATATCCTCTGGGTTTGCTCCTATTTTTATAAAGCACTCTGTGCCAGATAGTGAACATGGTCATTACTTACAAGGCAGCTTTATACATGGTTATAAGTCAGCATAAGCAGACACTAAAAAGGTCCTTTCTATCCTGCAAAATGCAATGCAGTGTTCACTCTCAGTCTTGCTTTATATTTCCTGTTCAAGCTGTGCTCATTTGATCTGTGCATGAGTGGAGATGCAGCTGCATGTTCCCAGGACTCTTGGGGTAGCAGCACACATTTAGCTACTGATCAGAGTGAGCGGAGAGAGCAAGAAAGTCTGCACAAATGTGGCTGCACAGGAAGAGCCCTGAACTTCCAAGTAATGGGAAGAGGTTTCTACTCATTACCATCACAGTCTGTCTTTGCAAAAACTACAATTCCATCTGTATCTCCTAGCTTTGCTGTCTGTATAACGGGTGTAATTGCTTTTCCTCAAACCTCTTTATTTTCAAAAAAATTCACAACAAAATAATACAAGAATAGCAATAGTCAGAGTGATTTAAATTAAACTAAGCTGAATCTTGTCAATTCTGAAGCCCAGAAAATCGTAGTTGGGTATTTATATTTCCTTCTAACTTCTCCCTCCAAATCAGGTAATTTCTTCCACTTCTTTTTACCTGCAAATGTCTTGCGTATTAGATTTTCTAGGTAAATAAACTCATACTTTTCCCCATCCGTTTAAAGAATGTTAACATTTTCCTTGCCTGGTCAACATCAGGAAAGATGTATTCTAAATATATTTTTGTAGGATTCCAAAGGTATCTTATGGCAAAGTCAAATCCTCATGGATGCTAGTGTTCTGACTTCTCATGGTTGGTTTAGATGTTAGTACATTTTAAAGTCGATGTAGCTCCATTTGTTTCAACAAGTATTTGAAAGTCATGTGCCCTCATAAAATACTGTGTGAGATTCTGACAAAGTAATGCAAATTTGAAAAAGATTATGGACTGCCAATATCTTCTAGTCTATGTAATCTCACTGGGAATGACAAACTTGCTAATAATGCTCACTAATCTTGTTTTATTTTTTAGCTTAAAATATGAAGAAAGAAAATTTTTATTTCTTTTTTTATGAGTGGGTTTGTTACTGGCTTTATAAAATGCTACATGAAAGAGAGTTATCTCTGAGAGTTCAGTGTCTAGATTAAAGCAATCTCCTATGTCTCATAATATTGAAATATATTCACTTTAATAGGAAATTTTCCTACTGCATATGTGGTTAGAGTCATTTAGCCAGAATTTACACTCAACTGTCATGTCACAAGAGAGTGAAAACTGGATTTTCATATACCAATAACCCAGGCATTAACCCTTTTACATTAAAGCTTTTCATGAGTTCCACAGCTCCAATTTAAAACTAGCAGAATCTGTATGTGTGAATAACATGTTTTCTTTATCTATTCATTTGTCAGTGAATGTTTAGGTTGTTTCCACACCTTAGTAACTGTGACCAGACTGTAAGCAACACTGGAATGCTGCTATCTCTTTGAAATCCTTCTTTCCCTTCCTCTGGCTAAATACCTAGACATGGATTTGGGGAACATATGAGAGCTCTATTGTAAGTGTTTTGAGAAACCTCCATTCTGGTTTCCACAATGGCTGCACCATGGTGAATTCCCACCAGCTGTTTACAAGGGTTCCACTCCCTCCAGCCCCAGAACAACAAACACTGAGTGATGCAGTACTGAATTCTGCTCATATGCAGTACTTAGGAGAATCAGACGGGTAGGATGTGAGTGGCCACCAGCTGTCAGGTGAGGTGAATGGGAAGGGAGTGACTCATGAACAGATATAAAGCTTCAGTGATGTCAGCAGGGCATGGTGGCACACACCTGTAATCCAAGCATTTGGGGAGGCTGAGACAGGAAGATCCCATGTTGCACACTTAAAATTCTGTTATAAGGATTTGTCTTGTGATAAATGTTTCAACTGCAATGTTGATAAAGATGCAGGGCTTTTTGTTTTGTTTTTGCTCTTTAATTGCAGACTTAATTCTCCTTCTTGGGATCACCATGAAGATATCAGACCATTCTTTCTTTGTTCCACACCAAATTAATTTAAAAATTAATGCCACAAAATTGTGTGTATTTATTAGGTATAATTTGATGTTTTAGAGTACTATGTATCATTGAAGGGCTAAAAGTCTCATTAATTATCACATGCATTGCCTCATATTGTTATCTAGCTTGTGATAACTATCATCAATATTCACTTTCTTAGCATTCTTCACAAATATGATAGTTTCATTAATGATAGTCATTGTAGTGTACAGCAGATATCTGAACCTATTTCTCCTATCGACCCAAATTTCATATCCTTTGACCAATGTCATCTCAAGGTACCTTCAACCACTCCACTATCTGGAAATTCTTCTCTCTCGTCCTTTAGGATCAGCTTTGCCAAATTCTACGTGAGTGAGAACATGTACCAGTTGTCTCTCTGTGCATGGTTATTTCATGTAACACACTGTTTTCTAGGTTTACCCACTTTAGTTTGTCTTCAGAGCATATAAATCTCTCTTGTGTTAGAGATCCATTCGAAGTGTTTCCACCACGTATCCATCTGCAGGACAGTTTATAAATATCAATGCTTTTCAGCTCTCACATCTAAGCAAGATGGACCTGCAGATATTACAATGACCAATGCACAGCATAAATGCACAGATCTTTCTGGATCTCTGTTAATTATTATTTAGGAAAATAAATCTTCCCTACCCTGAGAAGCTTCAAGAAACCTATATATTGGGACCAATTTTTCTGAGGCTCCAGAATACCTAGGCAGCTCCCCTGTCCATCTTACCCCAGCTGTTTTAATCAGCACTTTTATTTGGATATATTTGTAAGATCCTATCTTTTTATCATGATTATCATGGAATAATTGTACATATTTAGAAGGTACAGCGCTATTTTGACATATACAAATATTGCATCTATCTGTTGAACCAAGGCCGATAGCATTTCCATGTCCTTATGGTTTCTTTGTTTGGAGCCTTAGAGAACCTCTCCTAGATTTTCATAAAACATGAAATAGGTTATGGTGAGCTCCAGTGGCCCCACTGTGCTGCGGAGTGGTAGAGCTGACTGTCCCTAACTGTGTGTTGATGCTCTTACTTTGCTTCCCTGACAGGATAAGGTTCTTCTCAGGTGTTCACCCACAACCCCCCGGCCTGGAACATAAGTGATTCCATTAACTAGCTCAGTGACCTGCTCCCTAAATAACTACTGTGAAAACAAATCAGTTTTAAATTCAGATACTTTTCCCCCTAACTTCTCTTTCTTTTTTTTTTTTTTTTTCAATTTTTCTCCTAGTTGCTGTTGAACAGTGACCTGTCAACTCTTCAAGTATTTGACTACAAAATATGCTTGGTAAATAATACAGGGAGATTAACTAAATGGCATGTAATTACTACAAATATAGAGTCCTATAAAAGAATATATTTTATCCATGATTAGAAGGCTTACAGACTTTCCAAATCCATTCTAATATATTTGACAGTAAGCCATGGGAAATTTTAAACAGCAGACAACCTTTATTCAGAATCCATAATGTCAGCTCTAGATTACCGTGTTATTGAAGACTTTGGAGCATGAAGCTGCTAATTTGTTCCCTTTTCCTAAACACACATTTTCCTGCTCAGCATATTGTTGCCAACTCCCGTCAGCAACAGCTACAAACCTCCCTGTGCCGAAGCTGCACGGAGTTGAAATTTAAGTTGATTTTTAAACTTTGCCACTCTGACAAGATATATTCCATTCTGGCTCACACTCAAACAAGTCAATTAAGTAAAGCAATGAAGCAGTGCAGGAAACTCTAAATTTTCCTTCTTCTATTTTTTTTATTTAATTGGTATCCAGGAAGGCTGGGCCTACTATCTCTGGCAAGGGAAAATGTCCACGCAGTAATTGTCTGAACAGCTTCAAAATGTCACTAACAAAACAAAACCCTAATCTCCCAATAACAGGACTTGGAGCACCTGGAGGACCCCCTCAGGAACCTGCACTACGTTTTTAACTGGTTATCAGAAGAAGCAGAAATGGTAAGTGCATCTCATCCTCATCCACTCTTTCCAGAAATGAGTGTTCATCGCAAAGTTGCAAATGCCATCCCGCGGGCATTCACGACACTTTGGCATTGACTGTTCCCCCAACAGCTTGTGGCGGTGACCACCATGGCCCCCTGGCACAACTTTCTGCAGGCCATGGGGCTGTGCCCAGCCCCTGCTAGGGCTGGCTGGACATGCTGTGGAGTTGGCAGCTCCGAAGCAGACCTCAACGCGTAGGAGCTATCCCTTGCTGATTGAGGGTAAGACTTGGGGTACATCTTATACCAGACCCAGAGGGTTCCAGTGGGATGAGTGCACACTGCTGCAGTGCCCTTCACATTACAGCGACCGGTCCTTAGTGTCCCTGCCTCTTGTTGCATTCCCCAGTTCTACAGGTGTTTCTTGGGACACTTCACAGATAAATAATTTGCATTCAAATATTTACCTCAGGCACTTCTTAGGGAACCCAAAGTGCACATGAGCATGGATTCTGAAGTCACCTGCTCCATTCTAGCAGTGTGATTTTTCTACAACATACTTATCTTTGCATTGGTTTTACGTGGTCTACTCAATTCTTGTTCTTATCACGTGAGATAATGTATGGAAAACACTCATAAAATAGCAGCTGAAATTTAATTACCGCTATGATTATTGTTGTTAGAGCCAAATGTTGATCTAAATGCTAGTGAAAAATAATTTGAAAAATTAGTTGAATATGATAAAAATTCTGCTTTCCATCCTCAAGTTGCTCAGAATCTACAGGAAGCTTTCCCGCACACAAAGGTGAAATAAAATCAATTATAACTATAGAAGTTATACAACATATTGTGTAGATAGTGCATTATAGTATAGTTTCATTGCATCTTCTTGAGATCAGTGGATTTCTACTTGACAAATACATTCGCGATGCAAAGGGTAGCTGAATATAAATACAATTTTGTCATTATTCAAGTAAAGTACTATAGGATTATTATAAAACTAACATTTAAATGTATCTTGCTTTAAGTTAAATTTAACAAGAACAGATGCCCTAATTAAACAGCTTGCATATTTTCTATGCCATGTTCCCTCAAAACTAGGCTAACTCATGCTGAAACACTTGTCAACCACTGCTGGAATTTCTACTTATGTCATGACTCCTCTTCAGCCCAATAACTAAAGAGGCTTCAAGAGGAAAGATAACATAATACTTGTTAATTGCTGTATTAATACAATTAATGTAATTAATGCAATTAATATAATATTTTATTGTATCAGAGCATTTTCATCATCTGCCTCTCATAATATTAAATGAGAGCTCCCAAAAACAGTACTTTGTGTTATCCTAAAAACTCAACACTGTTTCTGAATGGCAGCATAACAACTGCTGGTCTGTGGAACATGATTCTTTACACCAATCCAGATGGCGGAGGGTACCAGAGCCAGCCCCTTAGGAATATGCCCTCTTCTCTCTGTTAGATGAAACATACCTATTGGAAAGATCTTAATGAGAATACTTAGTTAGCCTTCAGGCAAGGACTCAATTGGCTTCCTGTGGAACCCAGCCTTGGTCCTGGGAGGGACGCCACATGGTGTACTCAGTATAATGGAGAGGAAAGTTTGTTCAGTGGCCCAGATCCAGAAATGAGTTTGACAATAGCAGCACCAGCTCTAATTAGAGAGGAAAACTCTCTAACATTTGTCCCTTCTCTGAGGAGTTTCTTTCACTGTCAGTCCTCTCAAATAATGATAATATCAGCAAAGAATCTTAGAAGAAAAAGATAAGGAAAACAAAGATTTTGTGACCCTGGTTTTCACCAGCACCTTGGAGTGAGTTCCTGAAGGCTTCAAGATGAAACCGGCACAGCGGGGTGTTGGCCCTTTAAGGAGCTTCTTGCCCATGTGCGTTTATAGACTGAGTAGCTGGCAGGAGCTGACAGGTGCCACTGGCTTTATGGATGATCGGTCCCTTGTGTCCCTTTGAAAACATATGCATTTGAAGCCTTTTTTCCCTTTGAACACAGAATGCAGATGAAAGGAATTTTGTTGCTGATAACAAGCAGGCCTGCCGTTCTGTAACTTGAAAGCCCACCTGTACTAAAGGTGAAACCTCAGCCCAACCCTTGGGGAAAAAAATAAATTAAAAAGAGTGGTTCTCTTCTACTCTGAGACACACCTCAAGTCCCAAGAGTGAGTAATTAGAGAAAATCCCGGTTCTGCCTTGCTGGGTTTTCAATTTCCATGTTCTCCTCGGTAAGACCTTGACATTACTGGAAACCATGATCTATTCTGTCCTCCTAAGATTATGCAACTCTAAGTGTGGATGTTCCCTCGTGATCGGGGCACACAGACTTTGGGGGTTAGGCATGCCCAGTCAGCTGTTCACCCTTCGTGACTGATACAACCTCACCCTACATAACTATGTGAATCAGTGATTTAAAACAGCCTGCAAAATCACCTTTGCTTCCCATACTGACAGTACTTGTTTTCTGGCACATCCTCCTTTCCTTGTGTGTTCTCTCTACGTAAAGAATTTATCTTAGATGTGTGTTTCTTGTTTTAATCCTTCTAAGTTTGAAGCATCTGATTCTAATTCTACCTGGATTTTCCCCCACTGATGCACCCTTTCTATCCTCGCCAAACTTGTACCATTTTCTCCATCCTGTCTCCTACACTGATGATGCTTAGTCACATCCAGAAGCTTCTAAATTTGTATGCCAATCTCTGAGTGTCAGTAGTTCCCAGAATGCTTATATAGGGGCCTGGCACCCAGAGAGAGAGTATCATCCCGTTCACTTTATGGGTGTGGAATCCATGCAGAAGCGTCTTCTTAAAGCCATGCTGCCCTGGCTCAGCTATGCAAAAAGGTCAGCAAGAAGCAGCTGATTGTCAAGAATCCCTGAAATTCATGAGACATCTGTGACTCATTATCCTCTGAATTAAGGTTTAAGAACAATTCTGTGTAAACTGATAATTCCACCCCTCAAGGGTCCACTGAGTATCTCTCTGTTTCTGCCTGTCACACTGGCTCAGCCCAGGTAAAGACAGAACCTACTTTTGCAGGTCTATGAAAGCCCTTGGGACAATTCCCAAAATAGGGAACCAGGAAATGAAGGAATGTGTGTGTCCTTTACTCTCTGAGGTAATTCTGGGAGGTTTCTGTTTGTCTTCTACTGACTTGAGCCTCCATTTCTCGCAGAAGTAAACTTGTTAATGAAAATCTTACTGATTTTCCTACTTTTTTATAGCATTCTTCTGTATTTTCTCTACCCTTATTCGATGTATCACTTTCCCAATGAAATACTCATATCCAACTGTTTACATCAGGGAAAAACAAACTGAGACTATAGAGACGATACTAGGAAACAGATTTTCTGTGTAGAATTCTGATACTAGACCACCTGGATGCCAATACAAATCTGATGGCTGATAGCTGGAAGAGTGATAATCCCTCATGTATCAAAATAGCACTCATCCCAGCAATCCTGTCAATCTAGCACTTGGGAGACTGAGGCAGGAGGATCACCAAGAGTTTGAGTCTAATCTGGACTACATAGTGAGTTCAGAGCCAGCTTTTACTACAAAGGAAGGAGGTCCTAGCACCCAAACCAAGCCAAACCACACCCTCACTTCTGGTGGTACACAGCTGCAATCAAAACTTTGCAGGAATGTCACCAGGAGTTTGAGATTACCCTGAGCTACAAAGCACAATGACCCTATCTTAAAAAATAAATTTAAAAAGTTAAAAATAAAATAAAAGCGCCATTGCTAACACTCTAATGTTTATCCGACTGGGTGTAACAGACATAAGGACAGGTGCTGGCCTGTGCAGAAAGTGTAGCAGTTGAATGGCTTAGTAAAGTAACAGAAATAAGAGCCGTAGAGCTGGCTGGGTTTTGTTAACCACCTTGTACACTTTGAAGAAAGACAATACCAGATTTCCAACAGACAACTACAGTCTCTGCATGCTGTAAAGGCAGGGTTTTTTGGTAACACTGCAAGAGACCACCATCTTCTGAAGCTAGAGCACAGCCCATAGCAAAAATTATAAACATTATTAAATATAATTTCAATACTCAAGAGATAGCTTCAACTGCAGATAAGGCGTTAAAGAGGCAGATACCCCACATTGCTCATCCAGAGGGCTGTCAGCCAGTTCCGTCCTCGGCCATTCCCAGGTTGGGGCGATGGAGATGAAAGGAACAATCATGCTGGTAAGGACAGATGTCCTGGGTGGGCTCACTGTGCTGAAGGCTGGTCCAGCCCTGTGGCTGTTTATGCCTGAATAGCCGATCGCAGCAAAGGAAGCTGAGTTCACCATGTGTCCTAAAGAAGACCACTGGTGGCAAATAGATCCCAGCAGATTCCTTCAACTCTGGAAGAGCAGTGATTTTTCCTAAATATGAAAATTACTCTGGCATCTTCACCACCATGCTCTGCCAGCTTACAGAATGAAAGAGCAGACAGAATTACTCCGAGCAACCTGAGGTAGTAACATGACCATACCTAATACTGACTTGAATCAAAAGACTCATTTTAAAGCAAGTGAGATTTGACAGTGGGCTCATTACCAAAGTATTAACTCTTCCTGTCATATACTTTATTGGGCCAATGCGGGTGTATTGACAAAATTAAAAATAAATTATTAAAAGCTCATCAGAGATACCAGCTTGTAGATGATACTCAATAGGGTAGGAAGTTTTCCCCAAGAGTGCTGAGCATACACCAATGGCAGAATCAAGAACTAGAATTCATCACTCTGAAAACTAAGAGATACTAATATGTTTAGCCCTTCCCTTCATTAGTCCCCAAAGCCAGTTGTGAAATTTGTCTTTTCTGGCCCTGCAATACTATGCTTTACTGAATTAAAAGTCTTCTTTTCCAGAAAGGAATATTCTACTAAGAGACACAGTAAGTAGTCTATTCAACCTAAAATGTTGGCTTACTTTGGGCTCCATGGGCAGACAGGCCAACGGACAAAGTAAAGTTGAAGTTTGCTTTGCATTTCTGTTGTGCCATAATTCATAGTTTAAATCTATAATCACCAAGATGATATTCAGAGGTGGATCGTTTGAGAGGTAATTAGTTCATGAGAAGGGGCCCTCAATATAAGATTAGTGTCCTTATAAGAAACACCAAAGAGATAATCTCTCAAAATTTCTCTCTGACATGAGAAATAGCAAGAAGACATGTGACAACCAGCAAAGAGATAATCTCTCAAAATTTCTCTCTGACATGAGAAATAGCAAGAAGACATGTGACAACCAGGAAAAGGACCCTCACTGATACATAAATTGGGCACCTTGATCGTGGATTTCTTGGACTCCAGAATAATGAGAAATAAGTAATTGTGTCTAAGCCCTCACTCTATGATATTTGTTTTGCAGAAAAGGCTGGCTAGGGCAGAGATAACCATGCTAGATATTGTGATAAACTGAGGCAGCTACCGTTAGAAACAGGGCTCAGTCACTGGCCTCAGTATTTACTTGTGTCTCTCTCTTTCTCCATGTAACTCTGTAACCTTTAATTTTTTTTTCCTTTTACTTCTGAGTGTTTGTCTTCTGAAATCACATTGGAATGAGATTTGGTTGATAAATAGTTTTAGGACAAAGGACCAAACTATCCCCAAAGACAGCAATATAAGCTTGCAGCAGAGATCACACCTTCAGGAGCTTGAAGCAGGAACCAGTGTCCCATGAAGGGCATCTAGGCTGCTCCTCCAGATAAGAGCCATCCTCTCAGGACTGGAACCAAGTTGCCCCCTACAGTAGTGATGGCTTTCCTGGAGCTTGGCAGAACCAGTCCAGAGACCACATCACACAGACATGGCCTCACCAGGGTTACCTTCTCTTCAAGCTATTCCAATCTCTTGCACACCTTGTAACTCTCTGCACCCAGCACTGAGTAAAGCTCCTCTCCTGCCTTTCCTGACTGTCATTACTTTGATCACCACATTGGAGCAGGTGGCTGAGACTGGTCATTTGGGACCTCTGGATCCATCACTTTCTCTGTAACAGTCTCTGTCACTGTATCACAAAAACGGGGAGGACTATATCTGAAAACATGAAAATTTATTAGAATGTATCCTTGAGCTTTACATTTGGTGCTAATAGTGAGTAGGAGATTAAAAAGTTTTTGATCAGGTCAGTAAGTGCTAAGACAACGTATGTGTGAAACTGTCTTCCTGGCTGAAACATGAATTGCTAGGAGGAACAGGGTTAGTTAAGAAGCTGGAAAAGCAACATGAGGTCAGCTCAGCTATTCACAAAACAATTGCACCTTTCTGTCAGACCAGCTCTTTGCAAGCTTTACCAGATGATGTGAAGTGCTGGGTGAGGTGTTTCAGTAGGTGCACACTTGACTCAAATAAAGACTTCTTGGGAGCACAGGAAAAGATGAAATGTCTGTCTATATAACTGTAGCACAAAGAAAGTCAAAATGCTACGGAAGAGGTGCAGACAGAAAGCAGTAAACCCTGAGGATTAGGTAAGACCACCTTTAAAATGATGCCTGCACTGTGTTCTCCTTTGACCAGAGTTTTGTTTTCTATGACTTCAGCCACCTAAAGATAACCATGGCCTCAAGGTGTAAGTGTTTGGGCTGTTTCAATCAAGAGACCACAGCTACGTGATCAGTATTGCAGAACAATGTTTCAGCTGTTCCACTTTATTACTAGCTGTGATTAACCTCTCCCTGAGCCTAAATCATGAGATTATCAGAGCTATATATGCATAGCAATAAAAATATATAGGGTAGTACTATCTGTGACTTCAGTCATTCACTAGAGGTCTTGGGACATAGTCTCTCCAGATAATGGGTATGGATTAATTACCAGTCTTAGCAACGCGTGGACTTAGGGATAGAGCCCAGCTCTTCAACCTAAAAGTTACATAAAGCAAAACAGGCCACTGAATCTCAGTCTGGCATGTTTCCTTATGTATAAAATGAAAATAAAATCTATTTTTTGCATTATTTTTATGGTTAATTTTCTTATTTACAGGGAAAAAAGCAAAACAGAAAAAAGGGTAGAAATAATACATAATTTAAAAAAAACAGTAAAAAATCACTAAATGATAAATTACATACTGTTACCTTAGAAGTAGTTGGTCAAGTCACAAAATCAAAGCATCAAAAGTGAACAATCAAACAATGACAGCACAAACCATTCTGTTGGATGAACTAACAAAAAATTAGTAGTGTGGTTATCTATCTTGCACACTTAAACATACATATATATGTATAGTTACATCCTTTAGAGCACTGTATTGTCTCTCTAGTTTTAAATAATAATAATAAACTGAAAGAATAAGATCCAAAATGTGTAATACATATTGAGATAATGAAAGGAAAATAAAATCTATTTTATGTTGACGATAACAACTAAAATCACACATGAGTGTATAATTTCTGGCATCCTGCAGGACTCTGTATACACTGCTTGCTGAATTTCTGTTGTGGTATAAGTTAAGAAGCTATAGAAAAATGCCAAGATAAAGTGTCTGGAAAGACCAGAGGTGTCAGAGCAGAGATGGTGTGTTGTCCAGGAAGGAAAGAAGGGAGGCAGAGGAAGAGGGAAAATCGTGAGCAATGCTAAGAGGTTACAAAACATGAACTGCGTGTGTGAAAAAGGTCCCTATCACATTTTATTGGTTCAAAAAGAAAGCAACCTGGAAAGACCGTTTAGGTCCAGAAAAGAGAAAGTATAACAAGAGGCCAAAGCAGTTTAGAAATTATTTCAATGGAGGACCATCGGAGGCTGTCAGTGGAGTATGGGCTACCATAGCATCTCCTAATCATAGATGTACCTCAGGGAAACTTGCATATTTAGTAGAAGTAGAAATGATTATAGACCATGACACTATACTAGCAGGCAGAGCAATGATCCAGTTAGTACTTCTGAATGATCGAATTAAGGATTGGATAGATATGTTAACTGTGGCAGTGTAACATAGCACCTGAGAAGAAAGTATAGAAGTACAACCAAAGATTGCACTGCCATTCTGATACCAAAATATTGTAAACATGAGGATAGCATTATTAGAAATAATTACCTCAGAGGACGCAGTACAGAAGAGAGGCTGGATCTGTCCAAGGTTTGAACTTTCTTTCTTTCTTTCTTTCTTTCTTTCTTTCTTTCTTTCTTTCTTTCTTTCTTTCTTTTTTGTACCAAGGATTGAACTCAAGACCTCACGCTTGCCAGGCAGGCACTTATGCTGCTGAGCTAAATCCCCAGCCCGAGGGATGGAACTTTCAAGTTCCAGATAAATGCATGAAAGTAACTACAAGTAAGGCAGGAAAAATTCAGCCCTTGAGTGTGGGACAGAGGCTGAGGCTCTGAGGATCCTGGATTCCCACTCCACACATACACTGGTCATAATGGTCACAGGGTGAAATAGCAAATGCTGCATATTTAGGAGAATCCTGACATGTGAGTTGCAGGAGAAGAGATGTGAGAGCAAAAGTAGGAGAAGCAGAAGATAGGTTGCCATGGAAGCCCATGGAAATAACACGCCAAGAGGGCGTTTCAAAAACTTGATAGAAAATAAAAATGTCGTAGATGAAACAAATAGTCATTGAACCTGGTGAGAGACTAAATTCACAGAAAGAGAACTGCTGTTAACTAATGATGTATAACTCAAAAAAATAGGATTTGGGAGTAAGTGGCTGATTTAGGAAAAATATTATTTAGGAATGCAGAGCAGGTGGACATGGACCATATCGACTACCATAAAATAGAAGGTGACTGTGTTCCTGGGAAATCTTCAGCAATACCCAGAGGCATCCTGGTCACCATGGCAGGGCAGGCTGCACACTGGCGCCATCTAGCGAGTGGAGGACAAGGGTGCCGTGACCTGTATTACTGCGCCAGGAAAGCCAGCACCATGCAGAATTATGTGTCCTGAATGTCACTAGAGCTGAGGGCAAGGAAATTTAGTAAAGGACAGAAAGAGGGGGGTTGGGAGAACAAGATGAAGGATGGATTTCCCACTGTGCCACTAGGTAATGTTTGCACAAGTGGGTGAACTAGATCCTCGAGAGGAAACGTTAAGTGTTCAAATGAAAAAAGGTTTCACCGATGGAAAAATATCCCAAGTGGATACGAGTTAGACTTAGGTGTGACACTTCGCCACCGAGAGGCCACTTCGTCTAGTACTCGCGACAGCTCTCTGAGCACATCTAGCTGCACGCAGAGCACACTGATCACCGTTCTCCTCATTTCTCCCCGTGCAATGTAAATTCTGCAGCATCCTCATGACTGCTCCTTCAGATAACCACAGCTCTACGGGCCTGATGTTTCCCATGCATTAATCAGCGAGACTGCTGAACATTACTAAAATCCCACTTGTAATTTATGATGTCAGATCTTAAAATGGCTCTGAATATTGTCGATTCCTCTTCAGTAGTGTTTATATTTTCACTTGCAAAAAATGAGTGTTTGGTGCATTTTGTCTCTTTACATTCTTTGCCCTTCTTCCCTCCTCAATCTCAGGAGGTAGCACAGGCTCAAACTTCGTGGAAAAGAGAAGCACGAACACCCTCGGTCCCTACCACTTCACTTGTCCCCTCTCTGTATCTGCATCTAAACCTCGGCCTCTTCTCTGGTTGCAGTAACATGTGCACCCCTGCTGTCACCAAAGACCCCCCTGCTTCCTCCCACCCCACCCCACAGTTCCTCTCTCTTCATATACGTTATTTTCTTCATAATGCTATCATCATCTAAAATTGTTGTATTCAAGTATTTGTTTTGAATGTCAGTTATCTCTAAAAACTATCCGTGAACTGTGCTGCAGCATCGCAAGGACCTAGAAGAGTCTCTAAACCACATATGTTCCTTTTTTTCTATGTCTAGTAGACAAATACACACATACCCACACACACAGAAAATGACCGTTTCTTTCCCTTTGCTGAGAGTGAATACTGAAAAGATTTATGCTGAGCAAGATGAAAGCTGCAGATACATACATTACTTGGCCTCTACTTGGGGATTCTCTCCTACTCCTCTGGTCCCTTCCACCAACCATAAAGCCTAAATTCAAAACGCAGACCCACTGCATATCCCCTTTGGGAAGTAGGAAAGCACAAGAAACTGGCTTTTTACAGAGATTAGACTTGAAAGTGGCAAAACTAAGACTTCAACAATAGGTACCTAGGATAATTTTAAAGACCCAGATTCAGAAGGTATAGTTGAATACAGTGGATTTATTATCATAGAGCCCAGCATCATTAGATGTTAGAGGCAGTGGGTTCATGCAATGCATCACACATAAAAAACAATGATATACCAAGTCAATGAATTTAAAAGTAAGTAAAAGAAGTTGTGCTTGGTGGCTTGTGCCTATGTAATTCTAGCACTCAGGAAGCTGAGGCAGGAGGATTGCCATGACTTTGAGACCAGCCTAGTCTACAGAGTGAGTTTAAGGCCAAGAACTCAAACAAACACATATAAACAAGTTCCAAGACCAGGAATATTTGACCTATAAAATCATCCATCTAAAGATACTTTGTTATCTCCAAAAGTTTCCAGCATACATGACACAAGGGAGCTCTTAAGAAGCCAATCTTTTTTTTTTTTTGTTTTTTACTCAATGCATCCTTTGTTTTATTTTTTTAAAATTTTTTATTATTTTGAAGGTAGTAAAATACAACAGAACAATACAGAACAAAGCCAATTGAGACAGTGCAGTGAGATTGGTACAGAACTTCACAGCAGGTTACCGGGTAACAGTAATAGGTACCATAGTGTATCTCCTTATCTTCACAATAGCAGTTCTTTCAATTAGGTATGGCAAAATAAAACCAAATACAGAACATTATAGAACTTAGCAAAATAGAATATTGAATAGAGCAATACAATTAATCAGAACAAAACAAAACAGTGATAACAATATTTGCCTTCAAAGAGATGGTAGAAGGAAATCCCCATTTGGTATATTGCATATGGTCAACCTCCCAAGAGATATGCTCAGACCTCTGGCTCCCATTTGCTAATGGGGTGGAGAGTGGATGGAATGTTTGATTCTCAGCCCATGTGCTGGTAGGCTCACAGCTGCTTACCAAGGAGGCGAGCAGGCTGCTTGGCTTCCCAGTGCCCTAAGTACCAACATGGCATGGATCTAGGGAGATGCTGGCTGGTTGCCTCCCTGGGGCAGCCACTACTTGCCTGAGCCACAGTTGCTTACCAAGGGAGCGGGTTGAAGAAGCCACACCTTAAAAAAATTAAATATTAATAAATGCAGATTTGTCATTAGCTGTCTCTCTTTCCGTGAGCACCATTTGTCGTCTTCAAATCAAACAGAATCATCTTTGTCTGTGGGGTCGATCCCAGCCTCCTAATCATTGTCCAGGTCTTGGGCTAGAAGTCTCTGAGAAGGGAACCTGTGTATCAGCACCAAGCACGGTTCTCACACACATCCAGACAGCTGGCACTAATGTGCATGTGGGGAAGCGTCAGCCCCAAGGATGGAGTAACCTCTTGTCAAATACGTACCAGCCACAAAAAACTGGGGTATGGCTGAAAGAAGCTAGAAAGAGTTGGCATCTTGCAGTAGTTTCTGAAAAAAGATACTAAGAGACAGCAAGGTTTCCCCATCACTGTGAATCACTTGAACATCAAAGAACATTCAGCAGGGTAAAGCATGCTGCAGAATTTCATTTAGAGCTTCTCACCTGTCATGGGCTGAATATGGGCATCTCCAAAAGTCATACACGGAAACCATGAATACCAGTGTGACAGCATCTGAACATGAGGTCTTTGAGTAGAGCTGGGTCATAAGAAGAGGGCCTTTCATATGGAGGTTCATGCCCTTATCAAAAGAGAGGAGCGTGAGAATTCTCTGTCATGTGCCATATGAGGATCTAGTAGAAGACAGCCCTCTGCAAAAGGGAGGGAAGCCCTCCGCAAGACATGATGCCTACTGCTCACATGAGGTTGAATTTTCCAGCTTCAGAGCTAAAAGAATAAATCTGTGCAGTTTAAGCAACACAGTCTATGTTTGGGATTAGTTTGACATAGAAAACTTGTTACAGAAGCCCAAACTAAGAGGTAACTCTCTGTACACGCACACACACACACACACACACATACACAGTCTCTCTCTCTCTCTTTCTCTCTCTTGCTCTCTCTCTCACAGAAGAACAGTTTAAATGAGATTGTCACCTGGCAATACTGTACGATTTGAGGAATATAGAACATCTTTCTGGAGTTATAATGGAATTTGTTCCACCGCTAAAAGTGTTAGAAATCACAGCAGAAAGTAAAAAAATTACTCTGGAGATTTTAGCATGTAGAATTTGGAAGCAAAACAATTGCAGTGTGAATTAGAAAAGTACAGAAATGACAGCCTCTGAGATTGATCAAATAGTCAGAGATTAAGATCAGATAAAGACCCAGCAAACCTGGTCCTCTGGCATCTAGGGATAAAAGCACAGTACACAGAAAACATAGGAGAGTGAAAAGTCCTACAGAGGACATGGTAAAAGTTAGAGCTGAGGCACTCCAAGGTTCCTGTTGCAGGAAACCCTGAGGAAAAATGCAGAGGGCCCAGACCCTGAATATTAGGTACAAAAATCAAGCAAATGAGGCTGCAGCCAGGTGACAAATTACTCTCTGCATGACATACCTTCATCTCTGTGAAAAATGGGTTTCAGATGAGGAATTTTCTCCAAGTTACTCTGCATAAAAGGAATGATAACTTATGGTGTCCTGGGCACTAGTCCATGACCAGTCCCACAGAAGAGTAAGCAAACCTTCCAGTATGGCTGGGCTCATATGCAGCTGTGAAAGGTTCAGGCAGGGATTTGCAGAGACAAAAAATTTAAAAACGAAAAACCTCGTGTCAACACCAGACATGGAGGCTATCTTCTAATCAACGATCTGCTGGCTGGTAGAAATAGCTTTCCTATTGTTAAGGAAGAAAGATCCTTTTTTTATGTCCCTTAATAGATTTTTCTGAAGGAAGATAAACAACTCTTCCAAACCAGTGGTTGCTCCAATCATTTATTTAACAGATTTGTGTTTAACCCACATTTCGCGACAGCCACTATTTCATGTGCTGAGAAGGAAGAAGGGAATCACAGTTACAGTGAACTTTTCACATGGAAGTCTCAGGAGAGAAGTTAGGAAGAATACAGGGAGTTCTAATAAAAAGTGTGCCAAGGTGGTAGATAGAAGGAATCCCAAATGCAGACATCAGGGAAAACATCCTGAAGAAAACGTTATCTAACCCGATTTCTAAAGATTGAAATGGAGTTAGCTAGAAAAGGAAGGATGGGGCTATGGTTACCTAGCCAGAAGCGAGTATATGCACTGGTTCTGAGATAAAACAGAATTAGGAAGGCTTGGAGGGACAAGAAGAAGTTTGGTATGGTTGATTTAAAGCACACGTGAAAGTTAGAGGAAGGTAAAGGAAGAATGCAGAGAGAAGAATTAGGGAAGGTCCAGTGGGTTATGCAGAACCATGGAAGCCTGGATCACGTACATGCATTTAATCAACAAGCCCCTCCCCCTTGGAGCTCCTTCAGCATTCGTTACTGGTGCCATGACACTGACACTTCACTCTCTGTCCAGTGCTGTCACCTATGAGTCGCATGTCCCAGATGGTATCAAAGCACATGGTGGAAAGTAGCCAGCACTTACCTCATCTGGGTGTTCCTCCGCCAATTGCGTTTAGTTGGGTAGGAGTTTGGTCAACATTTTTGATTGATTGGTTAACGCTAGTGAGTGTTTCTTGACATTCAGGGCCTACCAGAAGAAGCAAGTCTCCACAAAGCTCAGGTCACGGAGGCTTGGAAAGAGAGGGACTGCGGTGCAGACAGAAGGAGAAGCAGGAGGGGGCTGTGCTTAACGTGGGCAGGGAATATAGCAAATGGACGTGGACAGGGCAGCTAACACAACTACTTTTTAAAATGCAGCACTCAGTGTTCTAAGTCCTTGATATGTGTTATTTTATTTATCAAAGAAACCCGCAAGAACAGGATTGTTATTATCTCCTATTTCCCGGTAAGGAAACAGAGGCTCAGAGAAGGCGAACGGTTCACTCACAGTCACGTAGAAGAAGTGCTAAAGCTGAGACTCGAATTCAAGCCTCTGGTTCTTCAGTCCAAAACTCATCCCAGTCCATGCAGGATCCTAAGTTCATCAACACGCAGAAACGCGCACAGGGAAACAAGCACAAAGGGCTACGGCCCAGCAGTAATCACGTCCATCTCTTGGAAACAGGGCTTCATGAATCTTTCATTATTAATCGTCTCCCCCATGTTTGCCTGTGAATCGCAGCACAGTAGTGAGTAATAGAAAGTACGTGGAACTCCGGAACATCAACCCAAGAAGATCCTCTAGAAACCCTGAAACGGAAGATTATGCAAACATGGTACCAGAGAGAAGCGGTGGCAGATGCACTGCCTGCTCTGCACCAGGGTGTGTAGGCAGGGGAAGCCTGCGGTGAGTGATAGTAATGAAAACAACCGAAAGCAGAACCTGCCCTAGGAGAACTCTCATACTGATAGGAAGGAACAACAGTAACAAGCTAAGTGAAATCGGGTGCGTGGTAGAAAAGGGCGAGTGACCGAAAACCAAGCAGGCTGGGTATGGGGAGCAGTGGTGGACAGCAGCGCCCCGCTGAGGTGACATCCCAGGACGAGCAGGTGAGGAGCTCAGGCAAGGGCACCCCACAGAGAGGCCGCCCAGGGGGGCTCTGGGGATGAGCTGGGAAGTTACTGGGGCTGGAGTCCATCCAGCGGAAAGCAGGCTGGGAAATTACAGCGAGTGGAGTCAGGGCCAGAGCTTCAGGGGGGACTGCGGACCGGCCCGCCCACCCTGGGAGGCCTGCAAGCCTGGGAGTGACCTGGCTGGGTGTTTGCTGCGGAAGAAGCTTTGTAGCAACTGTGTGAATAGAGGAGGAGTAAGGTAGTGGTAGAGGTGGCGGGAAGCGCTTGGGTTTGCAGAAGGAATGGACACGGGAAGGGTCAGAGAGACAGGAGGTCAGGAAGGGTGACCTTGATGGATGAGCACAGAGGTGGAGCTGAAACTCGCACTGGAGCCCCGGATTCTTCAGAAACAGTTCTTTTTACTACTCTATAAATACGGAGGATGCGGAAGCCTTCCTCTTATTTAACCCCCGGTATGGGACAATGACATAAACATTTACAGCAAATAATTTACCAGAAGATTGTTGTTAAACAAATAATAAAAAAAAAACAGAAAAAAGAAAGCATTAGAGGACTAGTGTATTTCCCGAATTCCCCCCAGTCCCCTTCAAACTCACCTTAAAAGTAACTGTAGCTTACAAATCTTAGAGAAGCAGTAACAATTTGATGCATACATTAAAGACCTTGGGATTTATGCTTTTGGTAGAGCAATATAAGCCATTGTAGGAATTTTGGTGTAGGAATGACAATTTTTTAAAAAATTTAAGTTAACAATAATTTTTTTACTTAAGCTCCTGGCTTGGTAAACTCAGGTTTTAGAGGAAAATAATGCCTAGGCCATCGCTGGGGTGTGGATACAGCCACCCGGGAGTGGCTGCTTTTGGGTTCTCAAAATAGCTTCTGGAGAGCGTGCTCATTCAAGCCGGACAGATTTCATTCGCCCACCTCGTCTTCCTCTGGTGCTGTCTTTTCTTCCTGTGCTCTGAGATTGTGGCAGCCACAGAAATTGACCTTAGTTGGGTTTTTCAGAGCAGATTTGGAAAGAAATGATTGCTTCCAGTGAGACGTAGCTTCAGGACCTGATACTGAAGCCTTGAGTGACAAAACCGCCAATTCTAGCTGGAGAGCAGAGGCTTGGCTTCTATTCACCCACACAGGAATCCTATCTGAAACCCATCACGCCAAACGCGTCCAATCTAGGCCCAGAATCATTTCACATGGTGAATGTGAACCTATTACCTATAATAACCTTTTGAATCTTTATTTCTTATGGCTCTAAGAGTCATAATGGTTGCCCCCCAGTTCTTTCTAATGCCACATTTATTAGTGTCATTACTGGGGTAATAGCCAGTGAAAAAGAATGAGAATATTTTATTTCTCATCTTTCATTCACCCTCCTTGATATTGAATATGAAGCTCAATTAAAAGAACATTGTCCCAGGTTGGACAGGACAATGACATCTTGAAGGCCCCATTAGTGAACACACAAAACTAGGTGGTGACCTCGCCCTTCACCAGAAAAATCCTTGCTAAGTCTTTGTTTCTTTTTTCTCCTCTCTCTCTCTCTCTCTCTCTCTCTGTCTCTCTCTTTGCATTTTTTTCATATCATACTTCTGGGAGCCATGAGACTGGGCCAGTTTCCTCAGAGGAATAGAATACAGGAATAGCAGTTTCTATGCATCAATCATAAATTTCAACAGTGTTCTGCTGAGCCTCTCCTACAGAGCAGGGAATAGAGTGGAGCCCCATGTCTAAGACTGGACTATTTGCTGAAAGGTTTGTATAAATTACAAATTTAAAAGAAAAAAAAGGAAAAAAAGGTAGACATGTTACTAACCGCCATTTACATGGATGTCTCCTGGCCTCCAAGCAGCTGCCAAGTGGGAGGGCGGCTCTTCCCATGCAGGCGGGGTCGGGCCGATCAAGGCTTTAATCTTTTCAATGGCTCCACTTTACCAACTGCTTGGAGGATACAGAGGAGCAGCAGTTTGAGGGCCAGAAAGAATGGGGAAGAGAACCTTAGGATCCTGTGGCCCAGAATGGGGAACCCAAGTTTCCGGCCATGCAGAGATGCACAAGATGAAACTGCAGCACGGTGCTGGAAGCACGGGGAATTATTCTCAGCGAGAGCGCATGAGTTTTGTTGTTCTTGTTGTTTGTGGTACTTGAGTTCAAATACATGGGTACTTTGTCACTCAGCTATGTCTCAGCCCCTTTTTAATTTTCTTTTTTTGAAACAGAGTCTCTAAGTGACCCAAGCAGGGTTTATAACCCTCCCACCTCAGCCTTCCAAAGTATTCAGATTACAGCCCTGTGCCTGTGTCCAAGAGTTTCAAACTGACCTTGACCAGCTTTTTGTTGTGTCATTTGCTAATAGGTGACCTGGAGCAAACAAACTAACCTGCATTTCAGAATCTGAATATTAATGAAAATACCTAAGTCCTAGTGTCACTGTGATGATTCCATGTAGAGTCCATGAAGGAATCCTAAGCGCTGGCTCTGGCTCATAGCGAGCATTTATTGATGCCCAAATCCACCATCAACTTTGTAACAATAGATTCATGGAATCCTGCATGGGTGGTAGACATGAGGGAGGGAGAATAAGGAGGATAATTCTCTCTATAATAGAGACAAAAAGCTTTGATTGAGGAAAACAAGTCCATTTAAACAGTACGAAAGTGCCTGCATAACGATGATCCAAAAAGTGGCACCGACCCAAACCTTCTGAAACATTCCGTTGCTCACGCAGTTCCCAAGGATCTCAGAAGTCACAGAGTGAGATACTTTTCTGAGATGATGTTTCTGTCTCTCTGATTCTATTTCCCTCCCCGACCATCGATCGATAGGGAGTGCAGCAGTAAAAGGTTCCAGGAAGTCCCCTCTCCAAGCATTTCTAAGTCAACAGCGCATCGTTATGAGAGTCATGGTCATACTGACATTTATGCAGTAAAATACACACTCAGAAGGGGAAGGTACTCTGCCTCCTGCTTGTTACCACGGGAGAAAAGAAAGCTCAGATTCAGAGGCAGAGTTGAGGGTATTAGAACCATCAGGTTCGGAAGTAAACTAGAAAAAAAATTCCACCAGATGCTCTGTGGGTTTGTAATGACGCCTCCTCGGGGAAAACATTCTTTTTCCACGTTGATATTTTTCTATAAAATAGGAGAAATAAAATAGAGAAAAATAAAGATGTGTTATCAGTAGCGAGTGGATTGAACCATGAGTGGGATCTTCTGGCAGTTTGGAACTGCGCATGGATAGAAGGAGGAGAATTTCACTCAGGAGCCACATTTCCCCCTACTGCTTAGAAATTACCATGAATCTAGTGGTTTGAAACAATGCAAATGTGCTCTTCAGAATCTTGGAGACCCGCAGTCTGAAAGCAGGTCCACTGGGCCAAGTCCAGATGTGAATAGGGTTGGTGCTTCTGGAAGCTATGGGCGAGAAACCAAACCAGATCCTTGAGTTTTCTTGCTCCTGGAGGCCACTGCATTCCTGCAGAGCCCTTGGCTGCATCTCTCCACCTTGCTTCTGTCTTTGTAGCTCTTTGACTGTCAGGGCAGGTGGTCAGTGCTTTGGGATCATCCTCCCTGGGGGCGGGGGGCAGGTGTAGCACATTTCTCTGTATGTTTCGGTGTGTACTAAGGTGGTGTGTACTAAGGTATGGCCTGGGGTCTATGCCCGGTCTCTAAGTCTGGTCTCTCAGACACTTTTCTCCTGTAACGCTGCTTAACCAATGGCAGCCTGTGTAGCAGCAGGCAAGGGGCTGGGGAGCTCAGGGTCTCTAATAGTAGACTCCGTTTCTCTGGTTTGTGTTTCTCTGGTTTGTGTCCACACTCCAACATAGCACGCAGTGGGGTGAGACTGGCTGGAAGCTGAAAGCCTCCAGTGGAGTCCAGTTGGTGAAGAATGGGGAAATCAGAAACCAATGTAAGAAAAAGCAGATGCTTATTTATAATATCATGAAGGTGGGGACAAAGCTGTCAGGTAGCTGGCTGCAAGCCAAGACGAACACAAGCACGCTTCTCAAAGGTCAGAGGCCCACCGTACCCCTAGGGGTAAGTTGGTTTGTAAAGATACCTGCTGCCCTGATCGGTATAATCTAGGCCAATCAGGATCTTAGCCTCAGTTTCTGGGGTGAAATAAGGGTACTGGGGTTCAGGGGCACACAGTAAATGCATGTAAGAATTTCACAAAAAGCAACTTCCTCAAGTACATAATGCAAAGTAAGCATGTGGTCATTTCTATAGCTGTCAGCTACCAAGATTATGACCTATGTTCCCGCCACATTTCCCTCTAACTGTTCCTGCACCTGGAAGCACTGTGCATGTGTTCCTGCCTTAGAGCTAGCTAACTATGGTCTGATTTCAGCTAAAATGTGAGTGGCAATAAATGGTGGGTGTCTTGTGTCCAGCACTGGAAAGCTAACTAATACAATCTTCTACTTCCTCCTCTGTAACCCAGTCTCTCTCCGCCTCCCCTTTGGAACCCTTGTGAGTACATTTAAAACCCACTCATATAACCCAGAAAATCTCCCTGTGCCATGATCCTTACTTTAACAACCTGTGCACTTCCCAGTTGGTGATTCACAGGCTCCAGGTGTTAGCACATGGTCACTTTAGCAGCCCCTTAGTCAGTCTGATACAGGGGACATTTCCCTATTTCTCCACCTGTAGTAGAAGGAACAGTAGACACACATGGGGCCTGGCAAAGCATGGTAAAGGAAGGAGAAGATGCATAGACAGGGAGGTGGGGAGGGAGAAATAAGACCAACCTTAAGTAAAACCGAGAGCAGCCTGGGGCAAAAGGTAAGAGACGCAGCGGGTGAACCCACCACACAGTGGAAAATGATCATTACCCGCCGCAAAAGTCCCACAACTGCTCTGAGCAAGCAGTTCATCCCCTAAATCACTGAAGCTCCTAGTGCTCTAATCTGTGTCTATTTTTGAGTAAGACCTTTGTGAGAGTCACAGCTCTGTGCTGCCTTAAACCGCTGTTGGTTGAAATTGAAGTTCCCAGCAGAGGATAACGGCATGGAGATCAAGATTCTTTACATTATCACTGTTAAAAAGGAAAAAGCAAAAAAAATTGGATGGCGGAAGCAAGCCCAATCTACTGTGCATGTTTGGAGAACTCTGCTCACATTCTGAATTTGCAGCTCATCATTTCCCCTATGTTGCTGATCTCATTCCTTACAATCAATGTCTGAAGGGCACAGACAGGCAGGACAGTTGAAAGCAAATAGCACTAGTGAGCTGGAATCTATCGGCTCTGAGGGTCAATTGTTTGGCTGTCCGTTCTTTATTAAAGAGGTCTAATGGTTTTTGCTTGAATGTTTGGTAAATATTCTTATTTTTCTGTTAATCGTTGGCTGGCTCAGTTCTCTAATGAGCTCTGGACTTTGGCCCTGCTTTCAAGGTGATGGACATACAAGAGGATCTCTTTAGCCGGTGTGCCCAGGCCCTACTTGTCCCTCAGCTCACTACTTCTTCAGTGACACTCTGGGATAAATGGAAGCCACAGCCCATGGCCAACAGCTGTCAGATCAAGTTCTCTGTCACTTCAAGTCCTGTATGTGCACCATGAAGTCTGGAAAGGCGTCATCACTTTTTTGTGGCTGGGACAGAACACCTGACAAAACAACATAGTTTAAAGGAGGAAGGGGTTATTCTGGCTTGTAGTTGTAGAAGATTCAGTCCATGGTTGGCTGCATCCCACCTCTGGGATGCAGAGAGACAAGGGAGGAGCTGCAGCCCCACCCCTGTGAACCACCTCTTCCCAGAGCCCTGCCTCCTCAGAGCACACTTAGCTGTGGGTTCCTCAGTGGATTAATCCACCCATTCATACGGTTCCCCATGATCCCATCACTTCCCAAAAGGCTCTTAATGCATGAGGCTTTGGGGGTACAGTTCTATTCTAAACTGTAACAGCAGGTCACTGTATCTAAATACCCATGGCCCCCTGTGATTCAGTGTGAAATGGCACAAGGAAGGCAGCACTTTCTTGAAGAATTTAAAGTCTGGGACTGTGGTGTGGCAACCTCCTGGACCCATGATCTTCCTCAGCTTTGCATCATGTCTCCTCTCGCAGACCACCTTGTCACGGACGTCACCAGTCACCACACAGGCACGAGGAGACCAGGCACCGTGCACTGCTTCTCCCACTTTCATGCCTTATGCTAACACATCTATTCTGTAAGTTTTTCATTTGATATTCAAGTTGCCTGGTCATTCAAGCTTATTGTTTTGTTCATTTTTCTTTTATATTTGATTTTTGGGAAATAGTTTTCTATTGTCAAAATGCAAACCATGCAAAAAGGAAACAAAAGCACTCCATGTTTACTTACATGGAGGTAATCACTCAATATATTTGTAAATACTAATCATTTGTATTAAAATAGACAATTTTAACCACTTAGTATTTTGTATTAAAATCCAGGTTTTCCTGTACACCAATAGCATACTCCTGTGGTTCAGCTCAAACTGGTTGTGCTGTTTATGGGCTATGTTCAACTGAGCACACTATTTCCTGTATCTCATTTTGTCATCTATATAATAGGGACAGTGTCTTGGTTACTTTTCTCTCCTTGTCAAAAGGAAACACTCGACCCCCAAAATTAAAGAAGAAAAGTTTTATTTAGCTCACTGTTTGTGGAGGTTTCAGTCCATAATCAGTTGGCTCAGGGTTACTATGTTTACAAAGTAAGGACCCTGGCTCCCTGCTGAGTCTCTTAAACTTCTAAACTTCTCAAGTTGACACAATGTATCAACTATAACAGACAGATATAGTGTTAACTTCCTAGAGTAGTTTTGGGAATTTATATGAAATAAGGTGTGTAACTTAGTGACAGTAACAAAGAACCTAGACATGGTGGCAAAACTTGCAATCCCAGCCCTCTAAGAGGTTGAAGCAGGAGCATTACAAGTTCAAGCCCAGCCTTGACAACTTACCAGTTTAGCAAGACCCTGTCTCAAAATGAAGATGTCAAAATAAATTATTTTTAAAAGGGCCAGGCTGCTGGGCATGGGGGCACATGCCTATAATCCTAGAATTTGGGAGTCTGAGGCAGGAGGATTGCTGTGAGTTCAAGACCAGCCTGAGCTACAAAGTGAGTTTGAGGCCAGCCTGACTATATACTGAGACCCTGTCTCAAAAAGACAAAAAAAGGGGCCAAGGGGTGCAAATGTTCTAGGTTCTATCTGCAGTACTGCAAATAAATAGAGAGATGGTAGGTAATAGACAGATAGATTGTTGAGCACTCTGCTAGGCACTGTTCCAATACATAATTGGTGCTCTCTGGATTTCCAATGAGTGAAGAATTCTGCAACCCTGATTATTTTGCACTGAACATGTTTGCCGTTAGCACGCGATTTTCAGCCACACCGTCTGGAATAGCCATGTTTCACTGGGGCTGGTTTATATGCACCACACTGCCTTCCTTCCTCCCCACGTTATCCTTCTGCTAGACCTCTGGACACTGAGGCTTGACTTGCCCTTTGTTCACCGGCTCGTTCTTTTTTTTTCATGGACTTGCACTGTAGTATTTTATTCCTAATTTGGACTCGTGCCAGAACAAGGAGGGAAATAATTGTCCATTAGGGGGGAAAAAAAGAGAACAACAGCTCAGATTTATCAAGCTGTTTGGCTGGACTGCTAAGTTGCAGGTAGAAGGCCAACCACAGCAGCCATGTCTGGTGACTCTTATTCTTCAGTACTTGGCTTCGAAGCAGCGTGGTGTTCAGTTTCCTAAAGGGCCAGAATAAAAGCTTGCACTCACTGCTGTGCGCGTGGCTGCTCCAGCTCAGCTCTGCTGCCCTTGTCCCCCTCCGTATCCCTGCTTTTCCACCTGCTACACTGCCCTGGGGAACCCGGTGCTGTGCCCGTGCCAGGGGTCCACTCTTCTGTGAGCTCCTCCATGGACCTTTCCTTCCTCTCCTTGGCACTACCCCGAATGTTGCCCTCTCTTCTGAAATCACAAGCAGTTGACATTTTTTGACTTCTAGTTGGAGTTTTTAAAAGTGGGTCCTAGTCTCCCCCCTAAAAGTGACTCTCCTGGTCATAACGTACCTTGCAACATGATTAGCAAATTTATTAGCTTAGGGTATGTGTTTCCCAAAAGTAGAAGCAGCTTTATATCCATACTGCTCACCATAATAGAGCGCATTATGGCAGGATCCTACTAAAGACTTCACATAAACATCTTCTATGTTCTTCTCAAGAACTCTCTGATTCATATTATGTTCACATTCTCTTTAGTCCAGATTTTTAAAAAAAGCCACATGCAGAAAGTTTAAATTGTTCTCCCCAAATCACACAGCTATTAACTGGGAAAGACAGTATTTGAAACAAATCAGTCTGGCTCCAGAGACTGGCTTTCAGGTACTACCCTCTCTTGAAGGATTGAGACATAGCAAGCTCCTGGCCAGAGATGATGTGTATTTGAGGAAAATGCATCAAGGCCAAAGTCAACCATATACTGGGAAATAACTCAAGGCTTGCAAGGGATTGAGATCTTTTCTAGAAACTGGAGAGAAAAATCAGGGCCTCCTCTCCAGAGCTAGACTACCTGTGCTTCCACGCTCATCGCAGGATGCACAGGCAGTGAAGCAGGGGAGCAAAGCTGTCCCCACAGAAGGAGCAGTCATAGGACAAAGGCAACCAAAGTTCCCACAATTGGCACCACCTCTATGGGTTCCCTTCCAAGCTCCAGGGCACATTGCTACAACGGGCATGTGTGCCCAGCTTCTGCCTGCAACTGCCACCAGAGAACAATCCCTTCTGCCTCTGTGGGGTTCAAAAGTTACAAACACAGCAGTGACTAACTAGCAGCCATACAGGCACTGCTGTCCCAGTCCCTCACTCTACCATGAAGAGGACAATAATTATACTCTAACATGAAGAGGCGAGGCTGGTAATTATACCCAACAGGCAACAGAGCATCAGAACTATGGTGACAGATGTGACAAAATATGATCAAGGTCACATAACTGGAACCCACAAGGGACTCCATCTAACCTGAGCTGTGTGTTCCATTTTTTGATCTCATTACTCAAGGTTGCCATCTTATAGAGCCATGGGACCCTCCCAGGAGGCAGGGCTGTTCGAGTTGATCTGAAGGTTTGGCTGATGGGTGGGTGAGGGCGCTGGGGGGCAGTCCAGAAGCTTACAGTAGCCAGTGCAGGCACAGAGGAATCAGTGACCAGGACTGTTAATCTGAATACACATGTATGTCTTATCTCAGTCCCCAGCCTTCATTGGACAGTGAATTAATAGTTGCTGAAACTAATGACAGCCTCTAGCCTGCCAGAATTAGAAGACCGGGATTCCTTCACAGTGACGGTGGACTGGAAAGCACACATTCCACTTTTTCCTCCTGTAATCCCACTTAAAAAACAAAGTACAGCAGAGGAGTCCAGGGTCAGCAAGGGTTAATGAGCTGCTTCTAATCTCAACATGCTGCTTTCCAGTGGGCGGGGCCTCTTTAGAACTAGGTTTTTTTTTTTTTTAATGCACATCCTTTTTTTTTTCTCACACTACAAGGATATGACAGGGAAGAGCAGGAATGGACAAAATGGTGGGCAAAGCAGATATTTAGATGTAAAAATAAAACCTTCACTGTTCTGCATTCAGGAGGTACAAGCATTGACAATCATTACCCTGGAAACAGCGTTAGCTGGCTGCACATTTCTTCTCTGCTCTGCCCATTTCCAGCGACAAGGCCATCATGAAGAAGGATATTCAAAGACATCACATCTATAACCTTTGCCAAAGGCACACACAATCTTTGGAAGAAAGACTTTTATTTTCCCCGTCACCTTTAATGCTGGATACACCAGCTGAAAGCTGAATTCCAAGCATAAGGTCACTGCATGGAGACATCCTACAGACACCCAGCCTGAAAAGAAATCTTTTCTGAATGTCACTCTCATTTCAGCTCCCATTTTCCTCATCCAGCCCAGATGCACTAATTGGTTTTGCTGTCAACAGAAAAAACAAAATAAAACATTATTTGCCAACATCCCCTGTGGAGGCAGTCGTGCCCATAATGAGCTCAGGTCTCAGTTTGGGGTAATTAATTGAGCTACACATAGGAAAGGCCTGAAGCCCAATTTCTTTGTTTACAATTCTATGAACGGCCATGTTTCGAAAAGAATCTTGTACATTTTGTCCTATCTCAAGGTGTAGAAAGAATCATTTAGAGATCCACAGAGTGAGAATCAGATGGGAGAAGTTTGCATTTTTCTCTGTTCTATTATAATTTATTCTTTTTTTATTTAAAGAGTAAAAAAAACAGAAAAAAGGTAGAAATGTTACAGAATTTCAAGAAAAGACGATAAACAGTAAGAAATCACTAGTTGATACATTACATATTGTTCTTTTAGAAATAGTTTTTCAAGTTACAAAATTAAAGCACACAAAGTGAACACTTGTAGTTCTTACTTTTTACACTAGAGACACAATATGATATTTATAAATATGATTCTTATTTATGTCACTAATGAGGATAGGCTCAAGTTGTCTTCATTTGCCTATGAAGGCCTCAAGATCATCATTTTTATAGCTGAGTAATATTCCATTGTATAAAAATGCCACATCTTTTCCATCCACTCTGCAGTTGATGGGCATCTTGGTTGTTTCCAGGATTTAGCTATCACAAATTGTGTGGCTATGAACATGGGTGCACATATATCACTGTGATATGAACTTTTCAGTTCTTCAGAGAAAATACCCAGGAGGGGGATAGCTGGATTGAATGGGGCTTCCAATCCTAGTCTTCTGAGAATTCTCCATATGGATTTCCATAATGGTTGCACCAGTCTACATTCACACCAACAGTGGAGCAGTGTTCCTTTTTCCCCACAGCCTTGCCAACATATAATTTATTCTTTATTCCAAGTTTTATTCTTTTACAGCTTATTTTTCATAGCACTCTTCTTTTTTAAAAAAATTGTCCCTTTCTCTCTTGTGCATAACAAGGCTACATATCTCACATTGCTGGCCTGCTGACCCCAGCTACTTGTTTCATGAATCTTACTTTATATGAAAAAATCTGAAGGAAAGATATACATTAGCTTTTCATGAGTGAAGATTTTGATACAGGAAAGATATAACTCCTGGCCTGCCAAGATTGTAGTCCCGTAACATGGAGGAGTGAAGGAAGTCATCAACCAAGGGAGGTAGTTAGGAGAGTTTTCATGTAAGTAAGAACAGTGCCTGGGTTCCCAGGAGGGGTCTGGAATGGGTAGCCATAGAGGCCCTTGGTCAGGGGTCATTTATACAGCAAAGTCACAAGGTGGTACAGCACACAATCCACCTAGAGCAGTGATGGTGAACCTTTTAGGAACCGAGTGCCCAAACCACAGCCCACCCTCAAACCCACTTACTTATCACAAAGTACCAACACTGCAATTATCCAATGCTAGTTGCTTGGGCAATGCTTGAGCGAATTGGCTCTTGTGCCAACAGAGAGGGCTCTGCGTGCCTGCAGGGGCACAGTTTGCCACCACTGACCAGTGGACTGACAGATGTAGCTGCTTAGCTAAGACACTACTGATCCCATCCGGCAAAACCCTTGTAGCAAGGGGACATGGAGAGAGAACAAAGGCATTTGGGGAAGGGATGGTTCCAGATTCTCAGGGCTCCCAGTTGGTCAGCTGATGCCTGTCTGGATTTACTGGACCAGGTGGAGCCAATCACAGTAAAATCTCCAGTTTCTGTTCATCGCTCAGGGCAGCAGCAGGCCTGGCCATTGCATCCCCACCTCATGCCTCAAAGCACGAACTCGACATCTTCATTTTTTGCGCTAATTTCTTTGAGGGCCCAATCCATATCTCATTGACTACCTTTGTTACTCACCTGTCATAATTTCACAAGATTCAGAGGACTGGGCAGCAGCAGGCCTCCGTTCATGCAAGAAACTGGCAGCAGAAAAGCAGAGACCAATTCCTGTCAGCGAAGCCCATTCTTCAAGGAAATATCTTCCTAGGCCAGTGCGCCTTGCTGTGGTACCCAAGCTGGTGTCCCCAGACCAGTCAAATGGTATCCCCGGAGTGTGTTAGAAATCAGATTCATCGGCCCCAGCTAACCAAGCAGCTTCTCCAGGACAAAGCCCTGGGGATGAGGTTTAACAAGATCCTCAGGTGATTCAAACTCCTATTGGGCTTTCCAGAATGCTGATTACTCTGGTTGATTCATCTGCCCAACTGTGGTTACCAATTAGGTTTATATCACCAACCTGGGCTCAGCAAACAGTTTTATTGCTCTGGACTTTTATTACTGTAGGACTCCGATAAGAAGAGTAAAGCAAGAACGTTGTTCTCCCTAGTACATTAGTCATAATAGGGGCATTTTCCCTAGGCTGGATTATAGTGTAAGTAAAGTGTTGACTCAGTAATATTGGCTGAGTAAAAGCCATAGACACACTTAGTTATTAGTGAAGAATCTCTGATTTGTTTTGCTTCAGAGGATCACTGAAAGCTGCCAGATTTATTTCTTTGTTCTCTGGAGCTCAGTTATTTTGCCACTCTGACTTTATCTCTTTCTCAGAGGACAGCAAAGCAATCTCAGGCTAAAGCCAGAGGGAGAGAAAGGAGCATGGCCTTTTCTCTCCCTCAGCCTTGGTTAATCCCACAGGTCCTCTGGCTGGAGCTGCTTGCCTGCATTACGGTGCAAAGAGAGACCTCTCCCAGGGGCGACAGAAGCTTAGCATCCTTCAGTCACCATTCAACACTCCATCCCTCTGCCTAGAGAAAGTGGCTCTGAATGGCAGCCCCACTGTGTAACATCATAGGCTGATAATAGTTCTGTTAGATGCTATGTAAAGCATCTTTGGCTAAACTCCTCATTATCATTTGAAAACATCAGATGCTTTAGGATTGCTACAGGTCTTTTAAAATCTCATCTTCCACTCCTGGCAGCACTAAGAGATTCAGTAAACTGGAGTCGCATCTTGGCCCTGAGATTCAAAACCATGATACCACGTGATGCTCTCACATCTCTCTTTAGATCACCTAAAGCTGAACAGTCTGATTGTTCATGCTCAATTTATTTGTGCTCCTTGGTTGCATTCACATGGGCAGTGGGCAGTATAAAGGCAAAGCAGAGTGTAAAAAGCATTTCAATTAGCAACTGGTAGTTACAGTAATTGAGGACTCAGCCTCGAGGTTAACGTATTGATTCATTTTGATAAACTTATATATGCTGTGAAATTCTCTGATAGTTGAATGGCCACCGAGATCTGGCGAGGTAATATTACATGCTTAATAGTATTTCACACAACACCACATATATGAAAATGCATTTAAAAATAAATTTAAAAATCAGCTCCACTGTGAATGAGTACGCAGGAATTCTACAGGTGCCAGGGTCAGCTCAGAATTTTGGTGCAGAACCAGGGATATTTTCCCATCAGTGACTTTAGAATGCATGAAACCTGTCTCTCTTCATCAAAACTGGGCTTAAAACACAGTCTTTTGTCTCCAAACTAGGCCAGGGTGCCCATGGTCATTCCTGAGCTTCATACAAAGACACAGCAAGTGAAAACCATGAGTTTTCTTTTAGGTGCTCAGCGCTGGGAACTGGCTTTGTAGGATTAACAAGAGAGCCTTACATTGTGGCAGCTACTGCTGTTTGTCACTGCCTCTCCTGGGAGCACCGAGCAGGAAGGCTGCAAAGGACTCAGTCTCACAGCACAGGCCGCTCACTCCAAGTATCCATGGTGAGGAGCTTCGCACTGTGCACCCCAGAAAGCCCCCCTCAGACAGGGCGCAGGGACTCCAGAGAGCAAATCCAAGCCGGCATTGATCTGTGTTGGGTGAAGTGGAAACTGTGCACTGGAGGCTCTAATTGGTCTCTGCTTCCAGCTTTGTCTCCTGCTGTTAGAGGGAAGTAAACTCCCAGCCTCTTTGATTTACCAAGTTCCTGTCTCACGATGTGAGGAATAGACTCCAGGACAAGAGAGGTAAAGAGTAGGGAAGTTTATTAAGAGATGGCCCCCTGAGGGACAGCAGGGGTCCTTAAAGCACCTGCCACTGAGGCTCTTTGTCTAGGAGGGGGTTTTGTGGAGTAAAATCACATCACAGGTTACTTTGGTTCAAGCTACCACCAGTCTATAGGATTATAAGTGCAGTCACTTAGCTAATACTTAGATCAATAGAAAAACAAGGTACATAGCAAGGGTACATAGCAGGAGAACAGAACAAAGGCATTTTTTAAGGGCTAGAAATGTGGGTCAGAGAGTCCTGGTCTTCTGTCTCCGTGTGTGTTCACGTTGTTTCTGTGTGTTTGCTGCTCAGGTTTGGCTGACCAGATGGTGGTAGCCACGGGACAGCTGTGGAGTACTGTGTATCCCTGGGGAGGCTGCAGCCCCCATGAGAGCTGCACACCGGGGCTTCCTTTCTATCAACTCAGTCCATACCTCAGACCTGGTTTTCTTTTTTTTTTTTTTAATTTTTTTAAATTTTTAAAAAATTTTTAATGGTATCAGGGATTTTTTTAATTTTTTAAAAATTTTTATTGGTATCAGGGATCGAACTCACGACCGCATGCTTGCAAGGCAGGTGCTTATGCTGCTGAGCTAAATCCCCAGCCCCAGACCTTGTTTTCTTCATGTCTGCTGTGCCTCCATCTCTGCTGGACCCTTTCCAGTTACCCAGCAATCTCCACGTTATTTAGTTAACTGCAGTACTGCTGCTCTGTAGTAGAGGCTGTGTCCCACTCCTCTTCTGGGGACAAACTGGGCTTATCTGCCTCTCTGCAGTTGCTCAGACTTTGGCTCTACCTGCAGAACACGGTGCTCTCTGAAGAGGCTTTCTTTTCCTTGCAATCCTTGCTCAGCCCATCTCCTCTTGCAGAAAACTTTCCACAGCACCAAGACTCCTTCCTGTCCTTGTCCCCTTGGTTTTATCCCTTGTGTACTCACCAGCCACCTGGGTGTGTAGCATGCCCCACAGACAGTTGCCTTCTGTCCTTTGCAGAATGCACTCAGAGTACCTGCTCATGGGGAAATATTCCTTCTGCTTGTATGGTTTATCCTTTGTTGTTATGTTGTGGGGGAAAGACTCCTGAATGGCACACAGAGGTTTTGCTCCTTCAGTCACTGTAGCAAAGATGATGACGGCCCCTCTCAGTGTCCTTACAACTGAGAATGAGGGCAGCAGAGCAGGAGGCAGGGGGTGGGCCCCTTCATTCCCCTGGACCTCAGCCAAATGCCAGGAGTGCTGGGGAGAACTTGGCTGCCTGAGTCAAATCAAAATTAATCAATCAGGGAGTGTATGGAGAAAGTCACCAGAATTTGGCTTCTGTGTATGACTTAAGCATGGCCAACAAAAACAGGGCAGATTTTTCACAATGCAAGCTGAAAAATCTTCATAATTTGGATAAAATCTGGCTCGGATAGCGCATTAATTGAATTAATACTTATTGAGCGTGTATTCTAAGGTAGGATTTGCCTAGGTGCAGGTGACGGTGCAGCTTTCAATGCAAATACTGTCTCTGCTGAATGTAGCACTAGCAAGAAGCCTCCATACAGAAGAGGGAAGGGCTCAGTTTGTTCTTCTCCCCCGGGATTCTAGTGTTGGGATGGCTTTTTGAGGATGAGTTGCCGAGGGGATAGCATAGACAAATGTGTTTTGAAAATCTGTGGCTTATGTAGGAAATAAAACTGAAGTTCAAATTCAAGAACAGAAGCCAGGTAGGAACCAGGTCTCTTTCCAGGCATTGCCTCCAATTTGCACCAAGCCAGAGCAGTTAGAATCATAGCAAGAGGTGAGCTCTTCTGCTAGGAGTAGAGCCAATAAGGACGACAAAATACCTTCAGTCTCCACTCTGGCTTCAAAGGACAGGACAGTTGATCATGTACATTAAAAGAATCCAGAGAACTCACAGATCCCCTGCCCTGCAGGTTACCACCCTCCTCAACCTACTTCAGGATCCTGCACACAGTGACATAAGTGATGCCAAATAATCTGAAAAGAAGCACAGTCGATACACAGTGAATACAGGAAAATAAATAATCATATCCATCAGTATATCACACAGTGATAAGGAAGTCTTCCTCCTGAGGTGTCCCTGGCTGGAAAATGTGTCCCTCACATTTCCTCCAATTTTGTCCAACGCATTCTATGTTCTAGGTAAAAAACAAAAAATTGGCTTTCTCATTAAACTCATGTGCACAATGGTTATTAAAATGGCACATCATTCTAATAGCTTTGTTTACTGTAGTGTGCAAGGTAAATATTCTATTTTTTGATGAGTGCTTGGGTTTTGTTAGCACTAAAACTAGGGCAGGGTGACTGGAGATAGAAATCAAGATACTTACCAGCATAAGAAGATGATAATGAAAGCTCTGGGGATAGTTTTCCAGGCTGTTGAATGTAATTTCTCACATCCCCAAATGTCTATTATAAGGAAACACCCTGCAAAGAATTCCCTAATGGCTATGTGTATGCAGAGGATCATTGGGAAGCCAATGTGCTATGCAAAGTAGATATTCATTCATTCATTCATACACTCATTCATTCATTCATTCATACACTCATACATTCATTCATACATACATACATTCATTTGGCACAGTGTAAGGTACAGGACTAAAGCGGATCAGGTCTTTTGTATCTCTTTTTTCCCACTTAGTTTCCATTCCCTTCATCCCCATATCTGCCAAGGTAGCTTCCATTTCAAATATCAAGGCTACAACTCTCACTTCCTCTTGGTACCTTCCCAAACCTTCCAGATTGGCTCATCTCTACACAACAAAACTACCAAGCCAGACCTCTGTTGGAATAATCGCTGCATTTCCTTACCCGCTTTTACCTCCTTGCATATTTCATTGGATTATAGCTGCTTTAGAACAGATGGCATGCTTCAGTTTTCATTCCATTTAATCCCAAATCTTTTTAAATCAGACCTCACATGGTAGGAAGAGATTGCCACCTACCAATTTATCTTCTCATTTTTCCTGATATTGAATATATGTTTATTAAATGAAAAAACAAATTAAAAAGGCAAGAGATCTTGGTTTGAGGTAGGAAAATGGGGTTGGGGCAAAGCAGTCAAACAATGGGGCAAAATCCATCAGGTTATGGGTTCCCAGCACACGTGGGCAAAACGCACAGGATCTGGGGTAAGTCTGCAGCTCCCAAGCACTATACAGGGAACCAGTAAGGAAAGTGCTGTTTTCAATTCTTCATTTACATCCAGGAGGAAGCCAAGCTAGTGTTTCCTGAGGGCATTTTAAATCTGGTACCTGGGCAAGTGAGTCCCAATGCCTTACTTGTTTGGAGAAGGCAGTCCAGGAATTCCAAATGCAAAAGACTACTCCAGAGTCTACTCACAGGCCCTCTCTCACTCTGTGTTGCATACTTCCACCTGCAGCAAGTGTATATCTCAAACTACCTCCTCTGAGGTAGTTCTTGGTTTGAGATACTAAGAATCTGGAAAGAATTCCTCCAGGACCCACCATCTAGTGACAGGTTGACACTATAAAAGTCACCTGCTGCATGCTTTCTGCATTTTTAATAAGGAAATTCAGTGATAGAGTTTTATGGCCTAGAATTCATTCAAATGTCCATGGATTTATTTCATAAGAATTTATTATGTCATTAATAGGAGGAAGTGGGAAGATGTGAACATCTGTTCTCAGACTCCTCAGAATCCTACGGGAAAGTGAGAAGGAGCCAGGTTCAAATAAACATACATGAATGTCCCTACTACAATCAGATAATTCAAAGAAATGCAAAGTAAGATTAAAAAAAAGTCAAAAAATGCAAAGGCATGACCAATGGAACATAATTTTATTTCTAATTTCCTAGGAGAACCTATGACTTCAGAAAATGTTTCATGAAGGAAAGTTGGACACAAGATAGACCATAAAATGGGCTACCACTGACTCCACTGTTTCCAGTTCCAAAGTCCAACAATTGACTGTGTGAAGGAGAATGTATCCCAGCCAAATCTCAATTGTTGACCCCACAATGAGGCTAAGGTAGCAGCCAATGATCTGGTCCTAATCAGTAGCTATGTATAGACTTGTGACACTTAGTTTGCATAATTATTCAGGGAACTCGTGCCAGGATAAGCATGACTGCTTCCATCCAGTGAGCACGACACAGGAGAAGACTTCCTCTATCTGAAGGTCACAATCTCTTAACATGGAGTCTACAGCCTAAAGCTCCACAAAAGCGGTGCACACTGCACAAAGACCTTGTGTTTCTGAGTCTGTTCCTTGTGTGTATTACATAATTTGCAATTTGGTGCCAATACCCTGGTTTATTGCCAAAGCAAAAGGAGATATGGTAATTAATCATACATCTCTAAGAAAATGAAACATTCCTCTTCTGATTTCACTTACAACATAACATACAGTGATATTACAGATTATGCCCTCACCCAATACTGAAATAGTAGCATACCCCACCCTACAAGTAGTTGAACAAATAGTTGAACTGTATAAGAGATGATCAAAATATACAGTGAATCTTTAAGTCTTTTTAAAATTTGTTCCAGTAAAGAATATATGGCCACCAATGCCCCTCACACTAACTCCATTGTTACCCCCACTGTCTGGCACAGTTCTAGAAGTCCTCTTTCACGAGTGTGTATGAGGTGTGATCAAAAATATAGTGAATGCTGTTACCGATAACATCCGAAGAAAAGGCGAGCTTATAAGCAGTACGGTATGTCCTTGTCCACCTTCCTGGCCAGATCTGGCCCTGGGTGACTTCTAACTTTTCCCCAAAGTCAAAATGGCCATGAATAGTGAATATTTTGAATTGATCCACGACATCAAAGCCAGGGCAGGGCAATTAATGACATTCATGAAAGGGGGTTTCCAGAACTGCTTCAGAAAGTGGCAGCCGTGATGGGCTGTATTTCTTCCACATGAGGGTATTTTGAGGGAGATAATTATAATGTGTCTTTTTCCTGTATAATTTTAAATAATATTAAAGTCTAATTTTCAATAAAGTTTAAAAATTAAAACTTTTCCTGTAATAAAAATTTAAAAACTGTATTTTCAGATCACACTCTGTAAATCACAAGCCAAGTAATTATTTCCATAAGAAAGAGAACTTGTTACCTTCCCTTTTGCTTGCCAAAGCCTAGAAAACAGAAATTTCAGTGACTTAATTGTCTATATACAGTGGTGATGATTAATTGATATGTACCTCTCATGTGAAAAGAGAGTAAGAAAGCAAGAGATGTTTGACATATCACAAAGATACATGGTCTATATGTTTAATGCCAGAAAAGTAAAATAATATTATTTTGAAAATAGATTGATGAGATGCCTAGACTTAATTTCGGGCTTGGCATCATGGAAAGTATCAAACCATTGCTAACCAAAGTGGGATAAAAGAGCAAACCTGTGGAATTTCCTGCCACTGGGCTTCTACAAGGGGAATACTTCATCACTGTGACCTCGCCAGATTTCACAAGAAAAAGCGTAAGAAGAAAAAGGAGAAGGAGACAAATACTGGATCACAACAATTGGTTGCTCTGTGACAGAAATGTGTTCCTCAACTGAAATGTGTCATAATCACTGTCACTGTGTTTGCCTTTATGGATACCATGAAAAAAGTGCTGGGAAAATTAATCTTCAGAACAAGTTAAGATAGTGTGTGGCGGGGAGATTCTTCCTTTCTCTTTCTTCAGAATCTGCTCAGCTGAGACAAACTTTGTTTCAAAGTCATGTACGGTCTCCCAAGGTCTTTTTTCTGCCTACCCGAAGCCCTAATTTGAATTAGTCGTGCTATATATAAGCCTGAACTGCTGTCATGCCTCCCTCCCCCCTTTTCAGGGTTATTTCTATTGCAGTCTTCATAATTTTCTTATTTTATTCCCTTATCCCTCTATGTATTATGGACTTCTCAATTATATTTTTTGTTCCTGTCATAACACTCTAGAAATAGCACCCTAAATAACATGTTTATTCAAGTTACAGTTTAAAACTGTAATACATTAACAATAACATTTGAATAATAAGGGCTTCTTCTATTTCTGTACTAGGCTATTTAGCTGTTCAGCTTATGAACAAACATTTCAGAAAGGAACAGAGTCCAAAGTGGAGTCCAGGTGGTCAGCTGCACTGATAGGAGTTAAAATAAGAAGAGACAATGAAGCTGGAGCTTTGACCAAAGGAGTTGTTTGGGTGAGAGGGGAGACAACCACCCCTATACCCAGCACTGTGTTTCCAGAAACTGCAAAATTTTCTGTGCTTCTAATAAACACTTCCCTTTAGCTTCCTTTTTGCCTGTGATTTCATTTTTTGACTGCGTGGACCAACCGCTAGGTTTTGCAGTTTGTACAGAGTCAGCTGTTTCATTACTATTATTTATTTAGGATTAATATGCTGCACATTCACTTTGCTTTTTTGAGGGGGAAGGGAATAATTAACAAAATGTAGGCTGCAAATTGTTGGCTAAAGGGGATGGGAGAATGAATGAGTGGTGATAACATGGTTTTATTTTGGCTTCAGAAAGTAGAAGAGTGTCACTTAACTCATTCTGAAAAACAAATCTTTCTCATGCATGATGAAGAAATAGCATCAAATAAAATACCTTATATGTGACTTAATATATTCTTACTCATATTACAGAGAAGCAAAATAAAATTCAGAGGTAAGTTAAGTCATTTGGCCAATAGCCTGTTTCTACCTAGTAGGTGAGCCAGGATTCAGATGGAGATACATGCGTGATTGACAGATGTCTGTGCAATAAGGACGCAAATAGGGAAGGGCGGGGCCTAAGGGAAGGGGCCAAAACCTTCAAGTGCCCCCCACTGCCTTCACTGCAAACTGTCCTGAACAAACATCCGGAGCAAACACCCCAGTCCTTTCTCCTGAAACATTGCTCTCATTAAACCGGAAATACAAGAGAAAGTGGAAAGACGAACCATCATCTTGGTCATTGCTGCATTGCCGACAGTTACCTCTTAATCTCTTCCCGGAAGTTGTCTTTAGAAGGCCCCAAACCAGCTGCTTCAGGGGGAAATTGAGCTTTACATAAGTAAAGAGCCCCAAACTCAGAGGAGAGGAGGCCCCTACTTTGGTATTTTGTTCCTAATACTGCATCGTGTATACCTTTGATCAATGCTTCTGAAGAAGTGGCCACAGTTAAGAAACTGTAATCAAAACAGATTTACAGAAGAATATCAAAACACCTCTGCCTTACTGCAGTATGTATTTTCACACTAATCCTCAACTCCTAAAGAGACATTTACAGCACCTCTTAAGGCTGGCTACGCGGGCAGGGCAGCGTCACAATAGCTTATGTTTGGTGCCTTTGTATTGGCTGTATTTTTGAAAGGTTTTTAACAAGGAAGCTCTTTTCTTTCAGAGGTGGCTCTTGATTTTTTAGCAGCTCCAGAGCAAACAAATTCATGCTGCGGTGTTTTCAGGAGCACGCATTCTACAATCAAACCAGACACCTACTAACAGTCCTAAGGAAGTCCCACAAGCCTTGTGTAGCTGTGTATTAGAATAAAAAGAAACAAATGGGGAGGAAGTGAGGAAAAGAAGCAAACAACAGGAAAGTAGCATGGGAAGGAGAAAATTCATCTGTAGCATTTTGTCTTTTATTCTACAGACTGAGTTTTACCTGCTGACTTCCAGAGACTTTATACAATACTGTCTACACAGATCATGCGTCTGGTTAGAACTTACCACAATTTACATATTTTGGGGGAGGAATCTGTCTTTCTTATGTATTACCATCAGTAGAATGACACAATTAAAGCGTATGTACTAATACCTAGAATAGTTGGGTTTTGTGTCTGTAAGACCTCTAGTACTCAGAACTAATTTCCATGTGGTTGTTACCTACAAAAGAACAATGCTGAGAGGGGAGTCAAATATAATGAATTATCAATAAATATCAAGTATGGTAATGATGATTAATGATAATTGAAGCAATTTTTGCTAATGAATATCTGAAAGTTGTAATTGGTACCATATGATTGGTAATAATTTCAATCTCTGTGTGTCTTCTCTTTTGGTATTTTCAAATGGGGCTCTGTATAGCCCATGCTAGCCTTGCATCTTCCTGTCTCAGTGCCCTGAGTACTGGGATCACAGTATTACACCACCATGTCCATTTTTCTCTCTCCCTGTGTGTGTGTGTGTGTGCAGGGTGTGGGTGTGTTTTGCCTACTTCATTTTAAGCTCATTATATTACAAAATTGGTATTTGAATATACACATATAGCCTAAAATTTTTATACATACCATTGAATGCTACTCAAGCAGCCAAAAATTATCATTTCTTTTAATTTTCATTTGTCCTTTGAAACTTCTACTCTTAAGAAAGAAGTAAATAGATTGTATTCCCCAGATCTCATAATTCACCCAGGCCTCCTGCTTTGTGACCACTCGATATCCTCTCTGAAAGCCTATGCTCCCTGCTTGGGAATCTCTTATTTACCTACAAAGACTATGATTAGAATTTTCTTTCTCTCTCCTAGAAAAGCTTCCAGAAACCTCATTGCTGTAACAGGCTAGAGTCTCAGAGAAAAAAAGTGGTCTCAACACTTAGCTTGGGTTAGGTTGAGTTGACCCAAATGTCTGAGAGTACTCTTAGAAAAGTGGATTTCTTGGAATTTTAAAACATCAGAAATATTTGAGACCATGAAATAGTTTCAGAAAACAAACTATAAAAATCTCTATATGGGCCTCAATTCACCAATTAAAAGAAACAGACTGGCAGAATGGATCAAGAAACAATATCCAACCATATGCTGTATACAGGAAACCCATCTAACCCAAAAGGAAACTCATAGAATGAAAGTCAAAGCATGGAAAACAATACTCCATGCAACAGGATCCCCCCAAAAAGTAGGGGCAGCTATTCTGTTTGCAGACAATGTGAACTTCAAGAATAATTCCAAGAGATAAAGAAGGTCACTACATACATAGGGGAAAACTTCAAGAGGAAAAGATAACAATCTTAAATATATATGCACCACATTCAGGAGCACCCAGCTGTATAAAACAAATATTAACAGAAATGAAAAAAATCAAATAATCAATAACACAATTATAACAGGAGACCTTAACATGCTATTGACAGAAAGGGACAGATCAACTAGACAGAAAACCAGCAAAGAAATAATAACTGAATCACACCTGTGAACAAATGGACTTGGTGGACAAATACAGAGTGTTCCACCCAACAATATCAGAATATATATTCTTCTCAGCAGCACATGGAGCATTCTTTAAAATAGACCATATACTAATCCACAGAACATATTTAAGTAAATGCAAAGGAATTGAAATTATTCCATGCATATTATCAGATCATAGCACCATGAAACTAGAAATTAATGACAAAAGAAACTGCAAAAACCCCACAAACACATGGAAGTTGAATAATACACTCCTGAGCAATCACTGGGTCACAGAGGAAATTAAAGAAGAAATTAAACAGTATTTATAAGCAAACAAATATACAAATACATCTCACTGGAACTTGTGGGACACAATGAAAGCAGCCTTCAGAGGAAAAGTTTATTGTGGTGAACTCAAACATCAGGAAAACCGAATGAACACAAATAAACAACCTGATGTTACACCTCTATAAGCACCTCTACAAATATCTAGAAAAAGAAGAACAAGTCAAGCCCAAAGCTAGAAGAAGGGAGGAAATTATAAAGGTCAGAGCAGAAAACAATGCAATAGAGACTAAGAAAAAAATATAAAGAATTGATGAATCAAAGAGTTGGTTCTTTGAGAAAATAAATAAAATTGATAAGTCCCTAGCCACTTTTATTTTAAAAAGGAAAGAAAAAACTCAAATTCATGCAATAAAGAACGAAAAGGGTAAAATCACTAGAGACTCTGTGGAAATACAGAAGATCATCACTACCTATTTTGAAAAGCTCTACTCTCAAAGGCTTGATAACACAGAAGAAATAGACATATTCCTAGAAACATATGAATTACCAAAGATGGGTCAAGAAGATGAAAAACTGCTAAATAAGCCAATTTCAATTAATGAAATTGAAATGTAATTAAATCCTTACAAACAAAGAAAAGCCCAGGTTCAGATGGATTCACTGTGGGATTCTACAAGAAATTCAAAGATGTCATGCTGATGCTCCTCAAACTCTTCAATGAAATTGAAAGGGAAGCAATTCTCCCTTACTCCTTCCTGGAAGCAAATATTACTCTAATACCAAAGCCTGAGAAAGACCCAACCAAAAAAGAGAACTATAGGCCAATCTCCCTAATGAACATAGATGCAAAATTCTCAATAAAATATTGGGAAACAGAATGCAGCAAATCATCAAGATTATACACCATGACCAGGTGGGAGTCATCCCAGGAATGCAGGGATGGTTCAGCATACACAAATCAATAAATGTAATCCACCATATCAATAGAGCCAAAAATAAGAACCACATGATCATTTATATAGATGCAGAAAACGATTTTGATAAGGTCCAATACTCATTCATGATAAGAACTTCACAGAAAATTGGAATAGATGGTCTTTACCTCAATATGATAAAAGCCATCTATGACAAACCAACAACCAGCATCATATTAAATTGGCCCCAAACTGAAAGTCTTTACCCTAAAATCAGGAACAAGACAATGATGTCCATTATCACCGCTCCTATTCAATATAGTGCTGGAAATACTAGTCAAAGCAATTAAACAAGAGAGACAAATAAAAAGGAGTAAGGATATGAAAAGAAGAAGTTAAATTATCATTATTTATAGATGACATGATACTCTCCATAGAAGGCACCCCAAGCTCCATTAAAAGACTCCTAGGTATAATAAATAAATTCAGTAATGTAGCTGGATACAAAGGCAACACTCAAAAATCAATAGCATTCCTATACACTAACAATAAAATCACTGAGAGAGAAATAAGAGAAGCCACACTCTTCACAATAGCATCCAAAAAAATGAAATATTTAGAAATTAATGTAACAAGCAAAGTAAAAGATCTATTCATGGAGAATTATAATACCCTGAAAAAAGAAATCAAAGAAGACCTCAGAAAATGGAAAGACATTCCTTACTTATGGATTGGAAGAACAAACATTGTGAGTGGCCATTCTCCCAAAATTGTTATACAGATTTAATGCAATCCCAATCAAAAGACCACTAGCATACCTCACAGATCTAGAGAAATCACTCTTAAAATTCATCTGGAATTAGAAGAGACTTAAAATAACAAAGGCAATTCTAAGTAACCAAGTCAAGGCAGGAGGTATCACAATCCCTGACTTGAAGTTATACTACAAAGCTACTGTAGTAAAATCAGCATGGTACTGGAATAAAAACAGACCTGAAGATCAATGGAATAAAATAAAAGATACAGCTACAACTACAAACACACTCAGCCACCTTGTCTTTGATAAAGGGGCAAAACACATCCACTAGAAGAAAGATAGTCTCTTTAATAAGTGGTGCTGGAAAAAATGGCTCTCCATATGCTGAAAACTAAAACTAGACCCATGCTTCTCACCATGTACTAAGCTAAAGTCTAAATGGATCAAAGATCTAAATAAAATAGAAACACTAAATCTATTGGAAGACAAAGTAGATAGAAATCTTGAAGACATAGGGGAAGGTAGAGAATTCATGAACAAGAATCAAACTGCATGGGAAATACTTCACAGAATCAATAACTGGAATATGTCTTATTAAAGAGTTTCTGCATATCAAAAGAAATCTCCAGCAAAGTGAAAAGAAAACCCACAAATTGGGAAAAACTCTTAGTGAACGGTCCCTCAGACAAAGGACTTCTGTCTAGAACATATAAAGAATTTTTAAAAATCAGATCCCAAAAATTCAAAGACCCAATCCAAAAATGGGCATCTGAGATGAACACACAGTTCTCAGATGAATAAATACAAAGGGCAAATAAATATATGAAAAGATGTTCACCATCATTGGTCATTACAGAAATGCAAATTAAAACCACACTGAGATTCCATCTCACTCCAAAAAGAATGGCCAGGATAAAGAAAACTACCAACAACGATGCTGGAGAGGCTGTGGGGAAAAGGAACTCTTCTGCACTGTTGGTGGGAGTGTAGACTGGTGCAACCACTGTGGAGGTCAGACAGGAGATTCCTCGAAAAGCTGGGGTTGGAGGTCCCATTTTACCCAGCTATCCCACTTCTAGGCATATTCCCAGAAGAACTGAAAACATCTTACCACAGTGATATATGTGCACCCATGTTTATAGCAGCACAATTTGTAACAGCCAGATATTGGAAACAACCTAAATGCCCATCGACTGAGGAATGGATAGAAAAGATGTGGTATTTTTATACAATGGAGTACTACTCAGCTATAAATAATTATCACATGGAGATATTTATATGTAAATGGATGTAACTTGAGACCATACTCATAAGTGAAATAAATGAAACTCACATGTGGAAATACCACATAGCCTCCCTAGTATAAGAATTCGTAAGAGTACATAAGATACAAAAAACTCAATAAACACAGCAAAAGGATAAGAATTTGCTTAAAAGGGAAAAATAATATCAGGGAAAATGAGGAAAAAGAAAAAGGAAGGGAAAATAAAGAATGTCTAAAATTATATAAACACACTAAGGATAGCTAAAATGATTGTGCTGTAAGTTCTTGGAACAAAATAGTTATAATTCATAGGATTGGAACAATTGTGCATATTAGTGTATGGTGATCTGAGGAACTTTTGAAGATCATCATGCAAAATAACAACCCTAGTTAAGCTCATACCACCTGGTTTTGAAGGCCTAGCTCGTCAGTGTTTCGGGCTCTTTGCTATTGTTATTTTTTTTTTTATTTTGTGTTTTTCTAGGAATTTTTTTGTTTGTTTTGTGTTGTTCTTCCCTCTAATACAGAAAGGATAGGTATACATGTAGAGACTCATACATGCATAGTAATTCTCCTAAACAGTTTATGAGAACCAATTATATAATGCACAATGAAATGAACAGCTACTTTGAAGAAAAAGAGACACTAAGGTACCCAGTGCTGAATCAGTAGCATCATGCTGTAAAATCCAGCAATACTATTATTCTTTGTTCAGAGTCATTTTGGTGTGTTTTGTATTGTTTAATTTCAACATACATGAAGGTATGGACAGCTATTTTGAAGAGAATGAGAGACTTTATGGCAGCCATTGTTGACTCCCCTATTGTCTGGTTATGAAGACCTAAAATGCCTTCATCATCTTGTTCTGATCATTTTAATACTATTTTTGTTCTGTGTTAATTCATTGGGTATGAAGATATGGACAACTATTTAGAACAAAACAAGAGACAATGTTATAGACAGTGAAGATCTCCTATTGTGTTCCTTTAAAATCTGTGTCTCTTACATTGTTTTCTTCTCACCTATTTTGTTCTGTTTTGTTATGTTTAATTTTACCCTCTTTTAAATAAAAAAATTTAAAAATATCTATATGTTTAATGCTGGCTTTCATTTTTCAAAAAGCACATGTAAGCTATACGCCATACAGCAAACAAAATACCTCATTGCTTTCCCTGCATCTGCAAATTCCAGTACAGTATACATGATTGTGACCTAATACATTACAATCAAAATTAATTAATGAGCTTCTGACTCTAAAAAAGCTCCTGAGCTATCAGTATCAGAAGTCTAAGAGGGAGGGAAATGGTAAATATATACTTAAAGCCAACATATATTTAGACCCCTTACCAAATATTTGAGTAAGTAAAAGTGAGGTTTATTTAAAAGCAGAGAATCCATGCACTTTAGAAGCTTGAATCCATAGGCCATAGTCCAATAGGCCAAAACAGATATGAAATTTGGAGCTAATTTGAGCATTTTCAAGAGATTCAAAGGTCAACAAAGACCTCTTGATTAAGGTATATGTAATAAATCTGGGCTAATCCACCCAGTAGGGGGGGCTGTAGGCTCAATAGTTCTACCTGCCATAAGATGCAAGTGGGGCAAATCTTAAAATTCAGTTTGCTAGTGTATCCTAAGAATGCTTTCCGTAGCCAGTGGTATGTCAAACATCGATCCATACATTTATCTAGTCATCCATTTATACCTTTGTAATCATCATAAATCAAAAATTGGACTTCTGAATTAGGATTAGAGAATAGATAACAAAGGTAAGGTTGTATTTAACTTCATTCAGGAACTGATATGGGAAAAGTGCAAAGATAAACTTGATGCATTTCCCAAAAGCATGAAAGATTCCAAAGTTTCATAGGAAGCTCAGAAATCAGTAGAGTGAGCCGGTGTGTTGGTCCTGGGGGAGTGTTCGCACCCTTCCTCTGGACTTGGAATGCTCTTCCTCACCATGTGGTGCAGGGATTGGAAGTGAGGTGGGGGGCACAGCAGTAGTAACATGCAGTTTCATCTACAAAAGCCTGGCAGTCGCAGATGCTATTTCATCTGTTTGAAAATGACCTACACCCAAGGCATAGCTTCAAGACTGAAAACAAATAGGTAGATCAAAGAGACTTACCCAGAAAAATGATGTCAAGATACCTGAAGTGAGTTCCTGATGTCAAGATACCTGAAGCTTTTAAACTGAGTCTCAGTGAGCAGGCTGATTATTTGGCTCAATCAGCTTTTTTCAGATCCCCACACAAAGAAGTCGTTAATTCTCAGCTCCCAAAAGATACAGAAAAATAAAACTCTAAGTGTATCTCTCAGGAGAGTCATTCATAGTTAAATAATGTAATAGCCTTCCTTGTGTCAAAAACAACCTAGGGACTCCTACATAACAAGAGTTTGGAGAGTTTGAGATGCAGAAAGGTGCAAATCCAGGAGGTGATGCCCGTGGAGACCAGCCAAGTCTGTAAATGGACCATTTCAGTGGCTCCCAAGGAGATGGTGTGAAAACTTGGGAATCTTCTCCTACAGGAAAGCATTTTAAAGAGCTGGTCATTTCAACGGTGCTCAGCATGGAACAGATCCTGCGTTATTATTCAGACCTTTTAAAATATTCTCCCTAGGCTATATCTAAGTAAAATAAAATGCACCCAAATGATAAACTGTCTTTCTTTAGCTTCATGGGTAGCTTTTGCTAGTGAGGACACTTTGTCAGTTGACTCTGTAAACTTTGCGCAGGCGAAGTGGTTATTTCAAAATATTTTCAGTGAATTCGTCATAACAAAAGAGCAAAAATGTTGAGTTTTTCAATGACCTTTTCATTTGCCTATGAGATTTCTTGAATTGACCAACTAATGAAATAGGGAATTTGCTGCACATTTCATTGTCACAGAGGATGATACCCACTCTCATCTTGCTCCAGATAGAACAACGGGTTTCATTACAGCCACTTTAATACGGCCAGCACTTGGCAATATGAATTTATCCTAAGCCTTCAACCCCTCAGACATGCAGAGCATAGTAACTTCAAGTCAGTCAAAATCATTTTAGAGCTAACACAGACTTTAGAAAATATAAGTTAATGCAAGCTTTTATAGTTTAAGATGTAAGGTAGAGGATACAATTCCGCATTTCTAAAATGAGTCAACAGAACCAGGAATACAGTTTAATCTGTTGATTCCAAGTCTTATGTTTTTGAAAGTTAAAATACTTTTTATCTGAAAAATTACAAGACTAATAATAATTACAATTCCAAAATTTTGATTACTTGATTTTTAAGTGTTTTCAAACAGTAAAATATTTAAGGAAAATGTTTCAAACATAAACTTCCAAGTCTGCCTTACAATTTCTTTGGAATATCACTGGTACTATGACAAGGTGTTTTATTGTTTGGGTAAAGACTCTTTGAATTTAAGAAGACTAACAAACAGGAAGGAAAATTATTTAACAATTTGAATTATTCAAAACATGTTCATAGTTCATTTCAAAATATCTTCATGCAAAAGGAAGAATAGCTTTATATTTCCTCATAATAGGGACCCAGAAAGGAAGAAAAAGTAGGAGTCTGGGGTGTAGCTATGCGGTAAAGTGTTTGCCTAGCATGAAACGGGCCCTGGGTTACACACACACACACACACACACACACACACACACACACACAAATACCTAAGCGAGGCTCTTAGAAGGTTTACCATTACATTTCCACAATCTGCAAGGTATGGTAAAGAGAGATGCCCCACCAGGCCACGGAATTCAACTCAGGAGGAGGCCAGTTATGTCCGTGCTTTGCGTTCTCTGCACAGGTTGATGATTATTGAGGGAGCTAGACGGGCAGCCGGGCTATTCCGATTGAAGCTACTTGTCCTTGAGGGACTGGAGTTAAAAAGGAAGTCCCTAGAAGGGAGGCAGCAAAAGACCATAAAAAATGCCCTGTCCTGTTTGTGGTGGTGACAGCCGGTGGGCTGAGGGCCCTAGGCACAATGTGCCGGGGCAGAAGAACGGAGATACCAGAGAACATATGCAGAGCTTCCTGTGTATGTAGCTGCGGCCAGGTTACAAACCTGGCCTTTCCTTTCTGATTTTCCCTCATTTTTTTTTTTAATCGCTTCTCCTAGGGCTGGGGATTTAGCTCAGCGGTATAAGCGCCTACATGGCAAGTGCAAGGTCGTGAGTTCAATCCCTGGTACCAAAAAAATAATAATAATAATAAAATAAAAAATATTGGTAATTGCTTCTCCTAATTCATTCAGTGCCCAACTAAGACCTATAAGTTATGCAGGTACAAGCCCTGAATAACAGTGGTCCCAAACAGGGTGCCCCAGAGCTGCTGTATACACTTCATTCATTCACTTTTATTAGTGGATACGCAGAATAAGATCTACTAAGCATAAACTGCGCTTCATGATCAGAAGAGAGATGTAATGACATTTTTAATTTCTTGAAGCTAGAACTCTAAATAGAAAATTACTCTAATAAACATGTTTGTAAGGTAAGACACCCATTCAAGAAAGATGACCCCAGGCAGATCTCAAGTTGCATTAAATATCATTGGTGATTTATAAAAGTTGGAAAATAATCCACGTACTAGAAAAGTGGTACGACAGACCACTAAGTTAGGTAGAAGTGAATGGGCAGCCAAGGGGATCGAACTGTCCCTGGAGGGACACAGAGATTTTATGCCACAGATACAAAAGCCTTAGGCACAGACTCTTCTGTTGCGTATCAGCCAAACTCCCAGCGACTTCAGAAATCGGCTCTGCCACCCCAACAAACATGCGCATAAAGGCCATGATGGGTCCTGATGATAAATATGACCAAATACTTGAAAAGAATTGGTAAGAAAAAAAAAACAGACCAACAAAAAAAGAAAGGAACTCTTCAACACATGCAAAATGTTTTACCTTTTTTTGATATTTTTTATAATTTGTATTTATGTTTAAAGATTCTAGAGTGTCTTTCATTGCATCCATTAAAAAAAAATACCCAGAATTATTATAAGCTCGGCATTATCAAATGGAAACAAATCTTCCAGTTTCAGTTCTCCCATGTAAAGGTTGGAAGTCATCACTCCTGTCCTTATCATCAGAAAAATAAAAGCAAAAAACCTGAATGAACGAAAAATAACAATGTTTCTTGGATGCATCAAAGAACTGATACCACGGGAGGACTCCCACCCCAAAATCTGAAGGAACAAGCAAATCCCAGGCATCACGGGCAAGCTCTGCTTACCTAAAGCACAGGCCGACCGTGGGAGCCATCAGCTGCTCGGGAGAAACATCTTGCAATTTTGATGAATCGCTTGAGGTGGAATGTAGACTAGATTCAAAGTGAGAAACTCCTGGGAGAACTGTAATTTTATTAGGCCTTTATATTTTGTGAGTTTTACTTCTAAGAATCCCACCAGATTTTCTAAGTGGAAAGCTGAGAAAGACACACTCCTATATACAGAATGTTCTCCAGAAGAAAAAGGCCTTCCTCCCCAGGTTGGGAGGATTTTACCAGGGGCTGGCTGGTCTCATAGTGAAGACTCTCTCCTGTTCTGATACCCTGTAACCTTCCTGTCTCACCTAGGAGGAAAGTTAAAAATAAAAAAATTAAAAATACCAAAATACCAAAGTAAGGGTCCCAGCCCTGCTGCACAATCCCAATAAAAACTGAAGTTAAATCGTAATATTACAAAATAGTTCTCCTCTTGCTTTACTGACAACAGAGCTCCTGTACAATAATAAAAGGCTACTGCTGAGAGGGCTGCAGGCTGCAAATTCCATGTGGGGATGATTTTTAAGTAAGTTCAAAGGAAACAGGGGAGACAAAAACAGGGATACTCGAGGGATGTGAGGACTCCGACACCCACAGCCACAATAAAGGCAAAGCATGGCCAGCTCCAAGCCAGGCTAGCAGAAAACTGCATGCTCAAGTCTTTAGGGAGGAAAAGTCAAAGATTTTGCTGCATAAATGTCATGTCCAGGTTTAAATAAAAAATTGTAAGTCATGCCAAAAGACATAAGGGAGTAAAACAGTCTTAAAAGTTAGCTTTTAGAAATACACTAAGATATGGCACAGATTTTGAAACTATCAGATGATGAATGTAAAAGTAATATGCATAATATGTTACAGGTTCTAATGAACAAAACAGATGAGAGAAAGAAATAGGTAATCTATGAAGAAAGATGTTGCTGGAAGTAAAGAACAGTGTAATGAAAATTAAGAACTCCTTTATTATACTCATCAGTAGATTAAATATCAAGAGGAGAATGAGTGAAGATAAAGATAACGTAATAGAAATTTTCCATAATAAAATGCAAGGAGAAAAAACATAACAAAAAGAACAGAGGATTCCTAGAGTGTATAATTTATCAAATATAATGTATATGTAACAGGAATAGCAAAGAAGAATGGAGAACAATACAGAAGAAATGTTTGAAGTAAAAGTAGATAAGATAGTTTTTAAATTAATGAGATACCAGAACACAGATCTAGAAATCTCTGAAAAAGCAACCAGGATAAATATGAAAAAGTTTCATCTAGTCATATCACATTCAATGTATGAATAACTGAAGACCAGGAGAAAATCTGTAGAGCAACCAAAGGAACTAAATTCCCTTACATAGCAATAGAAATGGCAGAGAATTAGAACGACTTCTTATGAAAACCCATACAAGCAGGCAGATTATGAGTTGAAATATTTAAAAAATTAAAATAAAAGCCTCCAAAATCTAGCATGCTATACCTCATAAAAATTACCTCTTGAAGAGAAATAAAACACTCTCAGAAAAATTAAATTAGAAGAAACTCATTGTGAGCTTTCCTACAAGAAAGATAATAAAATATAGGTTGGAAGCTTGGATAAACATAAAGAAGAAAACAGCAATAAAGAAGAAATAAATGAAAATGAGATATCTTTTTTAAATGTCTAACCCAAAGGTAACTCTTTCTGTAAAGAATAGTAGAAGCAAGGTACTGGGTGACTGTGGCATATGAAAAATTGAAAGGAATGACTAAACCTTCCTAAGAGAAAAGACAGGGACAAATGGAAATATTGTAATGTAGCTAAGTGATCTACAAAATGGTAGAAAGTGCTTTGAAAACAGATTAAAATAATTTAAAATATACATTTATAAACTCTAAGAGAACAGTTAAAGTCAGTTTAAAGGAAAGATAATAGACTAACAGAGAAGGAAAAATGAAATCGTTCAGTAAGCTTAAAACAAAAAGAAAAGGGAAAGGAGACAAAAAGAACAAATACAGCAGATAAGAGACAGAACTGTGATAGCTGTCAGTCCAACTATAATACTAATCGATTTTACTATTAATTGCATAAGATACTAAATAAAAGGCTGAAAACCTCCCAAAACACAAGATCCTAGTATACAAGAACCTCATTTTAGATAAAAGAGATGCCAATTGAAAGGAGATGGTATCTGATGTTAATATGACTCAAAAGAAAGCTTTATTAACTTCAAACAAGGCACATCCTAGGTTAAATGAAATCCTAGGGGAACGAGGGATGCTGTAGAAAGAAATCCATTCTCCAAAAAGATGTAACAATGCTACCTGGCTCTGTGTGCACAGTAGACCACAACACCATGGGACAGAAGAGACACACAGGTCAGCATGGAGGCAGATGAAGCCACTGTGACAGTTGGGACCTCAGCCACTGACAGGAATTCATGGATCCACCAGATAGAAAATCAGTAAGAACACAGTTGACAACAACAGTGTTATCAACCAATTTAACCTAGCTGACATGTATTCAAACGAACGAACGAAAGAAAGAAAGAAAGAAAGAAAGAAAGAAAGAAAGAAAGAGGTGATGAAGCACACCTGGAGGCCCAGCTACTCTGGAGGCTGAGGCAGGAGGATCACAAATGCAAGCTCAGCAGCTTAGTGAGATCGCATCTCAAAATAAAATATAAAAAGTGCTAGGGACTTAGTTCCCTAGGAAGGCCCTGAGTGCAAGCCTCAGTACTGAAAATTAATTAAAAAATCATAGCTTAGTCATTTATTTTTTATTTTTTATTTTTTAAATTTTTTAAAAATTTTATATAGGGGGGGGAAGCAAAACAGAAAAACGGGTAGACACAATACAGAATTCCAAAAAAAAAAAAAATAAAAATAAACAGTAAGAAATCACTAGTTGATACATTACATATTGTCTTCTTGGATATAGTTGTTCAAGTTACAAAATTAAAGCATACAAAGTGGACATTCAAACAGTGAGAGTGCATACAGTTCTGTTCAATGATCCAGCAAAAACTTAGCAACATGGTTATCAATCTTACACACTTAAATATACATGCAGTTATATCCTTTAGAGTGCTTTCTTTTCCTCCTTTTGCTTTTTAAGTCCATTATCTGTTTAGTTAGATCACGTTTCAAGTTGCTCAGTACCTTACTGATCTGCTTTGTTGTTGTTATTTACTTTTTAAATTTTTCTCTTATAATTTTATTTTATTTATTTATTTATTTATTTATTTATTTTGAAGGTATTAAAATACTGCAGAACAAGACAGGACAAAGCTAGTTGAGGCAGTGCAGTGAAATTGGTACAGAACCTCACAGCAGGTTACTGGGATAACAGCAATAGGTACAATAGTATATCTGGTTTTCTTCACAATAGTTGTTCCTTCATTCAGGTAGAGCAGTATTGAAAGATATACCGAAATTATAAAAACAGAATATTGAATAGAGCAATACCATTGATCAGAACAGAGCAAAACAGAGATAAAAATATTTGCCTTCAAAGAGATGGCAGAAGAAAATCCCCCTTATTTGCTATATTGCCTATAGTCAAACTCTCAAGAGATGCTCATATCTCTGGCTGTCACTTGCTAGCGGGGCTGGGGGTGGGGGGATGAGATGGATGTTTGATTCTTAGGCTGCGCCGCCCCAGTAGACTCACAGCCACCCACCAGAGCAGTGTGCTGGCTGCCTGTTTTCCCAGAGCCCCAAGTTCCAACCTGGGGCAGATCTCCTCTTAGCCAATTTAAAATAATAGAAATAACATAAAATTTCTTCCCAGATCACAAGAGAGTCAAATTAAAAATCAATAATTGAAAGATAACAAAAACACTGAAAACTACATTAAGATTAAACAATTGACATTTGTAAAGACACAACTATTTCTCAACAGAAATTTAAAATATTTTGAACTAAATGAAAAATGAATGTACAGCTTATTAAAATTCATCAGATGCAACAAAAGCAGTGTTTAGAGGGCAAATTCTAGCACTGATTTCATAGATTAGACAAAAAGAAAAATCTAAATCTAAGTAATATCAGTTTTCGCCTTGGGACACCCAAGAAAGTTGCGTACTGTAAGCCTAAAGAAAGGAGAGGAAAGGAAATATTTGAAATTATAGCAGAAACTAAAAACAGGAAATCAATAAAGAAAGTCAATGAAACCAAAACTTACATCTTTTGATCAGATCAGAAAAATTGTGATACCTCCAGGCAGATCAATCCAAAAAAAGCAAGAGAAAAAAGTTCAAACAACCAATCACAAAAGTGAGAAGCAGGGTCACCAGTACGTATCCTACGTTACAGAGAAGAAACTCAGGCTGGAGTGTAGCTCAGCCATAGGGACCTGGCCTATCAGTCAGTGCTCACGAGAACCTCAGAGTTAATGCGAGACGTAGAAATATGTAAGGATTTGCAAAGTGGACTCATAACAGTGGTGGAGCGCAAGAGGTCTGTGTACACACTGGAGACCCCCAGGATCCAGATAAGGCTTGGAGCCTGAAGCTCACTACTGCTCCTGCGAGGCTGCATCAGGAGGCTGAAGGGCAGCGCCGGGAGCCAGGGACCATGTCCAGGGCGCAAATTGGAGCTCCTCCAAAGAAACAGAAGCGAACAAGGGTGCCAGGAAACCAAGCAAGGAGCTCACTGCCCTGGTAAGCGCCTGAGAGCCTACCTGCATGCGGGCTGAGACTCAAACATCCCATCCCCACCCCCCCGTTAGCAAGTGGGAGCCAGAGGTCTGAGCATCTCTTGGGAGTTTGACCATATACAATATAGCAAATAAGGGGGATTTCCTTCTACCATGTCTTTGAAGGAAATTATTTTTATCACTGTTTTTGCTTGTTCTGATTAATGGTATTGCTCTATTCAATATTCTGTTTTGATAAGTTCTATAATGTTCTGTATTTCCTTTGATTTTGCTATACCTGATTGAAAGAACAACTATCGTGAAGATAATGAGATATACTATGGCATCTATTACTATTATCCCAGTAACCTGCTGTGAAGTTCTGTACCAATTTCACTGTACTGTCTCAACTGGCTTTGTTCCATCTTGTTTTGTTGTATTTTACTACTTTCAAAATAATATGAAAAAGAAACAGACACCAGCCTTCCTTCTTCCTTTCCCTTTTACTCCACTTAGGTGACACCTACTGTCGGTGACACTCACTGGATTGGGTCTTCTGTTTGGTGAATCCTGTCAGTCACACCCAGAACTATGCTGATCTGATTTAGTCGGGTGTTTCTTACTCAACGGGCACAGTCAGGTAGCTGTCACTCTTGCCTGGCATGTATGGGACCCTGGATTCCATCCTTGGCACTGGAGAGGGAGGGAGTGAATCTATAAAAGAAAGCATCTCTATGCTTTAAATTGGATATCTTGAAGTAGAGAAATTTCTTCAAAGACAAAAGCTATCAATACTCTTACAGGGAGAAATTGGTGACATACTATAGATAGGCCCATGAGTGTTAGAAATACAAAAAATAATTAAGAACGTCCAAACCCATATACACACCTCAAAAAAGATAATATCAAGGTCCTATGGCATAACTGGTAACTCTGCCAAACATCTAAGAAGAATTTATAGCAAGTGTCTGTAATCCCTACCAGAGAAGAGAAGCAGAGGGAATATTCTGTAGCACATCTTGTGACAGTGGTATTACTTGATGCCAAAAATAGATGAAGACATTAGAAGATGAGAAATCTTCTGCTTTTCACAAGTAATACCCATGAGCTTAGAGAAACACATTTTCAGCACAGTATCAGCAAATGATATCCAGTAATATACCAAAGGAATTTCACCCTGCACCTAAGTAGAATTCCAGTGCAGGCATGCAAGACTGACAACACTGACAATTATATTACATCAGCTGCAAAACATAAAACATTTGATAAAACTCAACATCTAATCCTGATAATACCTTTCTGAAAAGGAGAAATAGATGGAAACTTTTAATTTGATAGAGACCATCTCCCAAAACATGCAGTTACTTCATCTTAATGGTGAGAAGCAAGATGCTTTTCTAAGACCAGGAACAAAGCACTCTTTTCTTTTCTTTTCTTTTCTTTTCTTTTCTTTTCTTTTCTTTTCTTTTCTTTTCTTTCTTTCTTTCTTT